>ML777892.1:254302-469270 GCA_009831015.1 Picea engelmannii | reverse complement strand
GAGGGGGGTAAAGTTTTTGGACTATAGAGGAAGTCGAAGAAGAGAGCGGGAGAAGGGATTACGTCAAGGGCCAGTGATAGATCATGGATTTTGGAGCCATAAACTTTAATAGGAATATAAACAAAATCAGCCATACCTTGTGTTGGGTTTTGTATGAAGTCTATAATCGTCTGACTGGAGGGAGAAACCGCTTCAAGTTCTATCAACAACTTTTCAATGTGACCTTCAACCTCCATAGCCTCCACCTGAGTCTCGCGACCAAACATGGATTTCCTCTTCCAAGTCTTTTTGTGAGGTTGTATATCTCACATTATTTGAGTGCATTGAGCTTGGATGTGTCTTATCTTGTGGAAACCATGGCAGTGAAAGAGAAGGCACCAATAATCCACTTTTTGGATCCATACCTTGTCCTCAAGAACGATCTCAATGGACCCAACAAGTCCTCCGCTGCCTTCCACCTCTATCTAGATCCAGGCCCATATTTTGTCCTTCTTGGAGGATCAACTTGGTTCCAAATTAACAAAAACCCCCAGCTTGTTTCCTATGGCACGAAGGGTATCCAGAGTCCAAAAATCCAAAGGTGGGCCTAGCAATATGGCCCATACCCGTAGAAAAGAGATGGGTTCTTTAGTGGGATCAAAATCCACCATCCAAAGTTTGAGGCTAAATCCATAGGGACCTCAATTCCAGGCCTTATCCAGGAGTAACTTGCAGTGTGATTCCTCCTGAAGGAAAAACGCTAGCCAACCCTGAACCAGCGTATGGGCCGACGAGATATAGCCCAACAAAGAGAGACAATGTTCTTCCATCCATGCATGTAATGCCTAGTCTCCGGGATATTTTTCAATGAATCTTCTAACCAAGGTTTTTCTTGCGTATTGAAGGACTTTTGTCACCAGAATATCTTTACCCACAACCATTTGTATCACGCCTTTTGTCTCTTTTATACACTTGTGAGAAGACCTGGAAGAGCCTTGAGACTGTTGGAAATCAAGAATGGGAGGAGACAAAGACCTTGGGGGACCAGAGGGTTTAGGGAAAGAAACATGTAGAGAGTGGGAGCCCAGAATGGTGGAAGCAGAAAACAATGAGGATGGGGGATCCAAGGGATCAGGGGGGAAAGGGAGAGGTCTAACATCCTTTCACATAGAAAGAGGAGATAAGGGGCATTTAGTGCTCGCACAAGAGAAAACCTCAAATTGTTTCGCGACATGTGCGGAAACTGGAGAGTGGAAGGAACTCAAATGTCTGCACTCGAAATCGGACTGGGATGCAAAGGCTTCCACGAGCGAGGGAGAGGGATCATAATCTATGAGCTCCAAGTCATCCATTTTACCAAGGTGGTGGAAGGATCGAAAACGCCAGTTGTTCCAGGCAGGACATAGCTGACACGGGCCCAGAAGGACGACGGAAAGAGAAAACAACAAGGGGACCAGAAAGATGTACCTGCATCATATGAAACCATCGAAAAAAACCCACGGGGCTCTATGGCCACCACGTCCAGGGTTTTATGCGGAAGGTCACATAATCGCAAGGAGATCATCGCAGAGACAAAAAAATCCCTATTACCAAAGTGTTTTTTAAATAGTTTATCAAACAATTTTATTATAAAATTCATGAACGTTCATAGTTTTTTTAGCAAAATATTTATTTTGTTTTTTCAATTTATAATATTAAAAAATAATTTTAAACAAATTATTATAAGAATTGAATTGTATTTTATTAATGATTTTATTATAAGAAATGAATTTTATTTTATTAATAATCTCATTATGATTTTCAATGATGGTCTCTCATTGCGTTTTTCAATGATTTTCCTCCAAAGTTTTTTGAATGAGGAAGGTTCTTGCCTTGATATTCTTAGATATTTCTTTAAAACATATTGTCATTGTAATGTTGAAATAAAATTTTTGAAAGGGACTACAAAAACCTTTTATTAGTCCCCGTCGAAGGCGTAGAGGGACTATAGCGATCGATAATTCGTTGAATTTATATTAGTTTGTCATTTGACTACAATTTTTTGCATAATTTCTATTGTTCGAACTACAGAACTAAAAACATTATTTTTTATATAATAAAAAAAACCATATATGTCATGATCCCATTGGATAATAGATTTGAGGTCTTATTGCCAGCGTCGTTATTCCCAATGATTTATATGTTGGCATATCCAAAGTTTTTATCATCTACAGTACTTTTGAATTTGTACTATTCATACTGAAATGTTTAGATATCCAAATTTTATAGCGATGGATAATTCGTTGACTTTATATTAATTTGTCGTTTGACTACATTTTTTTGCATAATTTCTATTGTTCGAACTAGAGAACTAAAAACATTATTTTTTATATAATAATAAAACCCCATATATGTCATGATCTCATTGGATAATAGATTTGAGGTCTTATTTCCAGCTTTGCTATTCCCAATTATTTATATGTCGCATATCCAAAGTTTTTATCATCTACGGTGTTTATGAATTTGTACTATTCATATTGAAATGTTTAGATATCCAAAGTTTGGAGCATAGATAGTCAATTTTCATATTACTTTATCCTCTAAGTAAATATTTTTAGCATAGTCTCCATTGTTCGAACTATTGTTATTATTGTTATTATTTTTTATTACTATTATTATGTTTGATTTTTCTTTATTGTTGTGTACTTGGAGAGGCATTTTCATTATTGTGTATGTAAACAGGCCTGTCGCACTGCATTCTTTCTTAAATGTTTTCACAACGTGACGCCCTTCAATAGTTCTAACAGCCTTAAGTGTTTACCTAATAGGCCTCGTAGCCTTAAATGTTTACTCTACAGGCATGTTACAATACAGTTTCCTCTGATTTTTTGATATAGTGTTGTCTGCAGTGAATTTGGGTGATATTTTTCTTCACCGACATTACCGGTTCACTGGTTGGTGCTTGTTCATTGGTTCGTTCGATGCTGCTTGTTGGTGTTTGATTCAACTTTTGAAAGTTGAGGTCTTGCAACTGCGGTTGGACCTCTTCGTGGTTGTTCATTGGTTTGGTGTTCTTCAACTTTGCAAGCAGTTGGACCTATTGTTGCAATTTGCAGGGTTTGGAGTTGCGCTTATGTCATCCCTCGTTCACGGGTAAGTTTTTGTTCCATGGTTTTGTTGTTATTCCTTATTTGCTACTTGTTATTTGCAACTTGCAAGCAAGAATTTTCAATACTAGGAATCCCTGGCTCAAAATCCTGTTGCACAACATCTTTTTGTGTGGCTGCTATGACCATAATATTTTCCTTGTTCTTGAATGTCAATGTTCTATACAAAACCCGTCTTTGTCACGGCCATATTGACATATAAAAAATAAAATTCCTCATTTTTCCTGCTCCTGAAAAACCATACATTTAGTGCATTTTTCCCAATGTTCTCCTCATATTTTTTGTTCCTGAAAACCATACGTTTGGTGCATTTTTCCCATTCTGATCCCTTCCAAATGTCTTATTCTACTTTGAATGTCAATGTTGGACACAGAACCCACATCTGTCACAACTACAATGAAATATAAAAAAGAAAACCAGAGGTTCTCCTCTTATTTTCTATTCCTGGAAACCATGTGTTTGGTGCATTTTTTCCAGGTTGTTCGCTTCCAATCACATATGCCAACTTCCACATCCTAGGTATCGTGCCATAGCTATTTCCAAAATAGAAATGCAAAGGGGTTTAGAAAACTAATTCGAAGTTGTCACAGGGGGCAAGCATCTTCCAGGGTCTTGTGACATGGCATGCTTTTATTCTGTGAATCAAAAACTCCATCCACCCATTGTCTTTGTGTTGTATTTTATGTCTTGTAAAGCATCTTCTGCCACTGAAAATCTTGTAGGATGCACGCCGAGAATAGGTTCAAAAATTATATACCATGAATACTCGGTCTTTGTGCTCATCAAATTTATAGTGTTATTTCATTTGCGTTGTCTCTTATGTTTGGTTCATTGTTCACTGTACATTTGTTTTCTTGTCATATTCTGTAGCGACTAGGGGGATTGAATTTGACAAGAAGAAGGTTGAAGGATACATAGCGGAATTGGTATGTAGTTCTGCACTTATAGTTTTTTTTTCTTTTGTTTTTTTCTAAAAATTGTTGAATTATGTAAGAAGTATTCAAGGGGAAAAGCTAAAAGAGGTCAAGGACAAAGACATATTGTGACAAAGGAAACCAAATCAATTTCAAATGGTGTTACTAAATCAAAATGAGGGCATTTGTTTGAGATCTTTAAAACTGATATCATGAGCACACTTGGTTCACAAATTGACACATTGAAAGCTAAAAAGAAACAAGAGGAACAAGATTAAGTATTATCCATCTTTTGTGCTAAGTGTAGGAAGAAACATGCATTGAAAGATTGTCCTTTAGACAAAATTCAGATTTGTGGACTGTGTACAGATAACCATGCAACTGATGATTATCCAAAGTTGAAAGAATTGCAAGCTACTCACATGGAAGAAGGATAAGGAATGGAATCTCTTTACTACTTAGCACCAAGAAAACCTTGGCAGCCACGTTTCATAGGTATGTCTCAAAATTATGCTCCTCAATTCTCTCAACAGCTTCCTCGGAATTTTCAATATCCTATTCAAAATTCATGGAATACACCCATGCCTTGGCAAGCTTGGCCTCCTCAGCAGAACCAAATCCAACCTCCTCAAGGTTGGCAAGGATATGCTCATGGAAATCATCCCTACCAACAACCATACCAACAGCCCTACCAACAACCATACCAACCTTTTCCTTATCAACAATTCCAGCAGAAACAACCACAAAATCCATATTCTCAGCAATCACTACCTGCACCACAACTAACCCAGCCACAACAACTCTAGCTACCATCTATCCAACCTCCACCTAGACCAACTCAATTACCATCCTAACCAATCTCAAATCCTAATAACAAAGTGGAAAAACCCATGTATAACATTGATGAAGGAACATCATTTTCTACATACTCAATCCTTCCTCTTCAAAACATCCACTTAAGGCCTGGGAAAGTTTTACTAAAGGATTCTCCTGTTATTATAGAAGAACAAATTCAAAAAGAGGAGATTCCTAGCACAGAAAAGTTACCAATAGACAATCAAATCCAAAGGAGTAAAACAATAAATACCCAAACACCTCCTTTTCCAGAAAGGTTGGTTAAGGAAAAATTACCAATCTCTCTTCCTGAGTTTGATGTCTTAGATGAATTAAAAAATGTCTGTGTGAAAATTCCTTTATTGCAAGCTATCAAAGATATCCCAATCTATACAAAATCAATTAAGGAATTATGTTCAAAGAAAACCAACAAAAGAAAAAAGGATCCACCAACAATTCATGTAATTTGAACTTTAGCAGGCCTAATGTCAAATACTATTTCAATTGAAAAATATGTTGACCCAGGAATTCCAATGTTAACAATAACAATCAACAATTTTTCAATCTCTAAAACATTAATTGACTTAGGAGCAGCTGTCAATGTGATGACATTAGAGACAATGAGATATTTGAATCTGCAAAATCTTCGACCAACCACTACGGTCCTTGAATTAGCTGATAGATCTAAAGTAGTTCCTGAAGGTATACGTGAAGATATCACAATTTCTTTGGATTCTTGGGAGTATCCAATAGATTTCCTGGTTCTTCAACCAAAATCTAATCTAGGAGGCCATCCATTGATTCTTGGAAGACCTTGGTTGGCCACAGCTGATGCTTTCATCGGTTGTAGAATAGGGAATATGATTATCTCACATGGAACTAAAAGGAAACAGATCACACTTTAAACTCCTGCTCAAAAACCTTCTGTAATAGATCAATTACCATGGCTTGATGCAACAAAGCAACAACAGGAAGAAGTAATTCAACCTATCTTAAGTATTAATCAAGTCTTTGATTTTAAAGAGGAAAATAACGAAGATCTGTTAGACTATTTCATTTCTAAACCAGATATCTCGGAAGAATTGAGAGACATACAATACATTGCTGCAGATCAGATTTTAGGACAAAATTTTCAAGAAAAATGCACAATCCATTCTTTAGAATCAACATTTAATAACATTTTTCCAGCTATCTCCATGGCAAATACTCAAAGCAAGATAATTGAAATTAGTCCTGGGAGAATATTGGCACAAAATTTGAACCATCTCAGGAAGAACAATTGATTGCATTATTGAAAAAATATCATAAAGCATTTTCTTGGGAATATACTAATATGCAGGGGATTCATCCTGAAATATGCACTCATCATATCTACACAGATGATAACATGAGACCTCTCAGACAACCACAATGAAGAATGAATCCAATGTTGAAAGAGGTAGTCAAAGAAGAATTGCAAAAATTATTAAAGGTAGGATTCATCTACCCTATCTCTGACAGTCAATGGGTTTCTCCATTAGTTGTTGTACCTAAGAAAAATGGAAAATGGAGAATCTTTGTAGACTATAGAGAATTAAACAAAGCAACACTTATAGATCATTTTCCATTACCATTCATAGATCAAGTCTTATATGCACTAGCTGGGAAAATATATTTTTCCTTCCTAGATGGATTTAGTGGCTATAATCAAATCAACATAGCATTAGAATATTAGGACAAAACTACTTTTACATGCCCTTGGGGTACATATGCTTATAGGGTATTACCTTTTGGTTTATGTAACACTCCAGCTACTTTTCAAAGAGCAGTCCTGACCATTTTTGTTGATTTAATACATGAATGTGTAGAGGTATACATGGATGATTTCTCTGTGCATGGTAATTATTTTGATAATTCCTTGAAAATTTTGGGAAAAGTCCTAATAAGATGCATAGAAACAAATTTGTCTCTTAGCAATGAAAAATGTTTCATGATGTTAACTGAAGAAATAGTATTGGGCCATCATATTTCAACATCAGGAATTACAATGGATCCTGCAAAAATACAAATCATTGTGAACCTACCAGAACCAATCAGCCAAAAGGATGTGAGAAGTTTCCTTGGATATGCAGGCTATTACCGAAGATTCATTGAAAATTTTAGTAAAATAGCTTTGTCATTATTCAAATTACTTGCAAAAGATGTACATTTTCATTGGGACACTAATTGTCAAACTGCCTTTCAGAAGCTCAAGGACAAGCTATCAATAGCACCTATCTTAAGAGGGCCTAATTGGGCTTTTCCATTTCACATCTCTATAGATGCATCAGATACTGCAATAGGGGCATCATTGGGTCAAAAGGAAAATCTTATGACTTATGCTATTTACTTCATTGGCAAAAATTTAACCCCTGCAGAGTTGAATTACACAGTCACAGAGAAAGAAATGTTGGCAGTAGTACATGCTGTGAACAAATTTTGTCACTACATCACTGGTTATGAAGTCTTTATCCATACAGATCATTCTGCCATAAGATATCTCATGAACAAACCTATTACTAATGACAGGATAACAAGATGGTTGTTATTGATGCAGGACTTCAACATCACTGTCTTGAATAGACCTGGAAAGGAAAATCAAGTAGTTGATTTCCTATCTCGATTAAACACCTCTGGTGAGATTGTTCCTGTCTCAGATAATTTTCCTGATGAGCACCTATTTTCCATTTCAGTTATAACTCCATGGTAAGCTGATATAGCTAACTATTTATCATCAGGGATGTTACCTCCTTCTTTCACATCCAAAGAAAAGAAAAAGATAATTAAACAAAGTGCTAGATACACATGGATTGATGGAGACCTCTTTTATACAGGATATGATCTCATAATTAGAAGATGTGTATGACAATATGAGATTTTAGAAATATTAAAAGCTTGCCATGACGAACCTTGTGGTGGTCATTTTGCAGATAAGAGGACAACATACAAAATACTCAATTTGGGGTATTATTGGCCATCCATCCTTAAAGATTCCAAGAAATATGTTAGAAGCTGTGATAGCTGCCAAAGGATGGGAAATCCACTTCCAACTAATGAGATTCCCCTCAAGCCACAAGTTCACATTGAGCCATTTGAAAAATGGGCTCTTGATTTCATTGGTCCAATAAATCCACCATCAAAAGGGAAACATTACATCTTAGTATGTATTGATTATGTTACAAAGTGGGTGGAAGCCAAAGCATTAGTGAGAGCTACAGAACAGTCAGTGGTCAACTTTCTCTTTGAAGAAATATTTGTCAAATTTGGAGTACCCCGAGAGATTGTAACAGACCAAGGCGCACAGTTTACTTCTAAACTAGTGCAAGACATAGCAAACAAATATCAGATCAAGCATCGGAAATCTACACCCTATCATCCACAAGAAAATGGACAGGTGGAATCTACTAACAAAACTTTGGAAGCAATCATGACCAAGACAGTCCAAATACATAGGAAATATTGGTTAGATAAGCTCCATGAAGCATTATGGGCATACAAAATCACCTGGAAAAATAGTATTGGGTTCACTCCTTATCAGCTAGTCTATGGTAAGCAAGTTTTGTTACCTATAGAATTCCAACTTCATACTTTTAAACTAGCAGTTGAATTAGGAATAGATCTTTCTGAGGCACAAAAAGACAAGATCATGCAATTGAATCAGTTGGATGAGATGAGACAGGCAGCAATTGAACACAACATTCTGATACAACAACAAAGGGCACATTGGCATGACAAGTTCATCAAGAAGAAACAGTTCAAAGTGGGAGATTGGGCTTTGTTATTTGATTCAAAATTCAAAAATTTCAAAGCTAAATTTACAACTCATTGGCTTGGTCCATATGAGATTGCAGAGGTATATGACAATGGCTCAATCAAACTACAAACTATAGATGATGAGGCAAGCTCATTCACAGTCAATGGACATAGGCTAAAGCTCTACAATAAGCCTATCAACAAGGAAGACTTTTGCAGCAGATATCTCAACAGCATGAGATGGAAGTGTTGGACAAACACAATCATGTGTCTCCTTCACATTCCTCATAAAAAAAACAAAAACAAAAATATTACACAAAATAAATAAATAAATAAATATATATATATATATATATATATATATAACACAACAAAAAATATATATATATATATATAAAAAGGGAGTTTAGTTGTGAAAACCCAGGCAACTGGCACAATACAAACTCGAATTTTCATTGAAAAACCAAGTCAAATTGGCCAATCAAAATTCTCCAAAAAACATTTTTTTATTACCTTCTAGTTTCATTTACAACATGCATTTGTACATAGTAGTTTTTTTGAAAAGTTTTTGTGTCAAAGACTTGAGGACAATTCAATATATAAGGCTGAGGGGGATAAGGTATAAATTTCTGAAGATTCTTTGAAGACCTTTCAAGCCTTCTACAGATGGCAGCATTCATTTCAAAGAGAAATGCATCCAGCAGAGGGACCTAAGAAAACACAAAGAATATCAACTTCATCTATCAGAGGGACCTGAGGAAGATACTAAGAAAAAGAAATACAAGAACTTTATCAAATTTGAGGACTTGCAGCAACATTCCATCCAGCTTCAATCAGGCAAACACAATGAGCAAACAATTTAGTATACATTTTTCTTTTTAATGATTTAAAAATTCGGAAAATTCTTCATAAGCTAAAGCAATGATAAAAATCCTATCTTTCCCTTCCCCTACATCATCTTTTCATCACTTCATTTCATATACCCTCACAGCATCATTTTGGTTACTCAAGGCAACCAGTTTGGTCTCCAAGGGAGCTATAAGAAAGACTTAAGGTTTCACTATCAAACAGTAAGAGCATGGAAGTTATTCTTGTAAATATTTTATGGTTTCCAAAATCCTTACATACACTTTCAAAACATGATTATCAATTTGATTAGACAAATATATTGTTTTGGAAATGTTAAATGCTTTGTTTTATGAAGACAGAAGTCGCATACATATATGGAGACAGAAGTTGTTGTTTGCACACATATTGAATTGTTGTTTGTACATATTGAGGAAGGGGTCATAAGGAGAATGCCTTAAGCATAATAAAGTGGATGCTTACTATAAGGAAATGAATCAAGGAGTCATAAGTTGGATAAACACATTTTCAAAATCGTTTCCTATGATGATTACAAGGAAGAGGGGAAGTACAAAGGTATAAATGAAGAAAAAGGGGCATCCCCAGCAATGATCGACCTATACAAAGGTGGTACACTTGTACATCATAGTACCCACGTTTTTTTACCTCCATAAGAAATAATTCTACCCTTGCACTCTCATTTTCATTCTCCTCCAGCGCTCCCTTCGCATCCTTCATCCCCATCTCTGCTCCAATTGCATGCATTGAAACCAACGTAGCTTTGTTTCAAACACTCTAGCGCCATACAAAATCCAAAATCCCCTTATTTTTGTTCCTTCATTTGCTTACCCAACCCGAAAATTATGTTAGACAGTTAAAACTCGAATGGTATGTTGACAATTCTACTATCAACATACATCATTCTCGCCCTGTAGAAGAAAACGTGGCAGTTGAAAGGGAATGCATGGAGAGTAAAGGCAAAGAGAACGTGTTCAAGAAGGAGTCAGCCAGGGAAAGGTAAGTGAACCCAATGACAATTTTTTTCTACTGAGAGAAGAACATTTTAAAAACTGGAACCATTCACTGGTAACAAAGGTCGATTTTGAAAGCTAAGTTTCGACACAAGAAGGCATAGAAGTTCTGAACAAATTACCAGGTATGCCCCTTTCATCAAATTTTTAAAACAGAGAACAGTTTGGGGATATAAAAAAAAATTGATGAATTTTTCTTTGTATTAACAGAAATCTTAGACAAAGGAAGAAATTATAGAATTGAACAGACTCTGTAAGACTTGGAAGCTTGAGAAACTTTTGAACAAGAATAGACCTTCTCTTGAGCAGTGAATTTTTCTTCATTCTCTTAAAAATCTGAAGGATGGTATCTAGGTTTGAAACAGAAAGATTTACCCCTCAAAAATTCACAGAGACTGTATGCAAATTCTTGAACAAAACCAATGAATAACCTTCTTTGAGAAATTTGATGGGTGCTATGAGGAAGTTGCTTTAGAATTTGGTCATTCATTTGATGGGGAAAGGGCCACTATTGGAAACCTCACTATTAGAATCTCTGAAGATATAATTGCACAAGTCACTGGATTACCTCAAACAGGAGAAAGATATTTCAAAACTAAGAACTTTAAAGATAAATCATGGGCATCTTTTGTTTCCAGATCTAGGGTGGCAGCAGTCAATTGGAAAAAGGGAATTCCTAGGAGTTGGTTGATTCATCCTTGGGATGAATTAGCCTATCTCATCCAGAAGTTTATAACTTGTGAAGGAAGATTTAGTATTATCTACCTATATCACATCTAGCTGCTACAACATTTAAAAAGTGACTGTGAAATTAACATGCCCTACTTTCTACTGCAAAGCCTTTCTAAGATGGCTAAGGTTGTTCAAAAACAAGGGAGGAATACAGAAAAGAGTCAATACCATTGTGGCTTCATTAAAATGATCATCATAAATGAGCTACAGAAACAGAACTTGACTTGGCAGCAATTTATCAGTGGGAATGGTTTTGAAACAGTGGAAGAGGAAGTAAAAGAGGAACAAATATTGGTTGTGACAGATGATGAGGAAGAAATACAAAACCCCAAGGCAACAAGCTCAAAACAGCCTATGGGGAGGAGAAGAACAAGAAGCATGGTAAAAATGGAGAAAGAATTCCAAGAAAAGATAATATTTTCACCACATATGAAAGGAAATCAAGAAAATGCCAACAAGTTCAAAAGGGACAAATAAAAGAAAGTGATGATGAAGCACAACAAGCACAGTATGCACATATTCAGACTTTGGAGAAACAAAAAGAGGCACGATCATTAGAAGATGATGAGCAAATGAAAGAAAAGGTGAAACAATTAATTAAAGATATGAAAGATGAAACTCAATCACCATAGAAAGTAGATCAAATAGAAGAAATGGTTGGTGAGTCCACATCAGAACTTGATAAGCAAAGCAAGAAAATGAAGAAAAAGATCAAGGAAATTGAAGTCCTGGAAAGGTACTTAAAAACAGAGAACGAAATGTTAAGGACTCAAAGCCATAGAACACAGGAAGAGAATGAAACCTTGAAGAAAAAGAATAAGAAGCTTCAAAAGCAAAACAAACTAATTTCCAAACAGGCCTACAACTGGTTTCAGCAGAAGAAGGCATACAAAGAAAAATATCAAAGACTGAAAGTTCTTCATACAGCTTAGGTTAATGTGGATACATTGTTGCAGGCAGCAGAGGTGGCAGAAGATTACTGACAGAGGTTCAAGAACATTTTGTTTTTGTGCATGAGGACATGCAAAGTCTTCATCTTGGGGGAGATGTTGAGTACATTTGTATGCTTCCTTCCACTCCATAAACTATACTTTTGCCTTCAAAACCATCCATTTTGCCTTCATATTATTCCATATTTTCCATAAAATAGCTTATGCAAGGTACATTTATCATTCATTAGCTTAAGAATTGAATTTTTGGCATTAAAATTAAAAATTTATCATAAATTACAGGATTTGACTAAATCCCGTAATTGCTCCTAGGTTCGTGTACTTGCAGGATAGTTGGGAGAAATTTGAGACATGGGTCATGATCCTTGATGTACAAGGATGGATGAATATCTATCAGCTTCGATATCTGAGCTTTCCAAGTGTCTAGTCAACATTGGTCAAACATGGCCACTTCAGCAGAAAATACCCTGTTTTAGCATAAAATCATGGACAGTTTTAGATTTTCTTGGGATTTGTTCATATTTTATGGATCTGAAGGGGGTATTCGACCTTCCTAGCATATTTTATGGATCTGATCATTATCTTTAGGAGGTTTCTTAGCATTTTCAGTTTCAAAATTCTTGTATAAATACTCCAAGACATGGACTAGTATGACAATCCTAGATGTTAATGAAGAAAACTTTGAATTGGTAGTCTTGAGATCAGTTTTGTGTTTTGTCCTTGATTATGTCTATGATATGATTATGTGAATGTTGTTGGAAGTTCCTTCTTAGCTGAGACAACTTAGGTGTTCAAGTGAAGCACTGGAGGGCCCCCTTTGCCAAGCTAGTACACTTCTCCTTTTTCATTCTTTTCAAGCAAATTTTGGTATGAGCTTTAGTTCAATTTACATTATGTTGTAGATAACACTGTTGTGTTTTATTTGATCAAGTTATTTGGCTAATGAATGTGGGAAAGCAAAGAATGTATCTCTTGTAAAAAGAGTTTAGCCTTTTCAGACATTTATAAGCTTCTAGTTTAGTTTGAATGCTTACTGTTTTGAATACTTAAAACTAGTTGAATGTTTTTCTACTCTAATTGTTGATTAATGGTAAGAGATCTATGAATACACCTTCTATAAAGAAGCTTAGAATTTCCTTTCATACTCAGCCCTTAGATTAGCTTTGATTTATTTGCACTGAAAGAACAAAAGTTATCTCTAAATCCATATATTTTGGATGTGCCTCTAAGTCTTACAAACACCGGATTGACAATCAATTGTACTCTAATTTACATCAGTGGGTTGGAGCCTAACAGGGTCCACTGTCCATGCCACCCAAACCGCATCGAATTTGCATAGGTGTGGCATGCTATTTAATGAGAATGAAACTCGTCCAAGTTGTGATGAGGCCATACAAGGCTTAAACAAAAAACATAGACTAACTTATCACAACTTGAAAAAGGTCATACGTGAGAGAAAAAAATACATTAGTGATATAGGAAATACTACTAGTTTAGGATCTAGTGTCAATGCCACCCAAACCACATCGAAACTTCATAAGCGTCGCATGTTATTTGATCAGAATGAAACTCATCCCAGTTGTCATGAGGTCACCTTGACCTTGAACAAAAAACGTATACTAACTTATCACAACTTGAAAAAGGTCATACGTGAGAGAAAAAAATGCATTACTACGCTTCCTTCTACATAGAAACTGACATATCACAATCTAAAAAAAATTGTTTGTGCACAACACAATCGCATTTTCGCTTTTTCTACTAAGCACAAACATCAAATGTCGAATGATAAAGAACATAACAATTTGAATCATTGAGACGGTGAGGATGCAATGCTCATAAGAAATGTCGATTCCACCTCAAACATGGCTTGTCAACAAGTGGAACTAGTTTCCAATGGCAAGCATAAGTTAACCTACCATATCTTGAAAAAAATAGATACATGAGAGAGACACGTACGGTTACATATCCCACAATGGTCATGGCACTGGCCGAGGGGAAAAAATCACATTTCGTGGGCTAGAGCCAACACCATGCACTGCTACCAATGAAAACCAGCAAACACTTTCTACGCATAGTTCCCTACTGAAGAAAGATGCAAAACAAATCTATATGAAACAAATAAAAGACACTCCTTCCATTGCATGTGCAATTTGTGATCAATAAAATTTCACAAAAAACACTAAGTCTTTCATGCTTTATTTGGAAGCAGAATACCTCTACTTGACACTAAATGATAAAACATTTTCCAGTGGCAATATTTGTCTTCCATGCAAACGGTCGCTTGAAAATGGAAAATTGCCACACTTTGTAATGCCTAACCAAATAAGATGTAATACACCACTACCAGATGCAAGTGCACTTACAAAACTTGAAGAGAGACTTGTGTCTCTGTGAATTGCATTTGCACAAATTAGACCCTGGGGCTATAAACGACCCCAAATGGGCTTAACATGATCAATTACCAATGTGCATGTCCAACTAGATGTTGTAAAAAAAGCCTTGCCACAATTCATTAGCAATACAATGATAATTGGTGTGCCTCTTAAATGATTCTTGCAATACAAGAATGCATACTAGATAGGTAAAGTGTGTGTGCATGTTTTCATGAAAGCATTAAAAGAATTATGTTCCACGGCCCTGTACAAATCACAGAACATTTGTATAAATGAGAACTGGAACATTGTTCCTGGAGAAGGGGATGAGAACTCTGCACAGACTATCGAAACTGCTAGTGAATTTGATACAAGCGATGAATCAAAGAATGAAACACCTGCTGAAACATTGATACAAGGATTCACTGACTCACTGCGCATTTGTGACTTGCAAGACAAGATTGTCAAAATTGCACGTGTTGAGTGGCAACGTCCACTTGGAATATTCAAGGACAATTTTGTTGAGGAAATGAACTTCCCAACACTGTTCTATGGAGATCCACGTCCCAGTGACATTACAGAACGATTCAGTTACCATAAAATAGTTCGATGGGAGCTTCTAAATTCAAGCGGTGACTTCTCCTGTCACATAACAAATTTGTTTTTCAAAACAATGTGCATAATAATTGAGAAAGTGTTGTCTTGCATGTGGGTGTGAATAAGAAAAGGCCAGCTACAAGGAAGAAATTTGTTGGCCAAAGATTTCAAGTACAAAGCAAACCTAGAAAAAATCGTGAAATCTGATATTGGATACATAGATTTCAAAAACATTCGCATCTCTCCGGACTATTTGCAACAAAAAAAAGAAAACTATTTTTGCAATGCTCCGACAATTGGGATCGCCAACATTTTTCATCACATTTGCAAATGTAGGGCACCATTGGGATCCGTTGGTGGCTACGGTATCTTAATTGCATAGGAACAGGAAACGGAAAAAATAGACTGATACACTGGAAAATGATGACATTGACTACCTCATAAGAAAAGACCCAATGACATGTACTTGCTACTATAGACATAGAATAAATGCTTTGAGACAATTGATATGCCATCATGAAATGTTTTTCGGAAAAATATCAGACTATTTTTTTGTGACAAAATTCCAGAATAGGGGGAATGAGCATGACCACGCATTGTTGTGGATAGAGGGTGCATCGGTCTATGGAACTGACAACAACTCACATATCTAACAGTTTGTGGGCAAATACATAAAATGCAATATAGATCAATTGGATCCAAAACTTGCCAAAGTTCATAGACATTATCATACAAAAATTTGTAAAAAAACGAAAAAACTCACATTTTATATACAACTTCCCTATGTTGCCAATGAGAACAAAAAGAATCATAGATCCACTTAGTTTAGAGGACAATGTTGTCATTGAGAAATATAAATCCTTGTTCACATTTCTAGAACAACGAGACTTTGATGAGTTAATGAGCTTCAACGACTTCTTGACAGAGCTAAATCTAATAGAAGATGAGTAGATCCAAGCCATACAATGTACGCTTTGTTATCGCACAGTTTGTAGCTAGGAGTAAAGGCTATGAGGTAAAAGGCAAAACTGGCATAACATGAACCTATCCCACCCAATGTCACCACGATGGGTAGGTTCTTTCTCTTTAGGGAGGTTAGGCCCAGGGGAGACGTCCTCGGTGACCTGGGGTTTTGAAGAGGCTTCAAAGGATAATCCGACAATGACAAGTTTCCCCCTTCACAAATCACCACCAAAATAGATAGTTCGGCTTATAGCCAATAAAGACAACCAAGTCAAATCCCTGCCCAAGAACAATGTAACAACAAACTTGATATATGCAGGCTTTGGTTAGTACTTCATATACATTAAAGACTATCTGATATTCAATATGAGCAATTTAAAGGTAAATGTTGACGAAGTCAATGTTTACAAAATAGCAAGAGCGGTAATGACACTTCACCAATAAATACCTGAATGATACAACATTCAATACAACAAATCACTTCTTAACTCAATTAATGCCTTCAATTACCACTCAATTACTCAAAAGACAAAACGTTGTTGCAATAAAGATGAAATATTCAATGATGACGTCAGCAACTTGGGGTTAGTAGGTTAGTCTAGGCTAGGGTTAGTGTAGTTAGGGTTTCAATTCAAAAGGTTTGAGAGTGTTTAGATCCAATTCTACTTCAACGTTCGAGGCTCGAGATCAATGTCTTAGGGTTAAATGGAGTCAATTACGAAGGACACAAGAGTTGAAGGGGAAGAGACTTAAAGGACTAGAGGGATAAGTTTTGAAGTGTTGCTAAAGCAGGGCTTCAAAATCGTAACCTTAGGGGAGAGAGGCTCACTCTACTGTTGCTAAAGCAAGGCCTCGTGCTCTCTCCTCTTTCCCGACAAACAGCTAGCTCTAAAGAAATACAAAGTCAAGACAAGAGGGTTTAAAGAGGGAGAGTGTTGCTAAGGCAAGGCACTTTCATCAAACCCTAAAAGAAAATAGCACTAGGTGTAGATAACCTAGGCCTAGGACGTCCTCTTCCTCTTGAAGTCAAAAGGGTACGGCTAGCTAAGGGGAAGAAGAGAAAGGAGTGTATCTATGGCTAGGCTCTCTTCTTCTTCTTCAATGGCTAAAAGTTTTTCTATCAGGGGACATGAGACAAGGGCCTACTTGTGTGCTTGTCACCTAGGGTTTTTATTCAACAAATTATAAATACATGTAAGAAATAAGACTACAAATGTTCAATCAAGAAGTTTTGCAGAAAAATACTTACAATTCATCAAGAAAATAATCACGCAGACCCTAGTTGTAACACCTTCCTTCAACAAAAACACCATAGAGTGCCAAAAATCTCTTCCTTCAACAAGTGTACCTTCCTTAAATCAACTAATAACCCAAATGGGGTGCAAATTTCAGACCTCACCAAGTGGTGAGTGAAATATGATAATAAAATGAGAGTTAAAACCCTCAATATATAGTGTATCAATGATCTAATTTTACTTTTTAGGTCATAAAAAGGCTGACAAGGCCATAATGTCAAAATCATATTGTTTTTACATTAAATGCTAAGTAAAAATTCCTAATCAAGTAAAAATGAGAGTAAAATCCCCTTCAAGGGAGGTGCTAGCCCTTTCTAGGGCAAATGAGACACCAAGGACCAAAACGTTAGCCCCCTAGAGACCTCTCCAACGTGCCACACATGCCATTGTTGCCCAGTCTGCCTCCAAACGCATCCATGAAGCTGGATGACGTCATTGTGAAGATGGAGACGTCCCAATCCTTCCAAGGCTAGTGTTCCACTGAAAAGGGGTCATTACCCCTAGGTCTAGTCCTCCCGGAGTGCCTCTGATGGAACGTCCTCTTCCTCTTCGGTGCAAAAGCCCTGATCCATCCCCATCCTGTCTCTACCCCCTGATGGGGTCTCAGCATCCATTTGGTGGGATCTTCAGCCCCATGGAGGTCCAAACTGGTCATCTTCCCCTGTGTACCGGTCCAAATGGTACCTGTCTGTCTGGCGTGATCCTGCACATCAAAAGCTACACCCTCCATGGGCTCATCAGTCACCGGGATCATAGCAATGTTAATCACATCTCATCATCAATATTATTAAACATATGCATAAAAACCCTAATACATCAGTCAATAGCTCAAAGACATTACAAAAACCTGCAATACAAGATTGGAGAAAAAGAAAAGACATCTTATTGGACTAGTGTCCACAAGAAAAGGAAAGTTTCTAGGAAGATTTCATCCAAGCCATGTAAGTGAGGTGATGTGGCTAGGGGATGTCCAAACATGTGGGTGCAGTGAGGTCCAAGGATGCATAATGTTATCTATGGGTGCCTTTGTAGAAGGCGAGTTGTACCTGTCATGGATGCATTTTTTCCAAGCTCGTTCTTGCCTTTATTCTTCTTCTTGCTTTATTCTTTTATTTGCTTTTTCTTCTTCTTTTTCTTTTTATTCAAGGGCTAACCAGAGGACACTGCCTTAGCATGGTGACCAAAGTTGACAATGTTACCCACAAGTACTTTCACAGAGATGAGAAGGTTGGCTCGTGATGAGACCCCCTTTCCCTCGGCCATGCAACCAAAGGTCATTCTCCTGGCGTGGTAACCAAATGGTGGCAATGTCATATTGTTAGGTACCCATGAACCTAATAGGTTGGCTCGTGATGAGACCCCCTATCCTCTGACTAGGTCTTGTTTGTTATTTTCCAGGTCCCTCTTGTTTCTTGTTGAGAGGCCTTTGGATTGCCTTCTCGGGGATCCCTGGGCGAAGCATCTCGAGGTTTCATTTCTAGGCTTTTGTTTTTTACCAGCTCCTTTTACCTTCTGGGCCTTTAGCCCCTTCTTCCCACGAGATAAGGTGCAATCCTACAAACATGTCAACCCAATGCTCGGACAAGGGGAATGGGATAGATGAGCGGGTGATAAGATGAAACAGTGGTGCTATGATGGGAGCAGACGATGGATTTTCAGAAATCCCCCCAGTGGAAAACCAAGACCTATGGGCACAGGCTTGCTAGGGCACCCAATCAATTTCCCCAAGCATGGTCATGTAGGCTAATGCAAGATTCGAGAATTTGTTAGAGATAAAATGAATCATATGCATATATTTAAAGGTTTCAATGATCAAAAGTGACACATACCATGATACTTGGACTAATTACCTCATGGAGCAAGAACCTCTTTTAATACAAGACCAAGTCGATGGTGATGGATGTTGCTACTGTTGACAAGACAAATCTGATGGAAGAAGAAAAGGATGGGCCCTCTAGGGCCATGCTCAGGTCAATCCTGCTCTTGGTACTCCATGTTTAGGACTTGTGGGCTTTGAGACATGATCTCCTAGTTATCCCTAAAAATCGGGGATAACATCTGGCTCCAAATCGGGGACATGTGCTCACCGTAGAGAGCATGAGAACCCCAGCATCTCTGGCATAACCTGCAGACCTGCTCAATCTCGATAGGAGTATCAGTAACAAAATTGGGGCGGTAATGCCACCCCATCATACATAGCTACATATACTAAAATAAAGCAATCAATGAGTAAGACAATGAAAGCAAACTTCTTACCTGTACTTATCTGTTGGCTGGAACGTTGGGTGTAGTCAAACAGCCAGTGAAGCCAATCTAGCAACGTTCCTTGATACCTGCCTCTGTGCTTCATCATAAACCAAAATAGTGATAAATCAAGCACAAAAATGTCATGGGTTAGAATATATATCATATCATATCATCGAAAATCTCAAAGTCTAACTCATGGAGGCGGGTGGGAGGGATAAAATTCTGCCAAGTCAATCTCTAAGGAAGGTATTCAATCCACTCCAAGTAAGGGTCATGAAACATCCAAGGTTCAGAAAACTGACTCAAAGGGCCTGCAAGCTGGCTACTTAGGACATCCTCACGTTCTGAAGTCAAGGAAAGGATCGACAAAGATCTAGCAGACGACTAGCAAACTATCAAGGGAAAGTTGAAAAAATGAGATAACACAGTTGTAGTATCCAACCAACCCTTGGATTCTAGGGTTTGCCTAAGAGGAAACTCAACACAAAAAATATAATTCCCAACTACACCTTTAATGGAAAAGCAAGGTAAAGTAATAACAGGTGGCTGGGGTGAGAAGTCATGAGAATCCTTCTTTAGGCAAACAATGTTCTTACTTGTATCAAAATCTGAGCACAGTGGTGGTTGGTAATCATCTTCACAAAGAGAATCCAAGTGCTCAGAAGGGTATTCATCAAAAATCTCAAGGTAAGACTGAAAATCATCAGGAAAACAAGGTACTAGGTCATCCTTGGTTTTTTTTAAAGTACGGGTAGAAATATCATCTCCTTGTTGCCATTGGTCCAAAGTAATCTGTTGTGATAATTGCAAGGGAAACACTTGGAAATGACTCTCAGTGTCATAGATGGGATCCAGGTCATAACCAACTATATCCCACCTATGTCTCCCAACATGTATGAACTCATCAATGTTATCAACAATGTCACTATCTGTGTCATGACATGCTAACAGATATTAAATTCGACTATGTTGCCCAAGGTACCTGGCTTTAGAAGATTTATCGTGGAAAATTCTGCAGCAAGGTGTCGCTTCTATAATGTTCTTGACAACACATGGTTTGCATATTGATAATCCCGTCAAAGGAAAGAAAAATCAGTGGCAAGCCAGAAGGAATCTGAGATCCACAATTGAAAAGCAGGATCTTGCTATCAAAGAATTCCTCTTTACTTCAGAATCTGCCCAGAAGGCTTTGGATGCAGTTGAACTAGAAGTTGTTGGTTTGGTAGAATGTTGTGACAAGATTGCTAAGGCACTGAATAGCTGCATTGTTGCTACAGGAGATAGCATCTCTACTACGGAGAGGCTCGAACAGGAGTTTGAGGATACCACCCAACGCCAAGAGATTGTATCATGATTTCTTCGTGACTATCAACTTTCTCAAGAGGAGGTCAATGCTTCAAGGGAAGAAGAGTTAAATAAGAAATTTTTCAAAGCACTTTCACGTGTCCAAGAAATTCGTGCTAATGACAAATTCTTAGGACACACCACCATCATACAGGATTGGAGTTGATGGACATGATGGTTGTTTACCAGGTGCCTATGAACGACTTTATAGGTACAAGCCAAATGTCGGAACCTGGGTGATAATGATATGCCTGAAGTAAATGATTTGGTGAAGACAAAAACTCGGTGCTCAAAGGAAAGGCTTGTCCTTTTCAAGTATTGTGCAGAAGAGGTTGCAAATGCTCGACACAATGCATTGTTCAAACACTTTATTAGTGCTCTTACTCGTGGAGTCCCTGGGGGAATGTCGAGACCGATAGAGCTGCATGCTCACGATCCTTTAAGATATGTTGGTGATATGTTGGGCTGGCTTCACCAGACTTTGGCATCTGAGAGAGATCTTGTACTCGCACTTCTTAGCCCAGATGCGACCATCAATATTGGACCCACTACTCGGTGTTTTTCAAGAGACTTAGATGGAGATTACGTCAAGCCAGAAATGGACATGTCTTTTATTTTGGGTTGGATTTTTGAAGGGATCCACGGCGTCCAGCGGAAATGACATATATATGAAGGAAACTACAATCGAGGGTTTGAAGGGAAGTCTTCAAACAGATTATATTTTGAAGATCCTCGGTTTGGATATTTGTGCATATACCATAATTGGTGATGCTATGATAAGACGAATTTCTGGAGGTCTGGGAAAAGATGTATAGATACATTTTAGCAGAGCAGTTTTTTCATAAATTCAAACAGTTTCATGTTGGCGAGAAGTTGACAAAAGAATTTTCTAAGCCTATTGATAAGTCCAAAGGCCACAAAGCCGCCTTCTCTTTCAGAGAATACTCACTTAGAAAATGGGAGTTGTTCAAAGCATGTTTTGATCGAGAATGGCTACTTATGAAGAGGAGTTCAATTGTTTATGTCTTCAAGCACAACATGTTAAAGTTGCAATGCCAATATTCTTCCAGTAGCATACACAAGTTGATCTCAAGCATGGAAATTATTATATTGGTGCTCTTTTATTCTCAATCATATTCGTGATGTTCATTGGCTTTCCAGAACTACCAAAGACAATTAGATGACTTCACAATGTTTCCGCTAAGTTTTAGTAAAAAGGAATTTTTTACTAATAACATTATAAGGAGGTGGGCCATTTAAACTTCAGTTCGTTAATAAAATGACCCAAACTACTGCAATTGTTGACCAAAGGTTATTAAAGAAGCATCGGATCGCCAACTACTCACGACATTCACATCTCCTCTATTTCTCGTTGGGCTGATGCTCCTGAAATACAACGTTCGGCTGATCTTTATAAAGACCTCACAAAGTGTTGCCTGGAAGAAGTTATCGAAGGACGCATTTTTCTGTTTGTCCTGCCCGTCCTGGAGTTGATCCCCCATCTGCACGAGATCCACCTTTTCCGGCTTTCGTTTCTGCAACAAGATAAGAATTGCTCGGCGCGAATAGAGGCGGCATTGTCAGTGGACGACCTAGGGTTGATCGAGGGCTGGGTATCCGAAGAAAGAATCTACGTAATGCATGCTACCGTTCCCAAAATTAGTCGAAACGTATGGAGGCAAATTAAAGTTTTGATTAAAAATCTCTGCGCCCCAAGAGTCGTTACTCTCATCCAGACGGGCAGAGAAAAAAGGTCAGCGAATAACCAGAGAATAATCCAACAGCAGGCACTGGATCAAGCAACGGAAAGGCATTTGGAGATACAACGAACACCAAAGTTTTTGTTGGAGGTCTGGCCTGGGAGACAAAACGTGAAGCTATGCGCGTCTACTTTGACCAGTTTGGGGAAATTCTCGAGGCTGTGGTTATCACTGATAAGAACACTGGACGCTCCGGGGGCTATGGCTTTGTAACGTTTCGTGACCCGGATTCAGCGAGGAGAGCTTGTGCAGATCTCGCTCCGATCATCGATGGAAGAAGTACTAATTGCAACCTGGCCTCGCTCAGTTCTCGGCGTTCCCAACCAACCTAGCACCACCTTCCATGCTTCGTTTTGAAAAAACAAGAAGATTGTCTGCTGAGAGAACTCAATCACGGAACCGTGCACTACTCCAAAAACGACAGTTTTTTCATTCACACAGAGCACAGTCAATGGTCGTGGAACAAGTATTATCAAACAGAGATAGTGAAGATGAAGTTGATGATGACATTGCAGACTTTGAAGACCGGAGGATGTTTGATGATTTTGTGGATGTGACTACTCATGAGAAACAACTCATGCATCTTTGGAATTCATTTGTTAGAAAGCAATGTGTGCTAGCGGATGGCCATATCCCTTGGGCATGTGAGGCATTTTCAAAGCTACATGGTCGCAATCTTTCTCAAAGAAAGGCTCTCCTATGGTGTTGGAGGTTATTTATGGTAAAACTTTGGAATCACAATCTTCTTGATGCGGCTACCGTGAACCGTTGTAACTTGATCTTGGAGAACTGTAATAATAATCAATAGGGGTATGGAACAATGTCTAGCTTGATTTTATTTGCTACAAAGCCATACTCTTCGAAGGGGTATATGTGGATCTTGTGGCACATCAGCAACGCAGTCATGCTTTTCCTGAATAATGATCGCAGACCATCAAGACTGTAATCCGTTACAACCGCACATATCATTCTGTCCACTTGTCAAAACAATTAGTAGCGGTTCGAGTAGCCTACAGAGCATGCGACAAAACACTTGGCAGTCGAAATTTTCCTTGAAGACGAACTGTTTCAGATTCCTGGAACGCCAAGAGTTTCATTTTTTCTTTTTTAAAAGATAGATGTAACAGAGAAAGGAAGGGGGCGCATGAGCGCAACACTGTAAAAACTTCTTTCGAAGAGAGTTTCATTGTAATGACTGAGTTTTTGTAAACCAGACTGGAGTAATAAAGATGATTGTTGCTTGCGACTGTGAGATTCATCACAGTCGATTTCTTTCAGCATGTTTTTCTTCTTTTCAGATGTGTTAAAACTGTTTGGATTTCAATTATGTGTTTCCTTAATCACAGCTGAAATGTCTTACCATAGCTTTATGTCTTCCTTAACCCATTACGACTGCATTACGTTTTGTTTTCCTCTAACCAATGTGCTTCGTTATACTTTAGTATGACCACTACTATAACGAAAGGATTTGGGTTTTCTGTAAGTGTTTATTGCCTTTCCTCTGCACCAGCTATCAGTTGTGTAAGACCAATCTGCATTTTCAGAACTCTACATGTATCCTTTGCTACATCGGCCTTTCTTTTTCTTTCCCCTACCGCATCATGATTTATCAAAGCGCTGAAAGATAGACCTACTTTGCCTCACTTTCTGCAAGTTATTTAATCTCTGCTATTATCTCTTTTCTTCAGTTTTCATTTGACTCCATGCCCAATGGACCTTTTCCCTGGTTTAACCCTCAAACCCCACAAATCCAAGGCCATCTTTTACCCATAAATCTGCCCAGCATTTCACGCTTACTCCAATTTATTTCGTGACATTTTTCAAGAGATCCCTCTCGGGTTGGAAGAGGGAAGCTTCTAATCCAAAGTGGTTCGAGGTTGCCTCAGGATTGATTTGTTGCAGCCCATTTCAGTTTCGAGTGTCAACACAGGGTTTGAAACATTTGAAAATTCATTTTCCTCCTCCTTATTTCCTTCATCATAAAGTAAAGCATCATCAAAAACTAGGGGAGGAGGGCAACTTATTGTTTCTTCTTGTGCAGGGGCTTCGAGGACTTTGACGTTTTTAGCATGTGTTATTATTTCACCCTCATGGATTGCCTCTTTGTCTTCGATTGTACAGCAAGGAATATCCATTTCGTTCAAAGCTTTCATTTCTCCTTCATTTTTTGAATCAAGGAATAAGGTGTCATTGGAATCCTGAAGTGGAAAGCAACTAACCTCAGCTTCGCTTTGTTGTGCAGGAGAAATAGTTTTTTGGATGACCTCATCAGAATGAAGAGCGGGGGTTGGTACTTCATCATTTTGCTTAGGTTTTTGCTCCTTAATCACTTCCTCATTTTGTTGGTCAAAAACTTGTTCCCTTTTCTCTTGTGGATCTTTAGCAAAGGTTTCAAGGGAAACTAGTTTTATCAAGTTGAGAGTGTCCATGGTATGGTCATTGGTTATGGACAAGGAGAGATTCTTTTCGATTTGAATGGCCATGTTGTGAGCTTCTGCAAGTGTTTTTGGATTCTTTTTATTTAGGAGGAAGCTCAAATGCCCCTGAAGTCCATTAATATAGAGATAAACGAGGTACTTGTCCTTAGGATGATGGCTTTCAGGAATCTGGTAAAGCAAACTCTGGAACCTAGCCCCGAAAACTCTGACAATCTCATCCTTTGTTTGTTTTATGCATTCAAGACCTTTCAGCAATGATTGTATATCTTCCAATTTAATAACCCACCTTGCAAGGAATATTTCTTCAAAATGGTCCACAGATGGGATGCTGGCAGCTGGAAGATTATCATACCATATTCTAGCCTCTCCATGCAGAGAGGCAGAGAAGAGTTTCATCACCAAATCTTCAGCCTCGTCACTGACAGGGCGGTATTGAAAGAAAGCCCATAATTTGCTCATGTGATAATCGGGACTTTCTCCATCGATGCCAACGAATCTAGGGAGCCAATTTTTATAAAAGGGGGGCATTCGTTTGGGATATCCCGGGATTTTACTCATGTCCAAAGGTTTGTAGTTCCCTGGATCCCATTGTGAAGTGATAGTTGGCTTCATCATTAGTGGAGTCGCCAGATAGTTTTTTTGAAACTATCAAAGAAATAGGGAAAACGCCCTAGTGGAGTCGCCAGGTAAGCTTGTAAGATAAGGCTCTGAGGCAAGGCTTACTGAAAAGATTTGTCATTTGAGGATAATTGACTTAGTGTTCCCCGGCAGTGGCGCCAAAATGTTATCACACAGTTTGTAGCAAGGAGTAAAGGCTATGAGGTAGAAGGCCAAACTGGCGTAACAGGAACCTATCCCACCCAATGTCACCACGATGGGTAGGTTCTTTCTCTTTAGGGAGGTTAGGCCCAGGGGAGACGTCCCTGGTGACCTAGGGTTTTGAAGAGGCTTCAAAGGATAATCCAACAATGACAAGTTTCCCCCTTCACAGATCACCACCAAAACAGATAGTCCGGCTTATAGCCAATAAAGAGAACCAAGTAGGATCCCTACCAGAGAACAAAGCAACAACAAACTTGATATATGCAGGCTTTGGTTAGTACTTCATATACATTAAAGACTCTCTGATATTCAATATGAGCAATTTAAAGGTAAATGTTGACGAATTCAATGTTTACAAAATAGCAATTGCGGTAATGTCAATTCACCAATAAATACCAAAATGATACAGCATTCAATACAACAAATCACTTCTTAACTCAATTAATGCCTTCAATTACCATTCAATTACTCAAAAGACAAAATGTTGCTACAATAAAGATGAAATATTCAATGATGACATCAGCAACTTGGGGTTAGTAGGTTAGTCTAGGCTAGGGTTAGTGTAGTTAGGGTTTCAATTCAAAAGGCTTGAGAGTGTTTAGATCCAATTCTACTTCGGCGTTTGAGGCTTGAGATCAGTGCCTTAGGGTTAAATGGAGTCAATTATGAAGGACGCAAGAGTTGAAGGGGAAGAAACTTAAAGGATTAGAGGGATAAGTTTTGAAGTGTTGCTAAAGCAGGGCTTCAAAATCGTAACTCTAGGGGAGAGAGGCTCACTCCGGTGTTGCTAAAGCAAGGCCTCGTGCTCTCTCCTCCTTCCCGGCAAACAACTAGCTCAAAAGAAATACAAAGTCAAGACAAGAGGGTTTAAAGAGGGAGAGTGTTGCTAAGGAAAGGCTCTTTCATCAAACCCTAAAAGAAAATGGCCCTAGGTGTAGATAACCTAGGCCTAGGACGTCCTCTTCCTCTTGAAGTAAAAAAGGTATGGCTACCTAAAGGGAAGAAGAAAAAGGAATGTAGCTATGGCTAGGCTCTCTTCTTCTTCTTCAATGGCTAAAATTTTTTCTATCAGGGGACATGAGACAAGGATCTACTTGTGTGCTTGTCACCTAGGGTTTTTATTTAGCAAATTGTAAATACATGTAAGAAATAAGACTACAACCATTCAATCAAGAAGTTTTGCAGAAAAATACTTACAATTCATCAAGAAAATAATCATGCAAACCCTAGTTGTAACACCTTCCTTCAAGAAAAACACCATAGAGTGCCAAAAATCTCTTCCTTCAACAAGTGTGCCTTCCTCAAATCAGCCAATAACCCAAATGGGGTGCAAATTTCAGACCTCACCAAGTGGTGAGTGAAAGATGATGATAAAATGAGAGTCAAACCCTCAATATATAGTGTATCAATTACCTAATTTTACTTTTTAGGTCATAAAAAGGCCGACAAGTCCATAATGTCAAAATCATACTGTTTTTAAAGCCCTAATCAAGTAAAAATGAGAGTAAAATCCCCTTCAAGGGAGGCGCTAGCCCTTTCTAGGGCAAATGAGACACCAAGGAGCAAAACGTTAGCCCCCCATGGGCCTCTCCAACATGCCACATGTGCCACTGCTGCCCAATTTGCCTCCAAAAGATTCCATGAAGTTGGATGACATCATGGTGAAGATGGAGACGTCCCAAGCCTTCCATGGTTGGCATTCCACTGAAAAGGGGCCATTACCCCTAGGTCTAGTCCTTCCAGAGTGCCTCTGATGGAACGTCCTCTTCCTCTTCGGTGCAAAAGCCCCGATCCATCTCCATCCTATCTCTACCTTCTGATGGGGTCTCAGCATCCATCTGGTGGGCTCTTCAACCCCACGGAGGTCCGAACTAGTCATCTCCCCATGTGTACCAGTCCAAATGGTACCTGTCTGTCGGGCATGATCCTGCACATCAAAAGCTATGCCCTCCATGGGCTCATCAGTCACCGGGATCATAACAATGTTAATCAAATCTCATCATCAATATTATTAAACATATGCATAAAAACCCTAATACATCACAATAGATCAAAGACATTACAAAAACCTGCAATACAAGATTGGAGAAAAAGACAAGACATCCTCTTAGGCTAGTGTCCACAAGAAAAGGAAAGTTTCCAAGAAGATTTCATCCAAGCCATGTAAGTGAGGTGATGTGGCTAGGGGATGTCCAGACATGTGGGTGCAGTGAGGGCCAAGGGTGCATAATGTTATCTGTGGGTGCCTTTGTAGAAGGCAAGTTGTACCTGTCATGGATGCATTTTTTCTAAGCACATTCTTGCCTTTATTCTTTTTCTTGCTTTATTCTTTTATTTTCTTTTTCTTCTTCTTTTTCTTTTTATTCAAGGGCTAACCGGAGGAAGGCCTTGGCATGGTGACCAGAGCTGACAGTGTTACCCACAATTACTTTCGCAGAGATGAGAAGGTTGGCTCGAGATGAGACCCCCTTTCTCTTGGCCATGCAACCAAAGGTCAATGCCCTGGCCTGGTAACCAGATGGTGGCAATGTCATACTATTAGGTACCCATGAACCTAATAGGTTGGCTCGTGATGAGACACCCTATCCTCTGACTAGGTCTTGTTTGTTATTTTCCGGGTCCCTCTTGTTTCTTGCTGAGAGGCCTTTTATTGCCTTCTCGGGGATCCCTGGGCGAAGCATCTCGAGGTGTCATTTCTAGGATTTTATCTTTTACCAGCTACTTTTACCTTCTGGACCATTAGCCCCTTCTTCCCACGAGATAAGGTGCAATCCTACAAATAGGTCAACCCAATGCCCAGACAAGGGGAATGGGATAGATGAGTGGGTGATAAGATGAAACAGTGGTGCTATGATAGGAGCGGACGATGGATTTTTAGAAATCCCCCCAGTGGCAAACCCAGACCTATGGGCACAGGCTTGCTAGGGCACCCAATCAATTTCCCCAAACATGGTCATGTAGGCTAATGTAAGATCCGAGAAGTTGTTAGAGATAAAAGGAATCAGATGCATATATTTAAAGGTTTCAATGATCAAAAGTGACACATACCATGATACCTGGACTAATTACCTCATGGAGCAAGAACCTCTTCTGATACAAGACCAAGTCGATGGTGATGGATGCTGCTACTACTGACAAGACAAAGCTAATGGAAGAAGAAAAGGATGGGCTTTCCAGGGCCATGCTCAGGTTAATCCTGCTCTCGATACTCCATGTCTAGGACCTGTGGGCCTCGAGACATGATCTCCTAGCTATCCCTAAAAAGTGGGGATAAGACGCTTAAACAACCAACAATTTTCCTTAAACAAAAAACTTTCCCATATTTGGAACAACAATTTCTCCAAGGACATGCTTGTTATGTGGAATGCAAATACAGATGCGCAATATGTCCTCAATGCATATGCTGCAACATCATATTGTACCTTGTATATGACAAAGGTTGACAAATCTATGACAAGTGCATTCAAAAGAATACGTAAAGAACATGAAATAAGCCATATCGATGCTATGCAAATGATACATATGCTTGGAAATACATTACTTAATCTTCAACAAATGTATGCTCAACAAGCAGTCCACATTGCACTTTCCCTGCCCCTCAATAGTAGTTCAAGGAAATGTGTCTTCATAAACACATCTCCACTTGAGAAACCCACATTTTTGCTTAAACCATCGTTTTTGCTAGAACACGAGCCTGACAATTCAGAGGACATGCTATGTAACTCTATTATTGATTATTACCTCCAGTGTCCATCTCCTATTAAGCATATCTTCTTAGCAGAGTTCATATCGCATTACAAAAAAATGGTGCACCCATATCAAAAAGAAAAAATCCCTCTATGATACGCTTTGTCAAATACAACAAACATACTGACTATGAAAACTATTGTAGAGAAAAACTATTGTTATACGTTTCGTTCGATGAAAATGAAAACACATTAAAACATAACTTCCCTACATGGGAAGCTGCATATATTGCCTCTGAGACTATAGTACAAACAAATGAATCTAGATTTACATACAATGTTAATCCAACATGGGGTGATCTAGAAAGTGCAGTTGATGAACTAGAAAACCTTGACAATCTTGATTAGACATTCACAAATCGTAAAACAACTAGAACTCTCTACGAGTCCTATGACTTACAAGCAGATTTTCCTCGTCCTCGAGCAAGCAGCATTGAAAAACGTATCAATCTTGGTTTTCAAGTCACAAAACATCCTTTCCTTATTGAAAATAATGAATACCACATAATCAGACGTTTGTTGAATCGAGAACATTAAACAATTCTAAAGGACATTGCGCTTAAAAAAATGCTTGAACATGCACACTCTTTTGCACTTGTTCCTTACAGGCGGAGCAGGAACATGCAAGACTTTCACAGCGAAAGCACTATTCCAAATGGTTGTACGAATCTATGATTCAAACAATTCCTCTAATCCTATGAAACCAAAGGGGCTAATAGTTGCATACACAGAAAAAGTTGCATATAATGCAGGTGGAACAACAATCCACTCTGCATTTTTTATGCCTTTTAACTAGTCACAGTTTCTTCCACTAGGCAAGGAAATGTTAGATACCTTGTCTAAGATTTATGATGAACTACAACTTGTCTTCATAGATGAGGCATCTTTGATTGGAAGTCGCTTCTTGTATTCCATTGACAACCGACTAAGAAACATAAAACATGTGCACACGAAATACTTTGGAAACATTGACACGATATTTTGTGGGGATCTTTACCAGGCACAACCCATCCAAGATTCTTTGATATTTGAACAACCTATGGTCAACATGAAAATAGTGACGCATGACTTCTGGAAAGACAATACAAAATTCTTTGAATTACATACTACAATGCGCTAGACAAATGAAACATTTATTGCAATTCTGAATAGAATGTGTACAAACAACCAAACACATAATGACTTAACATATATCAATTCAAGGTGCATGTGACCTGCACCAACAAACCCAACCTCCCCTTACATGTTCTACACGAATAGGGATGTTGTAATGCATAATAGTTACATGCTATCGCTTATGCCTGGTGATGATATCATCATCAATTCAATTGACCTCTAAGAAGACAACCATGGAAATGTGCCATGTCATGAACATATAGCCACTTTGCCTTTGCAACTTGTCATGAAATTAGACATGTTGTTTGAAATATATGCCTGCAACTATGATTCACAAGATGGCTCGGTCAGTGGTGTAGATGAAATACTCAAATGCTATACCAAAACAAAAAAACTTGATGTCCTCTTGATTAAGTTCCATAAACTGAATATAGGCCACCGACAAGCAAACAAGTTGGATTATCTATATAATTCAAACATTGCAAGCGATTGGACACCTATCTTGTGAATATCAAAACCAGTATCAAAATCGGCAAAGACAGGTCAATTGAATATTCGAAAATAGTTTCCAATTAAACTTGCATGTGCACGTGCAGTCCACAGATCGCAAGGACTAATACTTGATAGTGTTGCATTTGACCCTATTGGAATTCGAATACATGGACTTGTATACACAGCATTGTCCCGTGTCAGAAGTATAGACTCCTTGTATTTACTAAGTCCTCTTACAAAAGATAACTTCAAAGTCAAACACAAAGTTGATATTGAGATGCAATGCCTTAGGACTACCGCAAAGTGGCATCTACAATATGATGACCAATCCATACAAACAAACTCATCTGTATCAATTCTCTCACTTAACACGCGCAACCTACATGCACACATGGATGATATACTCAATGACTATGACACAATGCAATCCGATATTTTGTGCTTGTAGGAAACATACATGACATTATGCATGCAAAACACACAATTTCCAAATCGCAATTGCATATCGAGTTACATTACACAAAGGGTGATGATATTAGTGAAAAAACGTGTAACAATTTTGGATCATATACATTTCAAAGAAAACAATGTTGAGATGGTGCTTCCAAAAGTATTTCTCCATGAATCAGAAATTGGAATACTGAATCTCTATGTTGCTCCGCATGCAACATTCTCCAACATATTAAATGTTCTTTCCAATGCATTAGACCATTTGCTTCTGAACGAAACCATTGTTGTTGTAGGAGACTTCAATATTGACATGCTACAACATAATGCCAGAACAAAAGAATTAGAAAACTACATGTGCAAATACAGTCTCTGCTTTCTTTGAACAACATAAACCATGTACAAAATGCACTCATTGACCATGTATGGTCGAATGTGCCCATTTCTCAATACAACGTCTTTATCTTAGACACATACTGGTCTGGTCACGATACAATTGGTATTGCACTTGAATTATGAGATAGACATCAAACATATTGCAAAATCATATTTCTATGTTTCAAAGCATATCTGTCTAGCTTGTTGTAGAAAACCAAGTTATCCAACTTCTTAGTTTTCCCTGGTTTGTAGTCATACTAGTTCGATCACGATACAATTGGTATTGCACTAGAATTATGATATATACATCAAACATATTGCAAAATTGTATTTCTATGTTTCAAAGCATATATGTCTACCTTGTTGCAGAAAACCAAGTTATCCAACTTCTTAGTTTTCCCTAGTTTGTAATTGATTTTGGACACACACAAAAATTTGCACAAATTTTTATATATACAGAAACATGGATGAACAAAAAAACAAAATGGTACATTCCTCTAACACTATCTCTATTCCTTTTATTCTATTTTATTTACTCTATGTACATGTTCCTTGTTTTTTCCTTACATGTCAACTTACATTCATGTCCATTTTGTTTTGTACTTTTTTTCATTGAAACAAACAGGAAAATTGGATAAGGCAAAGAACTCTTAACCAGAAATGTAGAAGAATCCATGCAAAGGTGCATACTTCTACCTGTATTCCATATCCAATTGTTTTTCATTTACTCTGTCTATACTTGTTCCACTAGTTTGCAGTTCTATTTTTTTTCCCTTGGATACTCCATATCTTTCTGTATATTAACTTATCTTCATGTCAATTGTATTTTTTGTGTCGCTATCTTAAAATAAATAAATTTGTACTCCATATTTTTTTCATTTGTTCCTACGTAGAAGCTTGCTTTCATGTCCATTGTATTCTCTGTATTGCTACATTGAAACAAGAACACAGTAATTGAACACAATGATGGAGCCTTATGTGCCACATCTGAGAAAGTTGGAATACAATCTTAAAAAAGGTATGACTCCAGTTGTGTCGCAGCAAATACAATGTGTGTGCCTAATGCACATCCATAACGAGTATGAACAATATACACATGTTCATAGCCACTCTCTCATAAGTGACATGGATATGGGAAATGAACCGTCACAAACATCAACACAGTGACAATGTTGAAGGTAAGGATTCATAGATTACGGTCTTGCTATGTTTACGAAACAAATATCCGCAGTTATTTATTTTGCTATGCCATGGTAAAAATGTTTATGTCATTTACACCACATGTTTTTTAGTTCACAAGAACTATCGACAAGTAGAAGTGAAACCTCCATCATAGTACAAGGTCCGCAGACTAAGAGGTATGATTACAAAAACTCTGATCTGCATACGTTGTCCAATTTGTGCATATATTGGAGCTTGTCATATTTTAGAATATGCTTGCATGTAATAATGTCAGGTCATGTATTTTGTCTATTGCTTATTGACATAGATATAAACAACATCTCTTTTAACTTTAACTAGGGTATGTTCAGCTCCAGCTATATTCCATGGCTAAGAATATTTTTCCCATAGTTGATGTGTTTCTATCGCTTGATAATTATCACACTAAGTGATGTTGTGTGAGACATACGGTTCTTTGTTCCCTTTATTTTTCCTCTTCTATACTTACCTATTTTCCCTTTTCTTCTTCCCCTCTGTTATCTGTTTATGGTTCTATACTTAGTCCCATGTCTATGCTCGCGAGTTCGCGGGATGGCGGAGTGAGAAATTCTATGTCCTTCTATATCTTTACATCACGAGTCCGACCGACTGTTGTTCATTTTCATACTTATCCAATTTTATAGCCACAGGTTCCTGCGTAGGCGCCATCGAACTCTCATGCCCCGTGTTCGCGGTATACATCTTGCACCTGAAACTTCGATGATCTACAATTCGACCCTGGACTTGAACCCCCAAGCCTGACTCTACCTATGATGACTATGTCTGAATGCTTGCATATAAATGTGCCAAGTCATATATTTTGTTTATTGCTTGTTGAGATAGATATAAACGACATCTCTTTTATCTTGAACCAGGGTCTGTTGAGCTCTAGCTATATTCGATGGTTGAAATTGTTTTTCCCATAATTGATGTGTTTCTATAGCTTGATAATTATCAAACTAAATGTTGTTGTGTGACGCATACAATTCTTTGCTCCCTTTATTTTTCCTATTCTATACTTACTCGTTCTTCCCTTTTCTTCTTTCCCTGTATTATCTGTTTCTAGTTCTATACTTAGTCACATATTTATGCTCGCGGGTTCCCGGGGTGGTGGAGTGAGAAATTCTATATCCGTCTATATCGTCACATCACGTGTCCGACCGACCGTCGTTTGTTTCCATACTTAGCCAATTTTGTGGTCGTGGGCTCCCGCATAGGCACTATCGAACTCCCATGCCTCGTGTTCGGGTATACATCTTGCACCCAAAACTCTGGTTATCTACAATTCGACCCCAGACTCCTTGAACTTGCAAGCCTCACTCTGCCTATGATAACTCCATCTGACCGCCCCGCCTTTCCATACTTAAGACCAAGTGTTGTTGTGTGAGGCATAAAGTTCTTTACTCCCTTTGTTTTTCCTCTTCTATACTTGTTGGTTTTTCCCTTTTCTTCTTTCCCTCTATTATTCATTTATGCTTCTACACCTAATCACATGTTTATGCTCGCAGGTTCTCGGGGTTGCCGACTCAGAAATTCTATATCTTCAAATCACGAGTCTGGCCAATCGCTATTAGTTTCCATACTTGGCCAATTTTATGCATGTCAATTCCCGGCTAGGCCCTATGGAACTCTCATGCCCCATAGTCAATGTGTTTCTATCGCTTGATAATTATTAGACAAAGTGTTCTTATGTCAAGCATAAAGTTCTTTGCTCCCTTTCTTTTTCCTCATCTATACTTAGTCACATTTCTATTCTCGCAGGTTCCCAGGTGGCGGACTCACAAATTCTATATCCATCTATATCTTGACATCACGAGAGTCCAACCGACCACCTTTCATTTCCTTACTTAGCCAATTTTATGGTCGCGGGTTCCTGGGTAGGCGTTATCGAACTCTCATGCCCTGTGTCTGGAGTATACATCTTGTACCCAAAACTTGGGTGATCTACAATTCGACCACGAACTACTCAAATTCGCAACCCTGGCTCTACCTACGATGACTTCGTCTGACTGCCTCGCCTTTCCATACTTAGTCGTTTCTTCAAAGTTTTGTGGGTTCACGGACTCCCAGGTTCAAAAAAGTATCAAATCATTTTTCACTCCCCTCCATCCCCGCCACCTTCGCCCCTTCGCAATGCACATTAATTATTCTTTTACTAGTGATAACTCACCACAGATGTTCGAAAAGATTGGCATTAATAAGCGGAAAGCTCGAGGGCATCTCCCATTAAAATGCATTATTGGGAGAACATTGTGGAATCTGATTAGTTTATTTCTGTCAATCTTGAATTTGCAAAAAAATGTTGGTTATTTTAGTTTTTGTAAGGCATCATCATAGCAAGAATGCAATATTGTGCTAGCCCACTATCATCTACAAAGGTTTTGACATGATGCCCCTCATTATTATTGTGCATATATTACAAATTCGCATATTTGAAAGTATGCTTGCATATGAAAATGTTGATCCACCCTTCGAATTTGAACATAGTTTGTATTTGGGCCACAAAGAATACTCATAAAATAAAATAATATGAAAAGTGTTTAAGTAAATATAAACAAATTATCTTCTAACTTGAACCTGATTTTGTCGAGATCCAGGTATATTACATAGCTGACAATGCTTTTCCCATAGTTAATATTTATGCCCGCCAGTTCCCGAGTTCACTCTATCAAACTCTCATGCCACTGTTCTGTCATATACATCTTGCACCAAATTTTTTTTATATCTACAATTCAACCCCAAACTCCTCGAACTCCCAATCTTCACTCTACCTACAATGAGTTTGTCTGCATCCAACTGACCGACCCGCCTTTTCATACTTTCTCAATTTCCCTATCATCTTCGCACACTTTCCCAATGCGAATTGATTACGCTTTTATTAGCTTTGAAAAGATTGGCATTAATGAGCGAAAAGTTGGACGACATCTCCCATTAAAATGCATTGAACAAAGATTTACGGGAGATTATACTACCATCCTTCAGTGTTCATTCTAAATACTATCACACAATTACTGCCACATGTAGCAATATAAACAAATCTTCATCAAAACTTTAGCTTTCCTCACAGGAACCCCACGTGCACCCCAGTCGCCTAAAGTAAGCCATATTTGGATCCATCAACTAAACCTCCCTATTATCAAATTGGGAGAGGTCAATATTATGGCATCTGATTTTTTTTTATTTTTATTTTTTGTGTGTGTGGATCTTGAGCTCAGAAAAAATGTTATTTACTTTAACTTTTTGAAGGTATTATACCCCGCCTTTCCATACTTAGTCGATTCTTCAGCTCCTGTTGTCACAGATTCGCGGGTTCTTGGGCTTCAAGGTTCATAAAATTTTCGAAGAAGATTTCTCTCTCGTCCATCCCCGCCACCTTTGCATGCTTCCCAATGCACATTAATTATGCCTTTATTAGTGACAACTCACCAAACACATCGAAAAGATTGGCATTAAAAGGAGAAAAGGTCGAGGACATCTCCCATTAAAACACATTGAACCAAGATTTATCGTAGATTATATTATGATGCTGCAACATTCATTTTAAATACTATGAGGAGCAAAGGAACGTTCTCATCACCTTATGGTTGCATCTCGACAACATTTTTGTGGAGATACACTGAATATTTTTGGGCACGAGGACTAGAGTTTTCAGTGGTCCAGAGCTTATAACTACTACTCGTCCCCTTCTGGCCAAAAGAAAGTTATCTCGACATCTGGAATTGCAGGAGCAGATTGTGTCGCCGAATTTTTTTACTTTAAGGAGTTGGTCACGTGTTGCGCCGATAACTATATTCCAAACCAACGAATTATCCAGTTGGGCAACCATTCCCAAGTCTCCCTATTGCCTCAAGTATTTTGAAAGATGTTAAGACTTCCTGATCCAACGCCTACTTTCAAGGGAAAGAATTGCAGACAGTTCTTAAAGAAGCATGATAATGAATTGGACCTCTTGTCGAAGTTCTTAAAGAACCCATCGGTCACTCCTCGGGACATGGCCATATTACAGGTTAATGCATTTAAAAGCCCTTTCCGGCAAATTGCATGGTTTTTCACAAGGATAATGGGACAAGAAAGTGCAGCCAACATCTCTCGGATGATTTTGTATATTTTATATTTTACAGTCAAGGAACAAGCCATCTTCCATTGGGGCAATTTGATTTCCATTGAAATCTCTTCCCAGTTATTGCAGTACACAAGGAATAAGAAATTCTTTATGTCATCTTATTTAATTTTCACGGTGGCGAATTGTTGTCCATTCCCTGGACTATCTATGTGTAAGAAGTTGGACTGTGAATTTGACTCAGTAACATTCTCGTACTAGATATTATGGAGACACAACGCTTGCCAACATTTTTATGAAGTCTTTAATGAGTTTATTTCAGTTTTTAAAGCATTGATATTTGGAAAGTATTCTCCCCAGTTGTGTGATCAGGTGACCAACTTCCTGGATAGGAAGGGCACACTAGAAGAAATGGAGAACTATAATGTTATAAGGATTTTTGGGTCCAAACAAAATCCTTGCTTCCTTCCATGTCACATATCTGGTACAACGTTTTTTGTTGGAATAGCAAGGCAGTACATCTACTGGTTGCATTTTTCCCATGAAAAAAGAAAGAGTCAATTCATCTCTTTGTCTTGGAAAGTCGAGGATTTCATGGTCAAGAATATGAACAAGATTGATGGTTTTGCGGGCCACTTCAATGGTTCTTTCACTGACACTATCGTGAATGAACTCAGTTCCAGTACCAGTGATTCATACAAGGAGAAATGAAAAGGCTCGAGTGAAAAAAATGCCCAATCCTTGATCGCCACACCAACGACCACGACATCTCAGAGCGGTACTCCAACGGCCTACCCAAGTAAGAAAGTCACACACAGTTCTTCAGGTGAAGGAGCAGATAAGAACCCTCCCTCCAACAAAATTGAAAGTTCTCACAAACTTCCCGCAAGCAAAAAACGGAAAACAATAGTCCAAGAACAAGAGGGACCGAGGGGAGAAATTGATATCCGTGATCTCTCCCTCAAAGATATGGAACTAGAAATTGACATTGACAAAATGTTCCCTGACGATGACCAACTAGAGAGCACTGCTCTACACAATCCTGGGATGGAAATAATTGGCATCGATACATTGGACGAAGAAGAGTCTTTTGCATTTCACAGCGTTGTTTTTTACTGTGAATCCAAAAAATTGGTTATTGAAAAGAGAGATGTAAAGAATAAGAAAGGGAAATCTCGTTCATAGATCAAACTACGCAACATGCGCCCTTCCCAGATCTCCCAGATACACCAAGCAACTAGAGACGCTCTAAACAACTCTATTAGCGGCCTTGAAACAAAAAATGTCATGTTAAAGGAGCGAATCAAAAAATTGGAGGCAACTCTAATGCCTCTTCCATTGTTTGCTACTCCTTTGGAAATGATCGGTCCCAGTCCCACCACACTTGCGGCAAAGTTAAAAGGATCAGCAAGCCTTCTCACATCGGCCCGAGGCTATGTGGAAAAGAATATAAACAGAAGAATGGAATTAATAATAGAATCTTGGGAGATATCAAAGAATATGGTCTCTTTTGGAACAAGAGCACATGGTTTTCATGAGTATCTGCAAGCAGATATCAAGAACGAGCAAGGTTTCTACCTCGATGCAGTTTTACCATTTGGTGTTAAATTTACTGGTATGATGGAATTCAGAAGAAGACAGAAAGATCTCCCTTCCCCGGATCGAATAGACCAGCTAAACGCATGCTGGAAAGAAAAGGTAAAAAACATGAATGGTATCGTTCAAGCATGTAGCCAAGCCATATCTATAAGAGACAAACTATTCAATAAGCTAACTGAGATAGATATAGATGCCAACACCAATGAAGTCCAAGACCCAAAATCGATATTCAACTCGTTGTTTTTAATGAAGCAAGCATTTGATGATCAAGTTCATATTTATAAAAGACTGTCGTTTGAAAATTTCTATGGCATTCTTGAATATCGTGAAGATGACGTGAAAAAATGGCTAGTCGTTTATTCAATTAAAAACCAAGATATTCAAGAGGCATTGCACAACCTCTCTATTGATCTAAGGAACTTGGAAAGTGAATTCTTCAATATAAAAATCCTCCATGAAATCAACGTGGCGCCCATGAGGAGCCACATCGAAGAATGGTTCAAAAAGGTTGTGGACCAAATTACCAATGAAGGTCAAAGCCGAAGAAATCCATAAAAGGACATCAGCGAGAAAATGACAAGGCATGGAACACCATCATAGTAAGTTGATACTAATCACATTCTTCTTTCTTCATCCATTTTCTCTAACAAAGCTTTAACCGAGGACTGACAAATTTCTCTTTCTTCTTGCCAGGTCTTGTTGTTTTCCAATGCCGAATTTCTTCTTTCTACAAACTTCATTCTTGTACATCTTTGCTTTGTAGTCCGCGACAGTCCCAATCCCAGTCATTCTGGAAAACACATTTTTATTTCACAGAATATGTACTGAACTATATATTTTTTTACAAATTCCAAGACAGTTATTTTGGGAAATATTCTCAAATGTATTTTGTGACCCGGTTTATCTGAATATAAATATTTGAGGTTGTTCTATGGTAATCTTCATTGTTTGGTGTTGTTATTTGAAATTTGTATTTATTCTTAAAATTAACTCATTGCAGCTTCCTATATTTCAGAATATGCTTCCATATACAAAATGTTAAGTCGTATATTTTTTTCTCTATTGCTTATGGGTTTGAGCAAAATTTCCAAGCCCAAAACACCCTGCATATTCGGACATGTTTACATTTGGACCACAAATAAACTATTAAAATACATTAATATGGATACATTTTAAATAAATATAAACAAAATCCCTTTAAACTTGAACCGACTTTCTTGAGCTCCTAGATTGGCCACGGGTTGGTCGGTTAGTGGACTGCCAAATCCTCATCTCCATCTATATCTTCACATCATGAGCCTGACCGACCACCGTCCCTTTCAACACTTAGCCAATTATCTCACCGCGGCGTCCCAACTTAGCGCTATCGGATTCTTATGCCACGTGTTTCATGATATACATCTTGCACCCAACACTTCTGTGATATACATTTTGAACCCAACAATTCCTTGATACACATTTTTCACCTAGCACTTCCGTCATTTACAATTCGACCACAGACTACTGGAACTCACAAGCTTCACTATACCCGGGTTCACAAAACTTTCAAAACATTTATCGCTCTCTTCAATCCCCGCCACATTCCCGCCCTCCTCAATGCACATTCATTATGCTTTTACTAGGGACAACTCAGTGCACAGGTTCACTTACTGGCATTAATAAGAAAAAAACGCATTCAACAGCGATTTACGGGAGTCCAACCGACCCCGGGTTGGTGCTATTATAAATATTGCACCCAAAAATTTTGTCATCTACAGTTCCGCCATATACATCTTGCACCAAAAACTTCAGTGGTCTACAATTCCTCCACAAATTCGAACATGGTTTACATTTGGACCACAAATAATCTATTAAGATACATTAATATGAATATATTTTAAATAAATATAAACAAAATCTCTTTAAACTTGAACCTGACTTTCTTGACCTCCTAGATTGGTCGTGGGTTCCCGGGTTAGCTCATCTCCATATATATCATCACATCATCAGCCCGACCAACCGTCGTCCTTTTCAACACTTAGCCAATTATCTCACCGTCGGGTCCCGACTTAGCGCTATCGAATTCTTATGCCCCATGTTTTTTGATATACATCTTGCACACAACACTTCCGTGATATACATTTTGCACCCAACACTTCCGTGATTTACAATTCGACCCCAGACTCCTGGAACTTGTTGTTCACAAAAGTTTCAAACCAGTTATCACCCTCTTCAATCCCCACCACGTTCCCGCCCTTCGCAATGCACATTAATTATGCTTTTACTAGCATCAACTCAACACACAGGTTCATTATTCAACTGCGATTTACGGTAGTCCGACAAATCGTCGTTACTTTTCATACCTAGCCAATTATATGGTCATCGGTTCCCAAGTTGGCGCAACCAAACTCTCATTCCCCGTGTTTCGTGATATACATCTTGCACCCTAAACTTATGTGATCTACAATTCCATACTTAGCCAACTTTATGGCGACAACCTTAACTATACCCGAGTTCACAAAAATTCTAACCATTTATCGCTATCTTCAACTCCCGCCACATTCTCGTCCTTCCTAATGCACATTTATTATGCTTTTACTAGCGACAATTCAACACACAGGTTTGCTTATTGGCATTAATAAGCAAAAAATGCATTCAACAACGATTTATGGGAGTCCTACCGACCCCTAGGTTGACGCTATTATAAACATTGCGCCCAAAACTTTCGTCATCTACAATTTCGCGATATACATCTTGCACCCAAAACTTCTGTCATCTACAATTCCACTATATACATCTTGCACCCAAAACTTTCGTGGTCTATAATTGCTCCACAAATTGGAACATGGTTTACATTTGGACCACAAATAATCTATTAAGATACATTAATGTAAATACATTTTAAATAAATATAGACAAAATCTCTTTAAACTTGAACTTGAATTTCTCGAACTCCTGGATTGGTCGCGGGTTCCCGGGTCAGTGGATTGCCAAATCCTCATCTCCATCTATATTGTCACATCATGAGCCCGACCGACCACGACCCCTTTCAACACTTAGCCAATTATCTCACCGCGAGGTCGCGACTTAGCGCTATCGAATTCTTATGCCCCATGTTTCGTGATCTACATGTTGCACACAACACTTATGTGATATACATTTTACACCCAACACTTTCGTCATTTACAAATTGACCCTGGGCTCCTGGAACTCGCAAGCTTCACTATACCGGGTTCACAAAAGTTTCAAACTATTTATCACTCTCTTCAATCACCGCCACATTCTCTCCCTTCCCAATACACATTCATTATGCTTTTACTAGTGACATCTCAGCACACAGCTTCGCTCATTGGCATTAATAAACAAAAAAGGCATTCAACCTCAATTTACGGGAATCCGACCGACCGTCGTTGTTTTTCATACCTAGCCAATTCTATGGTCGTCGCTTCCCGGGTTGGCGCAATCAAGCTCCCATTCCCCATGTTCCGTGATATACATCTTGCACCCTAAACGTCCCTGATCTACAATTCCATACTTGGCCAACTTTATGGTTCACAAAAATTTCAAACCATTTATCGCTCTCTTCAACCCCCGCCACATTCCCGTCCTTCCCAATGCACATTCATTATGCTTTTACTAGCGACAACTCAACACACAGAGTCGCTTATTGGCATTAATAGGAAAGAAACGCATTCAACTACAATTTACGGGAGTCCGACCGACTGTTGTTGCTTTTCATACCTAGTTGATTCTATGGTCGTCGGTTCTCGGGTTGGCGTAACCGAAATTTCCTTCCCCCTGTTCCGTGATATACATCTTTTACCCAAAACTTCGGTGATCGGCAATTCCATAGTTAGCCAACTTTATAGCCGTCGATCACCGTGTTGGCGCTATTATAAATCTTGCACCCAAAACGTCCACCATCTACAATTTTGTGATGTACATCTTGCACCGAAAACTTTCGTTCTCTACAATTCCTCCAGCTCGCAAGCTTCACTCTACCTGGCTTCACAAATATTTCAAAGCATTTATCACTGCCTTCCATCCCCGCTACCTTCGTGCCCTTCCCAATGCACATTGATTATGCTTTTCCTAGCGACAACTCAACACACATGTTCGAAACAAATTGGCACTAATAAGCGAAAACCTCGAGGACATCTCCCATTAACATGCATTAAACCGCGATTTAGGGGAGCCCGATGGACCACCCTTCCTTTCCATACTTGCCCAATTTTATGGCCCTGGGTTCCCGCCTTGGCGTTATCGAACTCTCATTCTTGTGTTCCGTCATATACATCTTGCACCCAAAACTTCTCTGCTCTACAATTCCACCCCGCACTCGAACTCGCAAGCTTCACTCTACCCTGGTTCATAAAAAGTTTCAAAGCATTTATCACTCCCTTCCATACCTGCCACCTTCACGCCCTTCCCAATGCAAATTAATTATGCTTTGCTTAGTGACAACTCACCACACAAGTTTGAAAGGATTGGCAATGCACATTAATTATTAAATTACTATTCAATGTAATTTCAAAATACCTTTTAATATTTTCAATTTTCTTTATCATTTCATTTCTAAAAAACAATTGAACGTAACTTTTTATTATTTTTTAAACATCTATTCTAATTACTGTTTACTTACCACACTGTTAATTTCTGTTTTTTTAACAATATTCCTCGACTTTCTCCATTTTCCAAAAATCATCACCATGAATAATTATAAGCTGCCAACTATCATCTCCATAACCAAATCTACTTGGCAGGGACTACGCTGCCACACAACGCTTGTTAAGTATATTGAACACAATCAAAAAGTGCTTTTTTTATTGGGTACTTTTATTCGTGACTATATGACATATTAATTTCAAATATGAAGATGTAAAAGATAATAGAGAAAGGGCATATGCATGCGTGCGCACACATATTTAAATCTTTGAAAAGGTATAAACAAGGTTTTATTTATAAATTTAATAAAAGATAAAAGGTGCAAGATCTAAACCTTTGAAAAAGGTGTAACAAAGTTTTATTTATTTATAAACGGTGTTGTCTAATTATTCTACGAAATGGTTTTTTTTGCTGGAATTTGATGACATAAATTTGCACAAAATTACTATTTTTTGTTGTTGTTTAAAATTTATTTCTAAATGTAAAAATGGATTCATCCCGCTGAAAAACCCCTGGGGCACTCGGATTGTACATAGATAATCACTCAAATCTGCGGATCTAACAATTTCCTGCCAGGTTTTGAGAAAATGTTCCTGGAAAAAATCACCGGAAAACATTCATTTCGTAGAACGTTTAGACTACGGCTTTATAAATTTAATAAAAGATAAAAGGTTCAAAATCTACGTTTTCTGCTCTAATATGATGATGTATAAGTGTATATCTCCACCATACATTCTATCAAACTTGCATGATTGCTTCATATGAATGAAATAAAGGTCTGACGACACCACAACTATGTCAAACACTTCCCAACACATCCTACCAATACCAAGACCTATAAGAGGACTATTATTTTATAGCCTACCACCTTAATCCTAGTGAACTGAGAACCATGCATCCAAAACATTGTATTATTGTTAACACTTAGTAACATCGCAAGTGTAACATTGAACCTCCAACTCGGAAAAGAAGTGATATAGGTGAGACATCTAGGAAATCTTAATAAAACAATTCAAAGCTTAAACATTGACTTTTTTTTATGCTGTATCGTATGAAACTCAAGATAGAGGAAATTGTCAAAACCATGCAATCATAAGATAGTCGCTTGTGCCCCAAGATAAAAAGCACATTAGGGTTGGCACAACGCACAAACCTTGAACTATTAGTTAGTGGATGTCGTGAGATGGTAGGCTTTGCATGACTTGTATATGATGACATGCATTGAATTACTTCGCACTTAACCAAAGTCTTCTACTACTAAAAAATAACAAATAAAGATATTTAAATACAAATAAATTTTCAATTTTTTTTTTTAAGTTTAATAAGTAAAAGTTGATTTTAGTTAGAATAATTATTATCATTATTATCAATTAAAAAATTTATTTTCCATTTTTAAATTCAATACAAAATAAAATTGTTGCTTATTTTCTCTTCTTTTCAATACAAGCACTCCACCACCTTTCCACAAACTCATCATGTCAGGGGAGGCCCCCCAAAGTCACCCTAGAGAGCCTTTATGAATATATGGAATCATTAAAAAAAAGGAGAGAACAAAGAGATGCCAAACTCCAAATACAGTTAGAATCATTAGAAAAAATGAGTGACGAAAAAGATGTAAAACTCCAAATAGAACTAAAGGCAATGCTTGATAAAAAAATTAGACTCTTCGAAGATATGATTCAAACTCAAATAGAGGATATATTGTTAAGGTTCAAGAGTCAATTATGGACAATGGAGGATAGGATTCAAGAAATGGAAAAACAAAAACAATCAACCCAAGAAGGAGAGGTTGAAGAAAATTGCAACTTGAGAGATATGATTAAAGAGCTAGAAGAAAAACTGACCAACAATTTGACCCTCAGTAATCTAGAAAAAACCCATCAAAGAGGAAATGAATAAGCTAATCGAACTATACTATGAGCGTAATAAAAAAGACTTGAACTACCTAATTTTTGGCATAAAAGAACAACAAGAGGAGGATATGCTGACAATAGTAAAAGAAGAATTAAAAAATAAATCACAAATTGAAACAACTTACCTCATAGAACCAAAGAGGCTAGGAAAAACGGTTGATCATAAAGATAGGTTGATCCGTGTCAAAGTAAGTTTTTAATTACCATAAATATAGCATACTCAATAAATCTCGGAGCTTAAAAGGGTCAAGGATATTTATAAATGAAGACCTTGTTCCCGAAGACCAAGTTGAATTAAGGAAGGAAGTTCAAAAGGTAAAAGAAGCCAAGAAAGAAGGAAAATGGGCAATAATTAGAAATCGAAAAGCTATTGTTAGGGATATAGACCAGAAGGATAATAATAAATAAGAATTTGGGACACTCGGGATCCTTTTTTTGAACTGTCGTGGATTTCCATGGCACAAAGGTCCTATGATAAGTTGGATCCCGAATGATATTGATATAGTTTGTCTATTTGAAACTTGGGAGCATGAAGAGTTTAAGGTCCCTAACATAGAAGGATTTGTCTTGTGGTCGGCATGGAACAAAAGGTCCTACCGCAGAGGGATAGGAGATATAACTTGTTATATAGAAAGAGCATTTCTCCTCACATTCAACTTCATAAGATCAACCCTCTCAATCAGTACATTTGGATAGAAATTTCAAACGTCAATGCTAAGAATATGTATATGGCAATTTGCTATTTTTCACCTATTAATTCTACTTTTTATAAGAAAAACAATCTAGATGACAATTTTCCCTACAATAATTCAGAACAAGATATTTATAGTTTGAAAAATGAAGGTAATATCCTCATGCTAGGAGACTTTAATGCTAGGACCACAACTAACCGAGCTACTCTAGCTAATAGATACAAAAGAAGCTTTGAAGACCTAACTAAGAATTTGTTTGGTACTGAGTTGGTCAAGATTTGCAGCTCTCAAGAGCTAATAATTTATAATGGAGTAATAAAGTGGCCAAATTCCAACCATATGACTTGTATTCATGGGCTAGGTAGTAGTGTCATAGATTATGTGATATATGATATCCTCGTTTCCAACCAAATAATAACTTTTGACCTTTTAAATGACCATGAACTTGACTATGATCATAGACCTTTAACCCTAACTCTAAACTTTGCCATGCACAAGAGCACCATTGAAGAGAATTCTAATAATCAAAGGCAACTGCTCTTTGAGAAAAGTAAAGTTGAGCTTTTCTTAAATGATTTGAATAGTGAATTACATATCCTAACTTATAAGGACAACATTGAAGTCCTCTATCATAATTTTACAACTACCCTTTCCAGTTCTATTTCGAGGTGTCCTGTAAAAAGAATAATAGAACGACCAACCCTTGGTATGATAAAGATTGTAAAATTGCCAGGAAATCTATCAGGGATGATTCTAATGAGTCCTTAAAACTCGATAAGATCAATACGTACAAATCCCTAATTAAAAGTTTAAAAAGGTACTATATCAATCAAATACAAGAGCAACTTTCACAACTATCTAAGCTTAATCCTAAGAAGTTCTGGAAGCAAATTCTAATCCGCAATACTAAAGAAAATAATATGATTCCCTTAAGGGAATGGAATTCCTACCTTAAAAGTCGTTACAAGTTCCCCAATGCCATGGACACCATTCATATATTTTTCTCTACAGACGATGAAGTTTTTTCTTTGGATGACATAGAGTTCGAGGTTAAGCGACTTGCAAATGGGAAAGCTAAGGACAATGAAGGCTACCAAGATGAAAATTTTAAAATCAAAGGGCCTATCTTCATCCCTCACATATATAAGCTCTTCAATTTAGAAATCAAGCAGGGCTTCCCTAAACCCTGGACGCAAAGCCTCATTGTTCTTATTTTTAAAAATGGGGATAAAAGCATTCCCTCTAATTAAAGGACCATTATGATTAGCCCGATTTGAGCCAAGCTTTATGGAATTATTTTGGAAAATAAGATCATCTTTTGGCTAGAAAGTCATAGTAAAAGAGTTAAAGGCCAATTCGGGTTTAGGAGATATCATTCAACTGTGGACCATCTTGTTACCTTTAGGATCATTGCAGAGGAGTTCTGCAATACTAAAACCAATAATTTTTGTTGTTTTGTTGACTTTAGAAAAGCATTTGACACAGTCCCTAATAAAAACCTTTGGAATAGGTTGGAAGAGATAGAAGTGTCTTTCGAATTGAGGGTTGTTGCAATAAGGTTGCATGAGAACATTATTGTCAAGTTTAAGAACACTAAGGGCTGGTCAAAAGAGATTAATTGCAGTATTGGAGTCAAGCAAGGTTGTCTCTTGTCCCCTTCCCTTTTTGGCATTTACATTGACAAGTTAGAAGATTGCTTGGAAGAAATAGGTTATGGCAGCCCTACTCTCACTGGTACAGTCATCAATATTCTTATTTATGTTGATATCAATATCATTCTTATGGTTTCGAGTCCCCACAATCTTGAAAACCAACTAAGAATCCTCAAGGATTTTTTCTCCAATATGGGTATGACTGTTAATACTGACAAGACTAAGGTCACGATCATTAAATCCAATAAGATCACTTATGATACCTTTGTATATGACAACAACAACTTGGAGGAAGTGACTTCGTACAAATATCTTGGAATCGATATTCACCACAAGCTCAACTGGAATTATAGCATTGAAAAAAGGATTATTGGGGGAATGAAAGTTTATTATGGGCTTGAAAACAATTGTAAATCAGTCGATCTTTGGATATGGAATAAGAAGAAACTCCTCTTTGAGAATCTTGTTAGGCCTGTTATTCTATATGGATGCAAAGTCTGGGGATGCAATATCTCTCGTGAATCCTGGAGAAATATAGAGCAAATCCAAAAGAATTTTATAACCTATAATATCAAAATTAAAGGACATATGCCATATCCCATCCTCCTCTTAGAGGCAAGCCTTTCCTCCATTGAGAGCATGGCTATGACTAGATACCTAATGTATGAGAACAAGTTAAACAACATGGAAGACAAGAGGCTTCCTAAAATTGCTTCAAAATCCAATCTTGACCACCTTCAACTCAAGCGAGGATGGCATAAAGATGCTTGGTCTTGGCTAAGTTATCGGGGAATCATGGAAGACATCATTTTATAGAATCATGATACTATTAAAAATATCGTGAAATCAAATTTTAAGGAGAAAATGCGACTGTGATAAAGAGACAAAGGAAAAAATAAAATTAAGGTATTATAAGGATGTAATCAACCCTAATCTAGAAGATCAAAACTATCTCTTTGTTTTGACAAGTGTAAAGAAAAAAATAAGTCTTGCTAAGATAAGAACAAATTCTCATGAGCTCGATAGTGAAACTAGGCGTTGGTCAATTCCTAAAATGCCATGGGATGAAAGAGTGTGTCACATTTGTGACACTAAGAAGGTTGAAGATGAAAAACACTTTCTCTTAGATTGTCCAGCCTATATACAGATTATATATGAGTTTCAAAATATTACTCACACTATCAACCTTCCTAACATTTTCACTCAACAAAACTATGGTGATTTTGGAAACCTTCTCTTAATGCTTTTCGAGCACATAAACAAAATTCTAAAGAATTACAAGTAATCTCTTACCCTCTTAAGGTATGATACACCAATTCGGTCTCAATGGACGTTAATCATCAACATCAACATCATTTTCTAATTTATAAAGAATATATAAGACAAGCTTTTCACTTTCATATTTGTAGTGTTTTTCATGCCCTTCTCCTTTAATTTTTTTTTTTTATCAAAATCTACATAAATAAAAGCATTGCAATATAATTTTGATTTATTTGGCTTTATGTTATTTGTAACATATTTATAGAATTTTTTTATTCAATAACAATTTAATGTAGAGGTTGAGTGGTTTTGCAATTAAGTTGTTTTCTTATTTTATAATAGATTTGTATTAATATGAAATATTATTTTAGAAGAGGTTAATTAGTATATTATTTTGGAGTTAATCTTCATCACAAGCTTAAGTGAAATCATAATATTGAGAAAATGATTATTGGAAAATGGGGGACATATTTTGATCTTGATGACAATTATAAAGTAACATATTTTGATGACAATTATAAAGTAACATATTTTTGGTTTTGGGAAAAAAAGGGTCCCTTTTAATACAATTGTTATTCCAAATATTTTATATGGATTTGAAGTTTGAGGTTGTAATAACTTTAAATAAAGTTGAAGAAATATTGAGTAAAATGCAAAAACAAAATTAATAATTTATAATCTTAAAAATAAAAACAAAACACCATAACCAAACCTCCTCTTAAAAGGTGGATTTCCACCCTTTGAAAGTAAGTATATGATTAGGTACCTAATATACAAGCATAAGATAATTAAATTGCAAGAGACTGTTTATCATTGTTTTAAATTCCAATGAAATCTACATGAGACTTACGAGAGACCGAGATAAAGATAAAGATTATTGGCTAAATCATTGCACGATAGAGGGAGACCCCAATTTATGAAGTGTTGATACCATTAAAAACATTATCATAACTAAATTTAAAAAGAAATTATAAAATTGAAGAAATAAAGGATAAAAAAGAAGTTAATGTATTATAAAGAGATGAATAACCCAAAGTTAGAAAATCAAATGTATCCTTTTACTATATATCTAACTTGAAAAAGAAAATAATGTTGTTAAAATAAAACAAATTTTTCACCACAAATTGAGAAAGTACCACATGTCCCACCCCACCCCACCCCACCAAGCCGCTCTAAATTCCTCACATATATATATATATATATATATATTCCTAGAAAAAACCATACCTTTTGTTTTAGAAAATTTGAAAGTACATTCCTTAGGCACCAAGTGCATTAAGATAGTAGTCAAAATCATCAATCCCTCTCTGACTGGCATATTACAGACAATTTCATAACTGGCTGCTTCAAAAGAACTACCTTATAACCTATTACATACTAGATCATAGTCATCAAGACAAAGTGATTTTCCATTAGATAACCTAGATTCAACAAACCAACCCGCTCATTTCACCTAGATAGGTAGGCTCCAAGTTGATGAAGAAAACAAGCTAAGCAATCTTTGGCTCCTACTTTTAATTGTATGTGAAGCTCTGGGTTTAATGCAGGTGGACTTAGCATACCCAAACCCTCTATTTGAAACCAGCTATGAGGCTGGGGTTTTGATGCAGGATTCAGTAGACCCAACCTTCACTTGCGACCCGTTGCAAGGCTTGGGTTACAATAGCTTAGACTAGGCAAACCATCCCACTCATTTTAGCCAGATAGTCGGGTTCTAGATGGATGAAGAAAATGGACTAAGAAAACCATGTCTCCAAATTTTCGTATCTAAAGCTCATGGTTTAATGCAGGGGGACTCAACATACCCAAATCCTATAGTCGCAACCACCCATGAGGTTGGGGTTCAACCCTTTTAACAAAATTGATTTTATCAATGTGTTTTTCACTAGTAGTTTTAGAAGGTCTACTCAAGGAGCAAAGACTTATTTTTTTGGAATGGAAGTCCTGCCCATGAATAAGCTAGGGCGAGAGCAGCACATGATTGGTAGTCAAAGAAAAAAAACATCAGACCAAACATGTTTTCGATTCAATCTGAAGGCTTATGTGACCCTTAAGGGTTACTGCTGGAGCAAGATTTAGACGACGACGAACTATTGCAGGTTGTGATAATTTGTTGTAGGCGACGGCTAAGGTAAACCCTAGTCGTGCCCCCCATCAATTATTCTTCATTTTCAAGTTAGGGAAAAAGTTTCCAATCAAATATGAATAAAAACTCTTTATATATCATGCATTTGATTACAATGGACAATAACCTTATAATTTGCCATATTAAAATATTCAATTATCCAAAATAATTTCATAATCAATAAGTAAAACTCAATATACATTATGAATGCTTCCTATTATCTCCTAAAGTTCTCGAAGCTAGTTTGTAAGTCATCTAAATTGAGAAGAAGATGTCAATGAAAACATTTCTTTTTAGGAAATCACACATCCCTTTTGAAGCTAGCTATTAACTCATAGTTCATCATGTCTCTTTCTTATCTATGGGCCAACATATGTCAAGTTTAACCCTAATAAATTATGCAATCAAGTGATGCATTTAACACATACTTATCAAACTAAACTATCAGTAATGTTAAAATAACATTATCCGTCGAATTATTGTAGCCATGATGTAAGTTCCATCCCACATAAATGCACACAAATCTTGTGTCACCACACATTGATAAAATACATTGACAAAATAAAGCCTAAACTATCACTAATGTTAAAAAAATATTATCCATCGAATTATTTTAACCATGATATAAGTTCCATCCCACATAAATCCACACAAATCTTGTGTCACCGCGCATTGATAAAATAAATCCTAACATTATATCAGTGCATTAGAGTTAAAATCAAGTCAAGAAGTAAAGATATGTTGCAACATAGAGATTAAATGGACCATATAGATTCTCATACCAATATTAATCTAACAAACCATTAGCAAAAGACCAAGACATATCTATAACTAACCATAATCTAACATTGTTCCTACTAGGATTGTTACGAACCCCTTCTCTTAAAATAGGCACCTTGATGCTAAAACTAACCATAATCTAACATTGTTCTTGTTAGGATTGTTACAGACCCCTTCTCTTAAAATAGGCACCTTGATGCTAAATACGAGGAGAGGAGATATATTTAGCATCAATCTTGATATCTCTCCTCTCTTAAAATAGGCACCTTGATGCGGTGACAATGCAATCAATCAGGTTCTGACAATGCTCATTGCAGTCGAGTGATCCAAAATGGATCTAGGAAGGCCAAATGTTCAAAGTTCTCAAAATCAGACAAAACTAGCGCCATTGCATAGGGCTCATTGTGCTACTTCTGACCATGTATTTGTTTTAGAAAATGGACACCGTATGCGAAAGTTATCGCGTTCTTAACATTTTCCCAAACATGCAAAAAGTCAATTGGTCATAGGCATAGAGGAGAGAAGGGTAGGCGTAAAGCCATGTTGCAACTAACTCGCATTCTCTGCTACATTGTTTGTTGTATTCGGGGTCGCAAGTAGATTCACCACCATCAATAGGAGAGGCAACATATTGATATTTAGAAACATTCAAAAGCAAAGCCAAAAGGGAATCAAGATTGGAAGATTATCAAGGGAGATTAACGACAGCTTCATTGTTACTGCACCGGAAGCTTGAAGGGTATACAATCACGGGATCTTATCACGTTGCATGGGAGGAATATGCAACAAGATGAGTGGTACAAGGAAAACATTTCTTATTTGTAGAATATGTCATGCATGTTTATGTTCACAGGGGGGGTTTCTACATTGAATATGTTGTTTTTCCACTTTATCACAATTATCTTAATAAAGTGGCTGCAAGGCCAAGGCGATTTGTGTATTGGTGGGTTGGAATATTATATGGCAGGGAAGAGTGGTCAAAAATCCTGGAAAGTCTCACTGATAGCAATATAAGAAGGTAAAGCATGAGCCACCTGTTATTGGTGATGCTTGTTTGATCTAAAAATTACTCCATGGATTAACTCTTAAATGGTTGATGCTTCTTGGGGCTTCTTGTTTCATAGTTTGACTATAGTTATGTTAATTGTGGTTGCACTCATAAGAAATAAAAAGGATAAGTAGCTTGGTCCATTTTAATAAGCTATCATGAGACAAGTCACCTTAAGGATGGAAGGAGACAAGTGATTCAGAGCCAAAATTATATGACAACCAAGACTTATATGGAGAAGAACAAATAAGTGCAGCTTGCTAGCTAGAAAAGAAACTAAAAAGCAATGGAATCTATTAAACATCTTGCCTTACCGTGCTGGGACATATTGATATGGCCTAATCGCAATATCTCTGCTTCACAATCATCTTTTGATTATGGCTTCTTCTCTGCCATCCGAACCAATAACCGGGATGTGGGGCATTTCCCTCATATCTATTCATCCATTCGCCCCATTTGATTATGGGGAATGTGTAGCTTCAAATAGAGTGATGAGACGAGGATATCAATTCAGACTCTTAACACATGAAAGTTAGTATATCTGTTTAGATTGTAACCCACCTACCATAATTTCAAATGTTATATTTATATTTGGTCATGTCACCTAAAAATCCTTGGATTCATGCTCAGCATTGACCTAAATAAACTGAGCATATCCATACTATCCTAGAAGGATCCAATCCACAATCTTCCTATCCTAAAAGGTACGCGTTTTTTAGCATGGAACCAATTACAATATGAGGAGGTAGAAATGCACAAGAATGACTAAAATAATAATTCATATCCATTGCATTGTAATATCTATCATGGCGTTCCAACTTGCCAATCTATCACATAACATAGTTGCAAGTTGTCAATCTACACATGAAAAAAATTTAATACTTTCAGGGACCATATGCAAGGAGCACCTTTCAAGTTGTTAATTGATGTCAATGCTCTTTGATTCCGACACAGTATGAAAGGAATAGCAGTTGGAAATCACGTTGAAGTGACCAAATAATCTACATGCAATGTGGGTAGTTGAATGTAATCAAGTTTTGCCCTATGTTTTTGAATTAAACAATTTTCACTGTCATCTGTCCACCATTTGTCTCCCAAACATGCACTTGAATGCTTTTCCCTACTATATGTACATCTCTCAACCATATGTTGCCCAAACATGTGCGCTAATTTTTTATACAACAGTTTGGTTTCTAAAAACAATGAAACAAATCAAATTACCTATTTACCATACCTTTGTGTATGTTTATTATCCAAATTTAATATATAAAAAATAAATAAATCAATATAGTGAATAAATAAATTGCCTATATAATGAATAAACAAATTGCAAATAAATTGCATCACCTACTATTTTCAATATAATTATGCAATCACATCAAGCATGTGTGTTTTCACATTCATTACCATACCCACTCTTTTCATCTTATAAGATTTGCAATATAGAGAGTTTAACACTTTTGTTTACATGGTACAGGTGAGTAAAAGAAGCAATATCTACGATGGATAAATCATGAAAGGGGTTTATGTTGGTGATTAAAAATAATGTTATTGTTGCCAAGAATATGAGATATCATTACCCTTTCAAGGCCCGTAAAACAAAGCAGAAAGGGTCCGATGGAGACAAATGTTACGACCCTTAAGATCGCGGTGGCATGCTTCCATAGGCTATGCATTTCTCCTTTGGGACCAACAAATAGCATGGCTTCAATATGATCAATGTCCAACACATAACTTGAACAAGCAAACATGGCAAGTTTATCGCAACCCATTTCTTGTTGCGATGGGTATTGCGCCTTCTATGCAACCTTCTTTTATAGCTTTATATTATGCGATTAAAATATATGTTCTAATGGCTAACGATTTATCACATGTGGAAAATTAACAACATAAAAGAAAATACAAATAAAATTGTGTTATATATTTTTGTTTTTTTATTTGCCTTGTTGGATATAATTTGAATTGTGTCTTTTAGATTTAATTTTGTATTACATGGTTTATTTGCGTTGGCATTAGTGATTAAATTTGAAGGGTAGGTTTTAATTTCAATAAAAAAAAGTATATAATCACGCAACCCTTTCAAGATGGAAAGTTTCCAAAAAAAATCATTTCAATTGACAACAATAAATTAAGTATACACTTCATAAAAAAATATGTTAGATAAAATATTGCATTTTTAAGGAAGCTTATTCCTAATATAGAAATATTACAAAGTTTAAAGATGCCAGTCAAATTAAGTGACTTTATAGATGATCCTAAAAAATTGAACAAAATAATGCAGCAAATGCAGTAGTTAAAATGCATAATTTCGGAGGAAAAGTTGTTCTCTAAATTCGAGTGCTCTTAGAAACTCAAAATTCCTCTATTTTAAATGCACAAATTTCCAGGCTGCAAAATATATGTTTGTTGAAATTTAATCGTCTGTATTAAATAGAACATGAGAAAAATGTCACCATCAAGTTTCTTTGATTAAAAAGAAAAAAATTGATTATAAAATTAAAAGATCCATAGCCACAAAACTCAAGAAATTTCAAAGTTGGGAAAATATCTATACAAATATTAAATCTACAAGTTAAAAGAGAAGATTCAAAATTTAAGGAAAAAAACTCTTACCTTTTAAACTAAAAACTAACTTATCACACAAATTGCATTGTATTTTTATTTTCTATGTCTAAACTTGGATATATAGTGAAATTTGAAAACTCGAAGAAAAAACTAAACTTGAATATATAGTGAAATTTGAAAGAAAAAAAAGAGTGCAAAAGTTACCATAGTCCATTAACTCCCAATAACATATCTTTAATATAAAACAGATCAGATTTGTCCAAGTACAATGGACTCTTCAACAAATAATATTAGTTTCAAATCAATTTAAGAATTCTAAAAATCATTAGAAGATAGGCAAATGAAGAAACCATGATAAGGGAAGATGTATACTAAAATATTATATTGCATATTCAAAGTACCAAATTGCAAAAAACTAGAACTAGATACTTCATTTCTATACAAATATCAAAAGCCACATAGATCCACATAAAAAACCAAGACAATGAAATTAATGTTACAAAAGATAAGTCTCCTTGATCTAGGGCTTGGATGAGGTTGGGGTAAAAGAGCTATGAGGCATTCTCAAAATATTTGCAAAGCATTATCACATTGATAAGTGCTTTCTCTTAGTTATGGGGAAAGAGAGATATGAGACATTTTCTCGTCTCTTTACTTTCCAATGATGTACTCATGTCTCCATAGGGACTCAAGATCCAAACAAAGAAAATCAACTAAACAAAGAAAGAATGCTTACAAGATGGAAAATCACAATGATTTGATTGAAAAATAATAAAGCAGGTTCAAGTGCACAATCTCTCCTTTCATATATGATGCATAAGGGGATATAGATATACACCTGAATTATGTGTGGCTTGTGAAATTCTATTGACACATTCCTCCATGATATATTTTCCCAAAGGTGTTGTTCCATTGATAACCTCCTTCAAAGAAAACATATTATATTGTGTTAATATATTATATTTTGCAATAACAATCACAAGGGATGATATTAAAGAAATTTTTTTTATCTTATACTCTTAAATGGCCTCCAACATCCTCACAAAAGTTAATTTCCCCATTGAACCCACAACATTACCTCTTTGAAGTTGCCCATATATATGACACATACCACTGTACATGAAACATGAAAATAAGACATATGTCAAATGCCTCTCACCCTTCAATTCTTGGTCACACCGGTAGCTATTAAGGAAGTTGCCAAATTATTGGTCACATGTAGCTATTAAGGAAAGGCAAATGGTAGAAAGAACCATCCACACAAACTTTTCAAATTGATATATTTGTTGTTGTTGCTCAAATGTTAAGTGATACATTAAAACTAAAGTATTAAAATAAAATTTGATGTTGTTCAAATGGTGAGTGATACACTAAAGCTAAAGTATTAAAAGAAAATCAACACATTTGATATGAATTAATATATCACTAATGCTTCATTTAATAATGATATTGTCGACTACATGTTGATTTCCAGAAATTTATAAATTTTGATACGATTAATATTATCAAAATTAATACTATTAGACTTTCAAAGATTTATAAATTTTGAAACAATTAATACTATGAGAGCCATACTCTTCAAGACTTTAGAACTAAGAGATGCTCTTCACGATGACTTTGAAATTAAGAATTATTTGCATTACATTATAATATGTTTGCCCATTAAAATTGTTTTAAACCTCTGCATTATAATTGCTCTTAAATTCCCTGCAGGGCAGGGACTAGTGGCTCTGCAGCTTCTTCTTGTTTACATTAAAATATGACTTTTCCTTTCAATGTTGTTTTGATGTTCTTATTAGTGTTTGGGTGATTATTGTTGTTATGTTTTAGATAAAGTCTTTATGCTTTTACATACAGTAAATATATCTATTTATAAGAAAAATTCCATAATCATTTTCAAAATGGAAAGATTGTGTATATTTCACGGCTTGAGAAATTATTTATGTTGATAGGGTTGATTATCATGATTGAATATAATAGTAGAGACTAGAGTTATCATATCAAAATCATTGCTCTTGAGATTTTTGAGTCAAATTGTTGCTTTATATCGCAAAGATATTCCAGAGGGTAAATGCGAGAGATTGTGACTTATGGATATCCAAAATTTTTCTCTCTTATAGGATCTTTGTTGCTATGTGATATCTTATCTTATATATTGGAGAAATTGAGATATATGTTCACATCTTATTCCCCACTTTAATTAGTATTGTTTTTTTTAATCAAACCATACCTATTGTAGCATCCACCAACTCATCTGAGGGACATTATGGTGCAAAATATTCATAAAAATGAAATTTATGCTAACTAAATTAATTCATTTACAGTTAACTAATTTCTTGTAGCTTTTAATTATGAATTAAAACAGATTTAGCTACTGTCTACAACCATAAAATAGAAGCATCTACAACATGCTAATAATCAACATGAAATGCAACTAAACAACTCATTACAACAACATATAAATCTTTCTCATTTACACAAAGTTCATGCACAACAATAACACATGTAAATAACACAACAACAAGATAAAACACTCTTTTAACAAGAGTTGTGCAGCCAGTTGCTTTGGACGAACGTTCCACCCCACCATAGACTGAATTTTCCAAATATTAATGGGTAGTCGCCCTCGAGCTGAGGCTAGTAATCCACAAGAGGTTGGTATCTCACAGTCCACTCACAGCTCATAAAAGTCACAACCCACTGTTATCTTCCTACAACTATCATGGTTATCCACCAGCTCTCTTCATCTTGACTTGCCCGACCCAATGAATGTACCCCTTCACTGATCTCAAACCCTCGGGCGTCCCATTCGTTTATCAGGGCCTCTCTAGCACATGTAGCTAGGAATCTCTCAGTTGGGAACTCAAGGGATCTTGTTTCTAGGAAAACTACCAACAAACACATGTTGTTTTAGTGCAACTCACACATGAGTTCAGTATTCAGGATTGACAACCTGGTTTTTCAGTTTCCAGCTCCAAATATGCTTCAAATTGCTCTAGAATTCTCCCTCCATGGTTGCACCCTATCCAAGCTCTCCTCCTTGCTCTCTAATTGCTCCACAAGCAAAAAAAAACTCTATGTGTAAAATTGTTGTCCCAACCCATACAAATTTCCTCTCGTTCGCTTGCCTTGCTTGACTCACACTCTTCCCCAAGCTGGTTGTACTCAACCTCCATGTGCCCAATAATTATGGGACGTGACCACTCACACCCACCCTCTTAAATACATTCAATGATTGGTTTTGAGAACACTCAATCAAAAATTGGAAGGTTCACATACAATTAACAATTTTAGGAAAATGGGTTGAATTAATATACATGGGTAATTCCTTCTTGGATTCCTCTTGGCCATTATCTTAGACACTCCCCTCTCTTGTGGATTAATTCAACCCCCATCTCTTGTCCATGTCCCCTTAGCAGCTGGTATCACATTTTATTATTAAAACATAAAAATACAATTTGCATATTACATCGCTTTGATCGTAGCCACACATTATATCTACATAAGCATTGATTAAACTGGGGATTATAGTCGGGATGTTACATTCCCTCTCCCCTACAATTGTGTGTCATCCTCGGTGCACTCTATGTCGATATACATATATGCAAATTTACATCACAGTACATAGAAAATACAAATTCTACAATTTTACAACTCCAGCAGCAACTCCAACCATAATCTCTCATTCCTCTCAACTCGTTGGCCCAAAGAATGCACCAATCATTTATCAAGGATAACCCAAGGGATGTACCATTTGTTTATTAGGGATAACCCCCAAGGGATGTACCATCCGTTTATCAAGGCTAACCCAGGTGATGTTCCATCTATTTATCAAGGATAACACAAGGGATGTACCATTCGTTTATCAAGGCTAACCCAAGGAATGAGCCATTTGTTTATCAAGGTCCCTGGTACAGTTGACTAGGACTCTGAGATGTGGTTCCAGAACTCTAGTTGCTCAAAATGGAGTCTTGCATTACATTTTCTTCAAAATTTTTAAAAAATTGTGGGTATTCTGCCTACATGTTTTCTTCATGCTCCCATGTAGCATCTTCAGGACCGTAACAGTTCCATTGAACATTTACAACCCCTATGGCCTTGTTCCTGAGCACTTTGACTTTCCGGTTCAGGATGCATACTGGTTCCACCCGTAAATCCCCTTCGTGCTCCACTTGGATCACATTCCAATCAATTATGTGGTTAGGGTCAAGCACACCTTTCTTTAATAATGACACGTGAAATACATTATGCACTCTCATGGATGCAAGCAATGCTAGCATCTATGCAACTGGCCCTATCTTTTCTAATATTTCAAAATTCCCACAATAGCTTGCTGCCAACTTTGGCCAACAACCTAATCTTATTGATCTTCTCTTTGCCTTTACTGTTAAGAACACGTGCTCTCCCACTTTAAAATCTCTAAACACTCTATTCTTGTCTACATAACTTTTCTGCCTATCCTGGGAAGCCTTTAAATTTGCTTTATCTTTTCCATCTGCTCTTCCATTTCCTTCAACAAATCTGGCCCAACAATTGCTCTATTTGCTCGATTATCCCAACTCACTGGTGTGTTACATTTTTTGCCATACAATGCTTCAAACAGACTCATTTTCAATGAGGCCTGATACACGTTATTGTATGCAAATTCTACTAAATGAATATAATCTTCCCACTTTGATGGCTGGTCCATCACATAGATTTTAAGCATATCCTCAATTATCTCGTTGGTTCTCTCTATTTTCCAATCCGACTCTGGGTGACACGTTGTACTAAGATTTGAATTTGTTCCAAAGCCTTTGAACAAACCTTTCCAAAAATTGGAAGTAAACTTTGGATCTCTATCTAAAACTATTGTCTTGGGCACTCCATGTATCCTAGCAACTTCTTTCACGTATATTTCTACAATATTTGCTACCTTGTGTGTAGTCTTTACTGGAATAAAATGTGTTGTCTTAGTCAATTTATCTGCCACCACCATGATGGAATAATGTTGCTTCATTGTTATGGGCAGCTTAGTAATAAAATCAATCGTGACAACTTCCCACTTTCATTTCAGAATGGGCAATGGTTGTAGCAAACATGTTGAATGTCTATGCATTCTAGACATATGGCTATGTAATTAGCCACTTCCTTTTTCATTCCTGGACAAAAGTATTGGCTTCTCACAGCTGTAATTGTCTTTTGATATCCTAAGTGCCCGACATATGGCACATTATGCATTTCCTTCATAACTACATTTTTCATCTCACTGGAATTCGACACATACACCTTACCTTTGTACATAAGAATTCCATCTTCTTTTAGCTCATAAGAATTAAATTTATGCTGAAAATTACCTTGTTGTAATACCTCTTTTCCTTTTAGATAATGTTGATCTAAATTTGTTGTTGCAACAATTTGATCTTTTAGATCATTCATGTGCATGCTAATGGTTGTAATATGCACTTCATGAGCTCTCTTGTTGAGTGCATCAACCATATGGTTTTCCTTGCCTTTTATATGCTTAATTTCAAAGTCATACCCACTCAAAAATTCCAACCATCTAGTTTGTCTAGCATTTAGTGTTGGATGTCCAAACAAATGTTTCAAACCACAATGGTCTGTCCTTAACTCGAATTTCTTACCCATGAGGTAATGCCTCCACATTTTTAGTGCATGTACAATTGTTGCTAAGTATAGATCATGGTTGGCATAATTTATTTCATGCTCTTTTAGTTTTCTAGATTCATAGCATACCACATGATCCTTTTGACTAAGGACTCCACTGAGCCCATCCTTGCATGCATCGGTGCACATAACAAAATCTTCGCTCGGATCTACAATCTTCAAGATTGGTGCACCTGTCAATATTTTCTTCAATTGTTGAAAACTCTCTTCACACTTGAAAGTCCATTCAAACTTCACTCCCTTATTTTGCAAAGAACTGATTAGACTTGCAATCTTTTAGAACTCTTTTATGAATCTTTGGTAATAACCAACAAGACACATGAATGATCTGACCTCTGTGACATTTCTTGGCGCTAGCCATCCTCTAATGGCCTCTATCTTCTCAGGGTCCATTGTTATCCCTTCTGTTGAAATCATATGCCCCAAGTAGTGAATCTTCTTTCGGTAAAAGATGCACTTACTTATCTTAGCATACAATTTATGCTCTCTTAAAACTTGCAACACCACTATTAAATGTTGCTCGTGTTCATCTTCCGACTTAGAGTAGATGAGTATATCATCTAGGAACACAATTACAAACTTGTCTAGGTACTCCTTGAACACTCCATTCATCAAACACATGAAGAATGTTGGGGAATTTGAGAGTCCAAATGACACTACCGTAAATTCATAATGCCCATATCTTGTCTTGAATGCGGTCTTGTTGATGTCTTCTTCCTTTGTCCTTACTTGATCATAACCTGATCTCATGTCAATCTTTGAAAAGACTCTTGCACCTTTTAGTTGATCAAACAAATCCGCAATTCTTAGTAAAGTATACTTGTTCTTTATTGCGGCCTTATTCAATTGTCTAAAATCAATACACAACTTTAAGGTTCCATCTTTCTTCTTTGCAAATACCACTGGGGATTTTCAAGGTGACACACTTGAGCGTATATACCCCTACTTTAACAATTCTTCAAGTTGCATTAGCAATTCCTTCAATTATGGTGTGCCCATTCTATAAGGTGTCTTGGACATTGGGGAAACTCCTGGCACCAAATCTATAGAAGAGTCAATGTCTCTTTTTGGTAGCAATCCCGGGGTTTCCCAAAATACATCTTCAAAATCCTTAAAGACTGAATGGTATTCAATGCTTTCCACTTTATATTTGGCTGTCTCTTCAATGTGGGCTGCAAAAACTTGACATCCCTTTTTGAAACTCTTTTTCAACTGCATAGCTGAAATTTCTCTAACAACTACAACTCTCGAAATGCCTTGAATCTTTCCTTGTTGCCCTTGTTCATCAAGACATGTGATTGTCTTGTTGTAACAGTCTAGGACAACATGGTGCTTTTCCAACCAATCCATGCCAATTAGACAGTCGTATGAACCCAATGGTAGGATGTTTACATCTACCTTCGTGCGAAGTCCATTCATGTCTATTTGACAATCTTTAACCAACTCATTGATTTTCCACTTAGCCCATGTGGCTAACTGAACTAACCAATATTTCTCATGCTTACTTCTTTGCAAGTGAAAGCTTTCAACAATATTAGCATTTATGTAACTATGGCTAGTTCCAAAATCAATCAAAATTGTTATGGGTCGGTTATCAATCTTACCTTCCACTTCAATGATGGGGGATTGATATTCAACTTGCTTGTTGTCCAAGGCTGCATAAATACTTGGCATGCTTCCTCCCATGTCTTCCACTGTTTCATCCTTTAGAATGTTGTGGACAATCCTCATTCTTTCCCCTTCGTGAGGGAAGTCTCTATATAAATGATTCCCTTCACATCCCCAACATGGTACAGGTTGGTGCCTTGGCCTTTTCCCAAATGAATTTGCAGTCTTGTGATCATTTTGGATTGCTTGACCATGTTGATTTGTTTGGGAATTATTTGTGAAAAACGGTGGCTTAAAACCTTTCTGCCTTTGATCATTTTTCCCTTTCATCTTTTCATTCCAAGCCTTTTGGAACACTGACCTTCATTTTCTCTGCTCATAAATATGCCATGCTCTCCTTATGGTCTCCTCCAAAGTCTTGGGGTTATCATATTGGATCTTGACATTGTAGAAGGAGGGTAACCCACTTAGAAACCTTTGGATTTTGACCTTCTCATATTTGATAAAGTCTACATACTTCAACAATTCAAAGAACCTCTTCTCATATTCCTCCATTGTCGTGGTTCCCTACTTGAGTTCAAAGAAATATTTCATCTTTCTTTTATGGTAATTCTTGGACAAATATTTCTCTTGTAAATATCCATTGAACTGTCTCCATGAGATCCTCTTCTCATCAAGGTTCTTGGCTTGCTTAAGCTGATCCCACCACATGGTTTCCTTTCCTTGTTAATTGTAGGTGGAAATTCTAGCTTCTACTCGAGAGGGGTAATCATGTAGCTAGAAATATGTCTTCATTTCCAATAACCAAGCCTCTGCCTCTTCTCCTTTCCTATTCTCACCATTGAATGTTGATGGCTTGATCTTCTTGAGTTCACCTTGCAAGATGTATGCCTCGTGCCTTCTCCTTTTCCTCCTAACAGGAAACATGCTTAGGCTGCTCCCTGGCCCCGATCTTGCATGAGTTCTTCTAGTGGACTGCTTTGGAGAATGATGGTGTCTGCTCATGCTTCTTGACTTCCTATCATTTCCATGATCATCCCTTTTGCTTTGGGATATGTATTTTGGCATTTGTGTAGCACTAATTGCTTGCTTGGTGCCAGAGTCTTTGTTAACTTGCTTATGCAACATGTTTAAGCTCTAAAGTATCTCTTTTTGAGCCTTCATAATCCTTTCATTATCAGCTCTATAGCTCTGCACTTCCCTATGCAGGATTCTCATAGTGACAGGCTCCCGCCTATCTCTTTGTAATATACCGGATATAAAAAGTATGCAGAACATAAATAAAATGCTAGAAATGGCAGAATAACAACAATATAACCAGAACAATCACCACAATAACACTGAAATGATATATGAATAACAACAGAAATAACACTTTGATTATGAGAGCAATGTTCACGGGCCTCTTCGAGGGGGCAACCTCCAGTCGAGCAGATCTCTATTACAATAATATCCAAGCTAGGGTTCTCATACCCTCGACTCCTATTTATACTAAATATGTCTATCAAAAGAAACATCTAGAGGAAGATCCTTCTAGAAGCGAAAGCTTCTATTATGTCTTCTTACATTTGACTTGTTCTATTTTATTGAAAGGCCTTATTAATATTGACCTTTATTACATCAAGATATATTGTTCTACCTATGTGCGGGTTAGGACCCTAACATGTCTGCCCCCTTAAAAAAAACCTTGTCCTCAAGGTTTGAAATGTGCAAATTGTTGCAGAATGGTAGCTGGTTCCCAAGTGGCATCTTCTGGAGTTGTATCTTTCCACTGGACTAACACTTCCTTGATGGTTCTCTGACGCAGACGACACTCACAATAGTCCAAAACTGCTTGTGGTTGTAGCCAAATGGATCCTTCTTCGGCTAACTTGGGAAGGTTGGTTTGAATTTGGCACTTAGTTCCAATCACCTTATTTAAGCATGAAACATGAAAAACAAGATGTAGCTTAGAATAACTGGGCAAAGCTAACTAATAGGCCACCTGTCCCACACACTTGAGAACTGTATAAGGACCATAAAATTTGGGCGTTAGCTTCGAACAATGCTCGGCCTTGAGGAAATTTTTCTTGTAAGATTGTTGTTCAAGAAACACCTGATCCCCTTCTGCAAATTGACGTTCAGAGCAACCTTGATATGCTTGTTGCTTCATGCGATTCTGTACCATGACCAAATTCTCTTTGAGGGTATGAAAAATAGCCTCTTGAACTGTAAGTGTTTGGTCAACCATCTGGACCTTCAAGACACCAGGTAAGTATGAGAGAATTGAAGGTGGCTTTTGTCCATATACCGCTTCAAAAGGAGTCATGTGTGTAGCTGTATGGTATGAAGTGTTGTACCACCATTCAACTAGGGGTAACCATTAAGCCCACCGATTTTGCTTTGAGGCAACACACCTCAAATATGTTTCCAAACACTTGTTGACAACTTCCGCCTGACCATCAGTCTGGGGATGATAAGTTGTGCCAAGATGAAATTGGGTGCCTTGTAGCTTGAACAGTTCTTGCCAAAAATTGTTGGTGAAAGTTGGGTTGCGATCAGAAACAATAGAATGCAGCATGCCATGAAGCTTGAAGACCCGATCCATGAAAAGTTGAGCCACCGTCAATGTTGTAAATGGGTGTTGAAGAGCACAGAAATGAGCATACTTGGAAAGGCAATCAACAACCACCATGATGACTGATTTATTTCCCGATTTGGGTAAGCCTGTAATAAAATCCATTGAGATATCCCTCCAAATAGCAAGTGGAATCGGAAGCGGTTGTAGTGTGCCCGGAGATTTGACTGTTTTTCCCTTGTTGCGTTGACACACATCACATTCAGCGACAAAATTGTGAATTTCTTGTTTCATGCATCCCAGAAAAAAGAGCGTTTGACCCTGTCATAGGTTTTGGTAAACCCGAAGTGCCCAGTTGTGGGTGTAGCATGAAGCTTAGAAAGTACCATGGATTTAAGTTTTGATTGTTTACTTAAATACAAACGGCCTTTGTATCGGAGCTCATCATGGAGCCAAGAGTACCCTGGGGAAGTTGGAGCATTGGACTGCAATTGTTGGATCAACTTTGTACTTTTGGGATCTTGTACCCATTCCTAGCGAACGACTTGGAGCCAATCTGGTACAATGAGGGAAAGAGAAAAAAGGGATCCTTCATCTTCATATTTTCGGGAAAGTGCATCCACAACCACATTGTCTTTTCCATTCTTGTAAATGATCTCATAATCATATCCAAAGAGCTTGGTCACCCACTTTTGTTGCTCTGGGGAGGAAATGCGTTGTTCCAGAAAATACTTGAGGCTTTGATGGTCTATCTTAATTTGGAAGCGTTGCCCCAATAGATAAGGGCGCCACATATCAACAACATGCAGAATAGCCAACATTTCCTTTTCATAGATTGATTTGCCCAGATTTCTTTCAGACAGTTGCTTGCTGGTAAAGGCCAAAGGCCGACCCTCATGCATAAGGACAACGCCAATTCCTTTCCCTGAAGCATCACATTCCAAGACAAAGGTATTTGTAAAATCAGGAAGGGTCAGGACTGGAGTGGTGCACATGGCCATATTCAAGGTTTGAAAAGCTTGAGCAACTGCTGGAGTCCAAGTGAAAGAGTTCTTTTTAGGAGTGCAGTGAGAGGTGCTGCAATCTTTCCATGATACTTAAAAAAATTACGATAATAACCTGTTAAGCCCATAATTCCACACAAGCTTTTGAGAGTCTTTGGGTGAGGCCAGTCTTGCATAGCTTCAATATTTTTAGGAACCACCCTGACACCTTCCTTGCCAACTAGATGACCTGAGTACTCAACTTATGATGCACCAAAAGCACATTTAGACTGTTTCAGGAAAAGTTGGTGCTGAGAGAGTAGATGGAGAACTCGATCCACATGGGCAAGATGGTTTGTCTATGTTTTTCTATAGATGAGGATATCATAAAAAAAAACTAAGACAAAATGACAGAGAAAAGGACAAAAGACATGATTCATGAGGCTTTGGAAGGTGGAGGGGGCATTACACAAGAAAAATGGCATGACCAAAAAATCATAGTGGCCCTCATGAGTTCTAAAGGTAGCCTTGGGAATGTCTGCCTCTTTCATACGTATCTGGTGGTAGCCAGAACAAAGATCAAGTTTAGTAAAGAAATGGGCGCCACTCAATTCATCCAAGAGGTCATCAATGACAGGAATGGGAAATTTGTCTTTAATGGTAAGTTTGTTGAGGGAACGGAAGTCAGGACACATTCGCTAAGAACCTTCTTTCTTCAGGACCATGACCACAGGAGAAGAATAGGGGCTCATACTAGGGCGGATAACGCCCGCGTTAAGGAGTTCCTGGACCATTTTCTCAATTTCATTTTTTTGGGAAAAGGGGTGACGATATGGACATATATTGGTAGGAAGGCTTCCTGGTACAAGGGAATGGAATGATCATGAACACCATGGGAAGGAGGGAGTCCCTGGGGGGTGGAAAATACCACTTTATGTTTAGAAAGGGTGGATTGGAGATCTTGCGGCACCAAGGGTGTCTCTGTTGCTTGTATGGTATGGAATTGGGCAATAACACCAGAATGACCTTTTTTTAGCAGCTTTTCCATGTGATGGGAACTATTGATCTCAGGTGAACCAACGATGATGCCTTTGAACTTATATTGTTGTCCCTCCTGGTCGAATTTCATGGTTAATTCCTTAAAATCCATGAGAATGGGACCCAAAGTCCTTAGCTAGTCTGCACCCAACACAATGTCACAACCACCCATGTCGATAGTAAACATATGGGATTTCAGGTGGTAGTCACCAATTGGAGACACACATTTTCACAATGCCCTCCACATTTCATGGAGCCACCATTGGCAATCATGATTTGGAAATTATTGATGACATGGATGTAGCAATGAGTTTCTTGGGCAATGCGATGATGAATAAAATTATGGGTGCTTCCACTATCAACCAGAATGAAGACCTTCTGATGCTTGATGTAACTGATTATCTTAAGGGTTTGGGGAGCATAGAAGCCAGTGAGAGCATTGAGGGAAATGACTGGTTCTACTTTGGGAGGGTTTGAGGGAGGGGTTATGTCAGTGGTTTCAGGTGACTCAGACACAAGGGGAGTTTCAACATCCTCTTCCGAAATATCCTCTGAGATGGCCATAAAAATATTTTGTTCCTTACACTTGTGGCCCATAAAGTATTTGTCATCACAAATATAACAAAGGCCTTTGAGTTGGCGTTCAACCATTTCAACCCTGGTCAAGTTTTGGATCTTTAGTGGAGCGGAGGGAGTAGTGGGATTTATGGGTTTAGTGTGAGGGATAAAGGAGGGTTTCTGGTTTTAAGAAGATACAACTTGTTGTGCTTATTTTGCTCTTTTAGTAGTGTCCACCCAACTTTGAGGTCGATCCATGAGGACATGGGCTCGAATCTCATCCTTGAGGCCACTGACAAAACACTCTCGGAAAAATGCATCAGACATGCCCTATGTCTGAAAAGTCAGGCGCTCAAAAGCAACTATAAAGTCTTCCACTATTCCTGATTGTTTCAACTTTGTCAAACGACCCAAATGGTTGGTGTCAGTGTCAAAGCGTTCATAAAGATCTGCCACAAATTGTGTCCAAGCAATATACCCTTGACGAGAAGTTTTTCTCCATTGCCAACATTCCCAACGTTCTTGATCTAGATGGAGAGCACCATATCGAAGTTTGGCCAAGCCATCTGTAATGCCGTATAAAGAGAAATAATGTTCCATTTGGGTTACCCAACCAATGGGATCCGAGCCATCAAATTTGGTCACATCCACCCGTGGAAGGCATAGGTCACATTGAAAGTGATGGTGCTGAAAGTTAGAGGAATGTTCAGCTTTAGTATCTGAAGGTGGGTCAGATAAAGGGTTATCTATAGGGATATGCATCTTGGTGCAGAGCATCGAAATCACAGATTCAAGCTGGGTAGTCAGGTCTTGCTTGATTTCCTCCATTGAGGACTGCATGGTTGTATTGATGGCGGTAACATTGGCACTGAGTTGTTTCACTTCTTTTTGGGTCTCGGTGAAATTAGATTGCAAGGTATTGAAGCGAGCTTCCAGGTCTTAGCTACGGGTATGGACCATGATGATGAGGGAACCGAAATGGGGCGGGTAGGGTCAAAAATTTTGTTAAAAAATGATATGTATGAATGTGATAAGGGGGAAGAGATGAATCCAATGGAATAGGTCTCAAATAATGGTGCAAAAATTTCCAGACTCATTTTTTTTTTTTTAACACCTGCGGAGTTATACTCCGGTCCGAAGAATATTGTAGTGATGAAATGCCCAAATGCTTAACCAGGAAGAAATTTGTAGTGATTTGGCAACCTGAACACAATTACGTGACAATCTTGTCTGTTTTAATTTGTTTATGTTTCTGTCCCCAAGGGTTAGGTATTCAAGGGTTCTACAGACAAGGGTTTGCCTTGTACTACAACTCTCTGATATACGTGTGGGGTCGAATAGTAGTACTCAGCCCAATATCTCAGGGCACTAACTAAGGAGACTAGACCGTACCCTTAGTTGTACTACCCGACTACTCCGGTACTGGAGAGTATCTTCCCGAGTGTTGTTCTCGGTGGCACTATAGCAGTCAGGCGGCCGATCGGTTTATCTAAAGAGGGCTTCAGGTAATCTAGGTCGATCCATACACAGGTGTTGTCTGATGTGCTACCACTCGAAGGGGTACCAACAAGGGTTACAAGGGTGGCCAACAGATGTGTGCTTAAGTACCACTTGTATTTCCTGTGTGTATGAATCCCTCAACCGCGGGTTTATGCGCGTAACGACAGATCTCTGTGGCTTAAAGACGTCGGAATACGTCTCTACCCTGGAAAAAAAAATTAACCCACAATTTTTATCGAGAAAGTGCTCTGAGACCACTTGTAATATACCAGATATAAAAACTATGCAGAATAGAAATAAAATACTACAAATGGTAGAATAACAACAATATAACCAAAACAATCACCACAATAACACTGAAATGATATATGAATAACAATAGAAATAACACTTTGATTCTAAGAGCAATGTTCATGGGCAACCTCCAGTTGAGCAGAGATACATTACAATAATATCCAAGCTAGGGTTCTCATACCCTCGAATCCTATTTATACTAAATATGTCTATCAAAAGAAGCATCTAGAGGAAGATCCTTCTAGAAGCAGAAGATTCTATTAGGTCTTCTTACATTCGACTTGTTCTATTTTATTGAAAGGCCTTATTAATATTGACCTTTATTACATCCTAATATATTGTTCTACCTATGTGCGGGTTAGGACCCTAACACTCTTCTTCCATTTGACTCTGTCTTAGCATTTCCCATGATGAAATGTAGACCTCTAACCTATTCCTCATGGGTGTAAGATCCTGGAGCATCTTCCATCACTCCAGTCCTCATAAGAACCAAAGTTGTTTTCTTGTACCTTTAACTCTGCAAGAAATGTGCATGTAATAATTACTATTATAAACATGCATAGCATAAAACATTCCATCCATTAGAATACATGTTATTTCTTCATCAATTTATGAAGGAAAAATTGCAACGATTCAAATTTTGATTCCTTTTATGCATTCCTCTCTCAAACGACTTTCCAACGGCTATAACCATGCCTCAAATTGAATTATGAGCGAAAAGTTACAACATTTACAAGCTGCAATTCCACTCTTTTATTGCTACATAAATCTATTTATTAATTTCTAGAATATTTTATTGCCGAATTCAAAATTATGGGTTGATAACCTCTTCTATTCCTGGAGACTTTTCCATCGTCTATTCGTTTGCTCAAATCCAAGCTCCGAGCTGAAAGTTATGGTCCCGAGAATTTTGAGTTGTTTTATCCAAATTACCCATGCATGCTACAAGTGTCTTATTTATCTTCCTGCGCATTTTCAAGTACCCATAACCAAAATCTGACTTCACCGCTAGCTTCCATGGGTCATAAAATTTCCATTGATTGCTCTTGTGACCCAAACAAACTTCTGAGCATGGAGTTATGCCCTTTGGAAGTAAAACTGGTGCCAAAATTTTACCCTCATTGTTTTGGCTGTAACTTTCTCATGCAAGCTCCATTTTGCGAACCGTTTAGCTCATCGGATAACTCTCTTTGATTTCTTTTATTTGAGTTTCGACTGGCTAAAAACGCCATTTAGGGCCTCAAAAATTCCCCGCAAGTTAATGACCTTCAAAAACCACAAAAATTCACATAAAATTGACTGTTTTACCACTATAACAACCTGTTAAATATGAACCGTTGATCTCAAATAAGAAGAAACCACCGTTGATCTGACTCTATCGACCATAAGTGATCGACACTTTCCTTTGGACACGTGAAACTCCTTCCCCAATGTGTCGCGACCATCGACCATCAACCCAACTCCTCGACGATTGATTTGCACCCAACTCTAAATCGGTTGATTCGAACATTGACAATATTTGTTGGCGAATGGAACTCCTCACTGATTCGACCGATGCCCGACCATCAACACATCGATAATCAACGATCCCCAACGACTGTTGAAAATACTTTTCCAAATCAGTCGACCTGACCATCAACCACTTTTGCACTGACCTGGAAACTGCTGACATTGCATGACACATCATCTCGACGTGTCAACTTGGGTGACGTGGCATGACACGTGGATGCTGACGTCATCATCCTCTTCTCCCTTTCAGTCGTCGGGTGATTCTCTTGGACGACCTGAACACTTTACTAAATTCGATCGACGACCAATCATCGGTGCATCGGTCATGGACGACTTCTCTTGGTTGATTTGAAATACTTTGTTGAATTTGACCGACCTCCGACCACTGACCCATCGACCATCGACGATTTCCATCGGTAATTGATAACACTTCGGTGGATTCGGTCAACCCTCAACTGTCAACCATTGATGGCTAGAGATGTCTTATTGTCGAACCAAATTCTTCGCCCTTTCGATCGACCCGACCATCAACCGACGACAATTTCTCTTGGTGAACTTTAACACTTAGCAAATTTTTGACATTTCTCCAATTGATTCAGACCGTCGATCTATCTCTAAAAAATGATCGTGGTCGTTGATTGTATCAACTTTGTCCAACTCTATCGACACTCGTCCATCAACGTTTTCTCTTAACGAATTTCCAACACTTCACCAAACTCCCCGATCTAACCATCGGTCGTTGATAGATTCTATTGTTGAGCTTCACACTTAGAAATTTTTGACAAAAACCCAGGTGAATCTGGGTCGTCGAGCTCATCTGTTTCACAACCCCCAAAATGAATCCTGGTTGTTGATTTACCCAACCTTTCAAATGGTTGAAACCTTATGAAATTTTAAATTTATCAAGGCGAATCTCGACCATTGATCTTGAGATCAAACGTGATCTCAACTGTCGATTCACCAAACTACTTGCAACTCTACAGGCAACCATTAAAACCATTCCAGGTCGAATTTCGATCTATAACTTTACCACTTGGCTCCATGGAACCTCTTAAACAGTCTAGAGTCGTTTAAACCCATATCTCACTCATGAAATTGGGGATTCTTATATGTTTTTCTCCATTTTTCCCCAACCCATCACAAACAAAATCTACAACAACAAATTTCACCAATTCGCTCTGGTTTGAGTCCATCCAGGTCCGGTGTTTGAACGAGACTCTCTGATACCATAATGTAATGTCCCCCATCCCATTTGAGGGACATTACGGTGTGGAATAATCATAAAAATGAAATTTCAACTCACTAAATTAATTCATTTACAATTAGCTAATTTTCTGTAGCTTTCAGCTATGAATTAAAACAAATTTAGCTATTGTCTACAATAATAAAATAGAAGCATCTACAACATGCTAATAATCAACATGAAATGCAGCTAAACAACTCATTACAACAACATATAAATCATTATCATCTACACATAGTTCATGCACAACAATAACACATGTAAATAACACAACAACAAGATAAAACACTTATATTTTAACAAGAGTTGTGCAACTGGCTGCTTGGGATGGGTGTTCCACCCCACCATAGACTGACTGTTCCAAATATCAACAGTCAGTCACTCCTGAGCTGAAGCTAGTAATCCACAAAAGAGGGTGGTCTCTCACAATCCACTCACAGCTCATAAAACTCACAACCCACTGATATCTTCCTACAAATATCTCGATTTTCCACCAACTCTCTTCTTCTTGACTTGCCCAACCTCGGGAATGTACCCCTTCATTTATCTTAGTCCCTCAGGTGTCCCATTCGTTTATCATGGCCTCTCTAACACAAGTAGCTAGGAATATCTTAGTTGGGAACTCAAGGGATCTTGCTTCTAGGAAAACTACTAGCAAACAACAACAAACACTTGATGTTTTATTGCAACTCACACATGAGTTCACTCTTCAGGCCTGACAACCTGGTTCTTCGGTTTCTAGCTCCAAATACGCTCCAACTTGCTCTAGAATTCTCCCTGCATGGTTGCACCAACTCCAAGCTCTCCTCCTTGCTCTCTACTTGCTCCTCGTGCAAAAAAAACTTTATGTGTAAAACTGTTGTCCCAACCCATACAAATTTCCTCTCTTTAGCTTGCCTTTCCCCAAGCTGATTGTACTCAACCCCCATGTGCCCAATAACTATGGGATGTGACTTCTCACACCCACCCTCTTACATGCATTCAATGATTGACTTTGGGAACACTCAATCAAATTGGAAGGTTCAGATACAATTAGTAATTTTAGGAAAATGGGTTGAATTAATATACACAGGTAATTCCCCCTTGGACCCATCTTGGCCATTATCCTAGTCACTCCACTCTCTCTTGGATTAATTCAACCCCCATCTCTTGTCCATGTCCTATTAGCAACACGTATCACATTTTATTATTAAAACATAGAAATATAATTCACATATTACATCACTTTGGCAGTAGCCATACATTATATCTACATAAGCATTACTTAAACTGGGGATTATAGTGGCGATGTTACACCTATAAGGTTAATAACAAATTGGTTTTGAGTGGGGAGTAATTAAAGCATGAGGTGTAAAATATTTTCATATATAAATATAATTGATTTCTTCTAGAAGATGATCGATTACTACTGGATTAGTCAAGAGAGAATGAAAAAAACTATGAAATGAAAGTCTAGGATTGTTGAAGATATTGATTACAAATTAGCTACTATCACGGGCTTTATGAATTGACATATCCAATTGCAGTTGGGATAACTAATTTGTTACAAAAACAATAATAACAATAATCTAATTTAAGATCACAGTGTGGTAAAATGCCATATTGACATATGAGACCCCCTATTTGTGGAAAAGTAGGGTTGTCTCCAAGTGTTGGACTCTAAAACTAGTATTGACATTGAGATGACAAGGTAGAGGTTGATCCCCCACCCCAAAAAGGGTTGTTCTTGAAGGAAGATGAGTGATAGGAACAATTGAAGATTCTTCATGGTAAGGATATATGTTCATAGTGCCTTGGTTCGCCTCCCCAATGGAGGGATTCTGTAGGTCATTAAGAAAGGAAGGGTTCAAATTTCCCATGGGAGTCCAAATAAAAGAAGGGAGCAATCAAGGTACAAATGTTGCTCTATTTCAATCTTTGTTAGGAAGAAGATTATAGCAATTTCATCTAGGAGTCCAAAACTATAGAGATTGGCAGCAAAATAAAAAGTTGTAAGTGAAGAGATAATCACGTTGAACACAGAGTACCTCACCCATTATAAAGATCAATGAATCCCATGAGGTAATTATTTAGTAGAGAAGAGTTATTCGAAGCATATGAAGGTGAGGTTCTAGTTTGTTAAATACTATTACATTCCTCGTTGATTGTAGAGAAGTACATAGGAAACCCCAAAATTCTAGTAGAGAAGAGTTATTCAAAGCATATGAAGGTGAGGTTCTAGTTTGTTAAATACTATTACATTCCTCATTGATTGTAGAGAAGTACATAGGAAACCCCAAAATTCGACCCATCTCTATGTAAGATAGCTTAAAGTCATCATTAATGGGCCATTGATTCCCCTGGTAAAGACTTGTATCTTCCTCCTTGCTTTGAAGTGATACATCTTGTTTATGCCACCATAGTATCACGAAGTGACATAAGGTATACAAGGGCACGAAGAAAGAGCTTGTGAGGTTGGCAATCCTTGCCATGTGCCTCCAAAAGTTATAATTTTGTCATTAATAAAAGGATAAAAGTATCTTATTAAGGTCCACTTAAATAGACACGTGTTAAGCCTCTTTGATGAAGGAGAGAAACCTGTCGTAAGAGGTCAAACAAGTTTCCTCACACACACATAAGGGCTCTACACCTATCGATGTTTGAACCCGAGCAATTTGCATGGCAATGCCCCTTCCCAAACACTATGATCACACATAACAAATGTTAGAAAGCCCAAAAGTAAACGCCTCAAATCAAATATTTTGGAAGTTGTTTGCATGGTTGTTGGGCATGCTTTTTAAGAATATTTTTTTAAGATAATAACTTTGTGATTTTGGATTGATCCCATTTGCCTCTGAATGGAGTAATACCTAAGGGCCTTGATCACCACCTCTAATAGATTAGATGACTGTATTTTTGGTGTCTTCTTAAGTTGGCTATCAAGGTGTGTATTCATTCCTTATATGAGTTTTGTTTGTTTGTTTGTTTTTGCAATGTCACCAATGAGTCAATGTCTTATAGGAGATGTTTTCTTCCCTTGGTTATATCTTCTTGCCATGGTTATRTCAAAGCACCATATCTTGTTCTTTCCATGACCYAACCCTTCTCCTTTGTTGACTAGAGCATCAATGATGRTATACAACTCCGACAAGCATACCATACATGATCTGATTGAAAGTATCATAGACATTATAGAATATTTTGAAGAGGTCTATGTAACTCCAATAGGCAATGTGTTATTTCCAATATCTTCAATAGAGAAAAATTTGTGCCTTATTGTTGGTGGAGGCTGCAATATTTTGAGGACAATAGGCTATTGGGTATCCTTGATCATTTTATAGAGGCCTACTTATTCTTAAACTCCTTGGATTACCTTTGGATGCCCATCAAAATTCAATGTGATGTATACTAGTTTTGGAGGCCACTGGGTTGATGGCTATGGGATCAATGACCTATTCATGCCTTGGATATCATATAACCTTCTCATGACACTGCCCCAACTTGATCATTAAGTGCGCCATTGAATGTATATGGGTACCACTGATCATATTTAAAAAATTATAGCCAAAAAGAATATCAAAACGTTTTTCAAACCCTGTAAAACTGTTAGGCAATTATTCAAAACAACTAAGGACAAATCTAACCCGATGCTTGGCCTAAGACTCTACCAAATTTCACGCTCCTGTGGTAAGTCATACAGAGGCCAAACCAATCAATCATTTAAATCCCACCTCAAAGAGCATATAGCTGACACAACCCACAATCAGATCACCAAATCAACTATTGTGGAACACTCCTTTAAATCTAATCACCTAATTTTCTTTGCCAAACCAAAATTCTGCCCCCCGCTCCCCACTATTCCTCTCATGTCATTCGAGAGCCACTAGAAATTGAAAAACACCCCAATAATTCAATCTCGAAGAAGGCTACAAACTCAACGAATCATAAAAGCTCGTCATACATTGCCTCGATCATTAGACCTATTCTTTTAAATTAAAATTCTTTGTTTAATTTTAATTTTATTCCTAAATTTATGGCTTGTCCATCCATGTCTTACCCTTACCCTATTCTTCCCTTTTCTTTCTTATTATTGGTACTAGTAACCTATTGTTTATTTTAAGTTTTCCTCTAATAACAATTATTTATTATTTTTACCTATTTCTTTCTTAATAATTTTCTTAAAAGATCTTCTTTTTATTTTTCTCTCTCTCCTAATGTTGGTGTTATTCCAAACATAACTAATCCAATTTTAATCAATAGTTAACTTGTTTGAGATATTTTTTTTAATATTCTCCACGGTTTATTTTAATTTTAATTTTTAATATTTCTTACTTAACTACTATATCTCTTATTTTATTTTTGAGTGGGCCTAATGGTTAAGAACATGTGTTTCCTCTTAAGAGGTCACGGGTTCAAATCCAGAGGGGGGTAGGGTATGTATACCTTCGTAGACTTTACCAGTCAAATCGCTGGGCGGAGGGGGGGTCCCTTGTCCCACAAACAAGGGGCTCTCATACACCAATTTGGTGTGCTGGCTTGATCGTGACCTTAAAAATAGATTATTATTATTATTATTATTCTTTCACAATGTTCTCTTATTTTCTCAATGTTTTTACCCTACAAATACATTCTTTTGCATACTCTTTTCTTATTATTAAGTTTATGTTATCCTAGATGATAGGTGGAGTGTCCAAAACTTTAAACGTTTCAAAATTTTCTAAACACTTTATCTCAAATTTTAAGTTAACTTATATAGAAATTTAAAAATTAAATTAAATTCATTTAACATATCTCTACAACATTTTTCAAAAAATTATGGCATTTCAAAATAGTAAAGAATGTATCATCTCATTACTTCTCTCATGGAGATCAACCTATTTTCACTAACAAGAAAATGATGTAGAGCTCTTTGATACCATGACCATGCATTTATCAATGACTTTGGATGTTACTTCAAGAAAATGATGCAGAGCTCTTTGATACCATGACCATGCATTTATCAATGACTTTGGATGTTACTTATGTGAGAGGATTGAACTATGTCAATCCTCCAACATGATGCTTACTTGTAAGAATATAGTGTTTACAAAATATTTTGCAATTGTATTGTACATTTTGCTATGAATTTAGTAAATTTTAATAAGAAACTTATAATACTTCTAAAATATATTCTCTCTTTTTTAATAATAAATAATAATATATCATCTAACTCATGGGAAAGGTAAGTCAAATGACGAGGGTTTACAGCGTGGTTGAGAAACGTCCGCTCCTATATATGGCCGTAAGGTTAAGTCTTCAGTAGAGACAGCTTTCTCTCCAATTGTTTGGGGATTCAAGGGTGAGATCGGCGGTCGTTTTTGTTCATAGGGTTTTTCTATAGATATATATACATATATCTGCCATTCTTCCGGATATTGGAAGTCATAACGTCTCAGAACCTGTTAAGGGTTTCAATGGAACGACCGGCGAGGGTTTCAGACAGGCTTCTACAGATCTCGGAGTTTTTGCAAGGAGAAGATGCATTAAAGCTAGTTGTTTTAAAGATTGTTCGCTCACGGTTTTGATTAGTGGAAAATTCACGGCCGTTTTTGGCGTATTTTTCACGTTATGGTTGCAGATTGCGTCTCGATGTTGACCATGGTCGATCAAGTTGCAGGGCGACCTTACTATGCCCCGCCTCCAACAAGCAATCCTGGGTTGCAATGTAACGCCAACGAGTTCTCGAATCCTTACAATCAGGTATTTATTTAAGGTTTTTATTTGATTATGTCCTTGGATTATTTATATAAATATTAGCCGATTGAAACCCTCTGTATATATTTCAGCGAAATGGTGTTTGAGGTTGTTAAAATGCTTAAAGTGGGTTTTCAGGGTTTACTAAAAAATCCAGGATTCCACTTTAAAATACTAATGTAACAGACGTTATGCAAATTAGATGTATTTTGCTTAGGCTTCTCTGGGTAATCTTTGGTGAGTGGCCTATTATGTTACCCTCTAATCTGCTGAACCATAATCCCATTGGCTACAATAGGTATTTATGATTGGGCTGATATGGACATCGTCTCGTTGTGCTGTTGTATTCTTTATTTTGTTTACCAGGCCTTGAAATTTTTAGCACACTTTTAACATCCTAGGGCAATATTATGCCTATTGACCAATTGCTAATCGAAAGTCATATGGCTGGTAAATTATTTTTGTTCTTTTGAAAGTATCAACTTGAGAAGCATTACGATTGGTCTGAATAGGTCAGGTACCACAAGTGTCCTCTTTTCATGGACAAGTTTGCGTCAGGTACCACACGTGTCCTCTTTTCATGTACAAGTTGGTCCTTGAGAGACAAACCACTAATCCAAGAATTTTCTTTGGTAAAACTGGTGTGACAATGGGGTATTCTATTGTCCAAGTCACCGAGGACTTGCACATAGCCTCTATTGTATATTCATGTCATTCGGAGGAATTGAACCTTGGTGTTGAAGGGAAAACGAGTCCCACAAGCACTTTCTTTTGCCTAATCTATTGTGACAAAGGGGGGTATTCTTTTGTCAAATTCACTTGGGACTTGCACCTACTCCCAATCACTTATTTGTGCCTCTCGATGAATGGAACCTCCTCTCGAGCAGTGGAACCTTGTTAGGTAGTCTAACACATCATTGTCTTCATTGCTGAACCATGACCTCATTGGAGGTAAATTTATGTTTTTTGCAGTGCTGGTCAGAAATCTGAAGCATCACTATTGAAATTATATAAATATTTCATTATGTTCTGGCATAAATTTGCAGTGTTCCACGGGGACGTGTCCCCCATGTTTCCCATGTCCCCGGGATGGGGGGACTCTAGGGGGGACATTTCCCCATGTCCCCTTTTTGGGGAGACACGGGGGGACGCGACTCCCCAAGGTGGGGGACGAGTCTCCCCAAAAGGGGGACTCTTGGACGTCCCCCCTTGAAAAAGGGGACTTCTGGATGTCCCCCCAAATTTTTTTTTTCCTAATAAGACTTAAAAAAAGAAAAAATTAAATTAAAATTTTAACACAATTAATTTATTAAATAATAATTTTTAAAGGCTAACTTATAATTTAAAACAATAAAATATTTTTGTTTGTTTGTTTGTTAGTTTGTCTGTGACATGTGGGACTAACCTGTGGCTAAGAAACCGCGACTCAGGGGCATCTAAGTTGTCAAAATCACCTAGGGATCGCACCCGACCTGAGCCACACCAACCCTTAACATGGATGGATTTTTTGTCCCCGCAGGTTTCGAACCGGTGACTTTAATATCACAGAGCGCCTTAACAACACATTTTGTCACCGACTGTCCTACACCTTGGGGACTAAAACAATAAAATATTAAAAACACAATAACTTATAATTTATTATATGCCATCTTAAAACTTATGCCCATTATATAGTTTTATAAATTGTAAAACACAATTAAATAATAAGTATTTTTCTTAGTACTAATTAATTAGATTCTAGAATGATGAATGATGAATTTAATTTTTAAATCAATGTATCGATATTTATTATTTTACTATTTATGTTTCAACTTTCATTTATGATTTATGAATCAATGTATTTCATTACAGAATTTGAACTGAATTTTGAATCATGTTTAATAGTTTATACCATTTACAAATTTGAATTTTTAATTTACTAATTTAGTAGTATTTAGTATTTTAGTATTTAGTAATGAATTTGCATGAGATGAACATTGAATTGTTATTGTTGAGATTTATCATATTATCATTATTATTTTTATTTTAAAAATTTTATTTTTTATATTATACATGTGACGTTCCCCCGTCCCCCATTTCCCAAAAATCCCTAAAATTTGGGGGTACTTCCACACATCCCCCTGTGCGTGCCCCTGCACCCGCGTCCCCCTGTCCCGGAGACTTGGTGGAACATTTTAAATTTGCAATGGGCAAGATATTTTTCAATATAATAAACTATGATGATAAACTGTCAAATTTTTTAAAATAGTTCTGCAGGTATATTAAGATTGAAGGAGAAAGCTGTGAATGTAGATAATTGGATTTATAATATAATTGCTTATCATAAATGCTTACGGAATGGTTGATTGCTCAACTAAAAATTTCGTTTTAGTTCACAAGCTTTGTGAAATGGCTCTTAGCTAACTGAACAAGTTTCGCGCTACTTTCCAAAGGTTATCTTTTCCGCAGATTTTGCAAAGGTTATCTATTTATTGATGTATTTTTATATTTTCATGCCTTCACAAACTACTTTGCAAGTGCAGTGTCTGTTTTCTAATACTTCAATGGAAACAGTATGGTGCCTTCAAATGAGAGTGACACAAGATCAACACTGTTGGCAGTAGATGACAACACAAGTGGGAGTGAGAATAGAAAATATATGCTAACTCACAAATATATGTTGCTTTTTTCATTATACTATTATTGAATTTACAGTACAAGAGAGTATTATTCTACAACATGCAGTTAACTTATGTGCTTGGAATTGGAAAATACACTAATACAACAACATAATTATTAATATTCATTGATGACATATGATTGTTTTTTGAGGTCAAGTGACCTTTACAAAAAAACTATATTATAATTCTAAGATTATAGTGACAGTGAGGGTTATTGCTTCAAATGTAGTTGTTGTCCCTAGGATGGTGGAGATAAGAAGATTGCAAAAATAAAAAAAAGGATCTACAAGTTTTATGGCTAAGGAAAGTTTAGGGCTACTTTCCAAAGGTTATCTTTTCCGCAGACTTTGCAAAGGTTATATATTATAATATTTATTGATGTATTTTTATATTTTCATGCCTTCACAAACTACTTTGCAAGTGCAGTGTCTGTTTTCTAATACTTCAATGGAAATAGTATGGTGCCTTCAAATGAGAGTGACACAAGATCAACACTGTTGGCAGTAGATGACAACCCAAGTGGGAGTGAGAATAGAAAATATATGCTAACTCACAAATATACGCTGCTTTTTTCATTATACTATTATTGAATTTACAGTACAAGAGAGTATTATTCTACAACATGCAGTTAACTTATGTGCTCGGAATTGGAAAATACACTAATACAACAACATAATTATTAATGTTCATTGATGACATGTGAATGTTTTTTGAGGTCAAGTGACCTTTACAGAAAAATTATATTATAATTCTAAGATTATAGTGACAGTGAGGCTTATTGCCCCGAATGAAGTTGTTGTCCCTAGGATGGTGGAGATAAGAAGATTGCAAAAATTAAAAAAAGGATCTACAAATTTTATGCCGTTATATATTTATAGTTAGGATCAATGTATTCAGAACTTGAATTGAACCGAATTGTTTGACCTTAAAAATTGGAACTCGACTCTAATCAGACAGGGTAGGTAAAATCTGGAAACAAAATTAGTCAACCAAAACCTAAGTTACCAGGATTTGGATGCGGATATGGCGGGGAAACGACGAGTACAATCAATATAAATATATTTTTATAATTAAAAAAAATAAAATTTAAATAAAAATTAACCTCTACATGTATTGATATTTTTGATATTATGGTAGATGTGGGAGGTATTGACCTCTACATGTAACCTTGACGAGACTAGAATATTTCGGGAAGCAAGAAGAAACCCTAAAACGTTGGATAATAAACCTAGGAGACAAGTCGACTGCGAGAATATTTATTATTGAGTTAATAGCCTCCAGAAGTAGAAGTTGGCCCAGTTAGGTCACTTGGAGGACTATAAATAAGAGGGTGCTAGAGCTCATTTATCACTCTCACTCTCACAATTGCATAAGACCAATGGTGCGCAAGTTTGGAGAGGAGCTGCAGTTGCTGCAACTGGCATTTCGGTTTTGGCTTGGACTTTCTCTTTGGTTATGGTTTGGACTTTCTGCTTGGTATGCTAGCTTTGGAGAGAGAGAGGTACACTACCTTGGTTGGCTATTGGTTCTAGGGTTTGCTTCCAAAATTATTCTCTCTGTCAAGGTAAAGGTGCTCGGGGGTGGCCTTTTTGCCTATGGTTGGGTGACAATATTGCTATATTGTCTATGGTGAAACAAGCACACCTATTTTTCTAACAATTTTAATGAAATTGGAGAATAATGAGGTAGTAACATGAGACAGTAACATGCATAATCTGTGGTTTTTGTTTCATTTTGGAAGCTTGGTGGTACTTCTGCATCTATTGCGCCTAGGCAGGAGTCCGAGCTAATAACTCTCTCTAGTGACTTTATGAAGTGATTTCATAAAGTGACTATATGAAAAGTGGGTCACTTAAGTGATATAAGTGAACTCAACGAAAGATTAAGTCGTGACTGTTGATCTCAAGGGAAGGTGAAGAAGAGTCACTTAAGGGAGACCAAGGGTTAGAGGAGTTACTCATTAATGAGTAATAAAATAAACACTAGAGGAGAGATGGGGTGCACCTTTTGAGGAGAGTGAGAGAGGAAGTTGAAGAGACAATTTCTTAGAGTCAAGCTAGAGGAAAGAGTAGTAACCAAAGGGAGAGGCACAAATCCCAAGGAGGGAAAGAGTCTCACATCCCAAGAAATATCAACATTAAAAGGGGGTCGTACAACTAATGTTTGGCACTGAAATCAAGGCAACCTTTCTATTGAAGATAGGCATGATTTCCAAAGACAAAATTTCGTACAATTAGGTACAGTTGTTGAGCACAGAAATCAATGACATATTTGCTGCTAGAAGGACGTACATTACAGTCATACAACAAAAACAATGGCACAAATTTCGAGGCATAAATCAGGTGCATTTTTCTAAGGGTCTTTGGCATAGATTTTAAGGAGGTCTGCTGGTTCTTTTTACTAGTTATTGCTGTACATTTTATGCTGATAATATTGGTGCTGTGAAACTCAGAATTTTCCTAAGAGCTCACTAAGAAAAATCTCTCCCAGATTAGTTTTTCCAGGGGCATTGCCCAAAGATTTCATGTGTTCAATGTGGTGAATGTGTTGTTGTTCATTTACTTTTCCGCTGCTGTAATTTTCAGATTGCTTAGTCTTTTGTATTTCTGCTCATAGTTACGTAAATGCATGTGGTATCCTTGCTTTATTGGTGAATAACTATAGGAGGTTGAAATCTTGTGTTGGCTAAGTGTTTGAGATCAGTTTTTAAACATGGTATTAGAGTTGGAGCTCTGAGGTTCAACAGACTTGATATATGACACTTGATTTGCAGTGAGTGCAGAAAACCTTTTGCTTGGAAGAAGGAAGGGGAAGAGTTGAGTCTCGATTGAGAAGGTCATGGCTTCTGGATTGAGGTTTGAAGATAGATTAGATGGGGCAACGAACTTTCGTCCGTGGAAGGAGAGGATTACCCTGTTGTTGGAAGAACAAGAGTTGTGGGATATTGTGCATCATACTGCCACTGCACATGTTGTCATTCCTACAGATCCTACTCAATTGGCTGCATATAACAAGAAGAATGTTAAGGCCAAGAGGTTAATCTTGGATGTAGTCAAATATCACCTCATTTCACACATTTTAGGAAAGAAGAATGCCTATGAAATGTGGGTATCTTTGACCAAGCTATACCAAAGTTCGAATAAGAATCGAAAGATGGTATTGAGAGAGAAGCTGAGAAACATGAAGATGACTGAGATTGAAAAAGTGTCCTCATATCTTCACCAGAATCACTCATGTTCGTGATGAGCTTGGCGCAGTTGAAGAGGTTATAACAAATGGAGAATTGGTTAGGACAACTCTGAATGATTTTTCAAAGAAATGGAACACCTTTGTTAAAGGTGTTGTCTCCAGGGAGAGATTGTGGGATGACTTCATACAAGAAGAGATTTGTGAGGAAGCTCTTTGTAGCAGACAATCAAAGGGTGAGTTGAATGAGTAGAATGTTGCCCTCCTTGCGAAGAAGAAGGACAAGAAGGCTATGGAAGGGGAGAAATCTTTTCATGGCGGGAAGAATGACATGAGTAAGGTGAGATGTTATGCATGTCATGAGTTGGGACATTATGCAGGCCACTGTCCAAACAAGAAGAAGTAGGAGCCACATCAACTGAGGTTGTTGAGTTTATGAAAAAGTTCGAGAAGGAGTTTTCCATGATGGCTTGTCCTGCAGGAATTGGGTGCCTAGGGTGTACATGCACTCTTGCATGGTTTTTGGACAGTGGGGCCTCACGACACATGACGTGGATGATGTCTATATTCCTCAGTTTTACAGAGATTGACTCAGGAAGCTATCTAGGGTGCGGGGTTAGCACAAGACATGTTCTAGCTGTGGAGGGAGTTGGAAATGTTAAATTCCAACTGGAGTCAAGAGGGTATCTAGAGTTGGTTGAGGTTTTATATGTTTCTGAACTACATGTGAACTTCCTCTCTGTCATCTTTTGAGATAGATGGATGTGGGATTTTTGTTCTCTCAAGGATCGACGTACCTATATCTAGAGGGGGTCTCTTCTGACATAAGGGTGTTGCTTGGTTTTGGGTCAGAGAGATTGTATAGAGTGCTTTGTTAGCCTGTAGTTGGATCCAGTGGGTGGTTGGAGCCTGATTCAGACAATAGTGAGGCTTTAGAGAGGGGACACTGGATGGATAAGTCTTCCCATCAAAGTTCAATATAGGTAGTTGGAGATGCTTCGAGTTAAGAGGGAGTAGTGGCTTCTAGTGCAGTGGGAGCGGCTACAGCAACAGAGGACACAATGAGATTGGAGACAAATTTTGGTGGTACCAGAAGTACCTCCCTCGCTAAGAGGGAGTGTTAGATTTTGGTAGCTCGGTGGTACTTCTGCATCTATTGTGCTTGGGCAGGAGTTCGAGCAAATAGATCTTTCTAGTTACTTTATGAAGTGATTTAATAAAGTGACTTTAAAAAGTGATTTTATAAAGTCAAGTTGAGCCTTTTAATATTTAATGGGTAAAAGTGACTTTATGAAAAGTCGGTTACTTAAGTGATTTAAGTGAAATCAACGAAAGATTAAGTCGTAACCCTTGATCTCAAGGGAAGGTGAAGAGTCACTCAAGGGAGACCAAGGGTTAGAGGAGTTACTCATTAATGAGTAATAAAAGGAACACTAGAGGAGAGATGGGGCACACCTTTTGAGGAGAGTGAGAGAGGAAGTTGAAGAGACACAATCTCCTAGAGAGTCGAGATAGAGGAAAGAGTAGCAACCAAGGGGAGGCATGAATCCCAAAGAGGGAAAGAGGCACACATCCCAAGAAATATTAACATTAAAAGAGGGTCGTATAGCTAGTGTTTGGCATTGAAATTGAGGCAGTCTTTTTGTTGAAGATAGGCACGATTTCCAAGACGCTAGGAGACAAATTCTTACAGCTAGGTGCAACTGGTAAGCACAAAAATCGATGACATTTTTGCTGCCAGAAGGTATGCTACAACCGTACAACAGAAATAGTGGCATGAATTTTGAGGCATAAATTAGGTGCATTTTTCTGATGGTCTTTGGCATAGATTTCAAGGAGGTCTGTTGGTTCTGTTTACTAGTTATTGCTTTACATTTTATGCTGATAATGTTGTTGCTGTAAAACTCAAAGTTTTCCTAAGAGCTCAATAAGAAAAATCTCTTCTAGATTGGTTCTCCCAGTGTGTGTTTTTCTAGGGGCTTTGCCCATAAATTTCATGTGTTCAGTGTGGTGAATGTGTTGCTGTTCATTTACTTTTTCGTTGCTGTAATTTTTAAATTGCTTAGTCTCTTGTATTTTTGCTCATAGTTACGTAAATGCATGTGGTACCCTTGCTTTATTGGTGAATAAATATAGGAGGTTGAAATCTTTTGTTGGCTAAGTGTTTGAGATCAATTTTTAAACAATTTTGGCTTGAGTGAAAGGTACATTTTACTAAGGCCATGTCATTTGAGTTCAACGATCAATGCCACCAACATTTTGGGATACATAGATGGCTTGGTGGTCTCGATTAAATGCAATGCTGTAGGAGTTTTTGAAATGCAGGAATTTTGGGATGGCCAGAAGCTTTGTCAATATTTTTGTAGGAAATAGCAGGTTGAGAGCATTAATAATAAATTTTAAAAATATAAAAAATACTTAAAAAAAACTCACTTAACAAGTTAAATTAACTATAATTGATCATACCTAGCAACAAAACTTAAAAATTTACTAATTACCATACACCATTCAATGAAATGACCATACCATATTTAATATTGAAATTTGAAGATTAATGCCACTTAGGATGTGTTTCTCACGATGTGGTGTATCGTGATTTGCTACAAAATCCATGAATTGACCCTTCGAGGGTGCTTCAAGGTCATCAAAGTGTAGATGATGGGGGTATTTTAGGTTGCCAATTTTAGCATAAGCAACCATCATTGTTTATGCTAGAGAAAGAACAGTGAATGGTCTGAGTGATATCCCAATCCTAAAACCAAAGTTGCTCGCGGATGAAGAGTCATACAAGCCTTCACATGAGTGTATTCCAATATAGGATGAGATCAACTCATATGAAATATTAGCTTGTTTACGAGGAAGACCTTCCTAAGTTTATTTCTAAAAGGTTCTATATATTGAGCGATGTTTAACTTATATGGATGACCAAAAATGTTGGAAAAGTCCATTAACATTGACCTTGAATCAGTTTAACCTTAAGATTTCTAAGCCCAAAGATCTGTGGCTTTTTCCCTTGTTTTGTTTCCTTGAATATAAAGACTATTTAGGCACTATTTGTGTATATTCCATAATGGTCCATAATGGTAATGAAAAAGTTTATGGTCAATTTATAAGATATTTATGCTTCTCAAATGTAGCTTTTGCTTAATATAGATGCTTATAGAATTATTGGGTGATTCAGATTTTTGTATTTAGGTCGTATAATATAGGCAATATTGAGATGCTTAGAAATTATTGAGGTATTGACCTTGGCCCCATTCTTCAAGCGAGGTGTATGTTAGATCAGCCATTGGTTGTTGCAATGAACCTAGAAGTTGGTGACAAGAGTGCTCTAAAACTCCTGATACTAACTCTCAACATTGCTTAAACATTATCAAAAATCTCTTGAGAGCTAGTGTTCCCTCCAATTTGGGAGCATTTGAAACTACAAGCTCCAAAGCTTTGAGAGTGGTGATATGGTGGGTATGGGCTCCCCAACTTTGTGGAGTGGTACATGTGCTACTTATTAAATCATAAGTGCCAATCCCACACCCTCACATATGATAGAATCTAGTCCTGAAATGTTGCAACATGCCAACATTGAAATGTTGACATCTTGAAAATTGTTGACGTTTGAATTTAGAATGGGATATGAAATTCTACCTTCTTCATATGAAGTTTGATGAGGTTGAAACCACTCTCAAACAACTTATAACTATTGACGGTAATGCTAAAAATACAAGTAAAAGGATTGAAAAGGAAAGGTGAAGGAGAATGCCAAATTTAACTTTAAGAACTTAATATTACACGTGATGGGTTTCCGTGATATTTTATTTCATTTTTTCATTTTTTTTGGTGGGTAGGGTTACACTAGCATGGAATCGGTTAAAATAAGTGAAATTGATCGATTTTGGATTCATTCTGTATGGGACTAGTTGGGGACAAATCCAGTTAATAATCAATTTTAATATCAATTATTATCGTAAAACCACCAAATTGGTTCGAATCTTGTCAACAACACATCTTGCCCAATCTGAGTCTGTGTAGCCTGTCAAACTGACTCCATGGGACAAATCCAGTTAATAATCAATTTTAATATCAGTTATTATCGTAAAACCACCAAATTGGTTCGAATCTTGTCAACAACACATCTTGCCCAATCTGAGTCTGTGTAGCCTGTCAAACTGACTCCATCCCCTCTCACATAGTTCAAACCATAATCCACTGTGCCCTGTAGATACTTGAGCACATCTTTTGTTGCCACCTAATGCACTCTCGTAGGCTCCACCATAAATTGACTGAGAGTGTCGACAACAAAACAAATATCTGGCTTGGTGTTGATCAAATCCATCAATGTGCCTATCAACTAACGATATGTCGTGGGATCAACCAACTTAGACTCTGAAGCATTAAGCTTCTTCCAGGGGGTAATCATGGGTGTTGACATAGGCCTACAATCCTCCATCTAAAATCTCTTCAGAATGTCAACTGCATAGTTGCCCTGCCACAGAAAAATGTGTCATGGTTCTTGCAAAACCTCCAATCCCAAGAAATAATGCATCAACCCAATATCTTACATCTCAAACTCCCAAGTAAGACTTTGCTTGCAACCAACTATGAGTCTCTCTGCCCCTGTAATGAAAAGATCATCAACATATAGCACAAGAATAAGAGGATTCTCGCCAACCACAATATTGTAAAGGTTGGGGTCTACCTCACTCTTCTCAAAACCCATCTACTGCAAGTAAGTATCAATCCTAGAGTACCAAGCTTTGGGAGCCTGATTCAGTCCATACAATGCCTTTTTCAACCTGCACACATGAGACTCTCTCTCATGTACCTCAAAGCCCTGTGGGTGCTCAATGTATACCTTCTCTTATATGAGTCCATTCAGAAATGCGGTTTCCACATCCATTTGGTGGATCTTTCAACCCATCTCTGTTACAGAGATCACTGCCCTGATCGAAGTATATCTAGCAACTGGAGGGAAGGTCTCATCATAATCAGCTCCCTCTATCTGTGAGAATCATCTAGTCACAAATTGAGCCTTGTACTTCTCAATGTTGCCATCCGCAACATGCTTGATCTTATAGAGCCACTTGGAAGTCACCATTGACTTCTATTCATGTCTCGGAACAACCTCCCACACATCATTCTTCATGATGGAATTGTACTCTTCCACCATGGCATCCTTCTAGACCCGCTGGTCTATTGCCTCTTCAAAAGTGGAAGGCTTGGACTCATTGGTGCTGCTCACCATAGCTAAATAGCTACAAAACCTCTCTGGCACATTGCTCTCCCTGACAACCCTCTTGGGATTCCCCACAGATTCCTGAGCTTCCTTCAAGGTCTCTTGAAGCCATTTTGGCTTCCTCTTCCTTGAAGTCATCTCTTGTGGAGGGGACTCCTCCTCCTCATCCCTATCACCCGAAGACTGAGTACTAGAAGATGTACTTGTGGTTGTATGTGAACCAATAACTTGGGAACATGTATCTTGGGGACCTGTAACCTATGACCTTGTCACCTGTGAGTCATCCCTGAAATTGGTGATCCCGAACTCTATGATCTTGCACCCTGTGGTGTAATCACTTGAAGCTGAGGAGCTTATTGCTCCCCCTGCTCAAAATCTCGTGACCTCCTAAAGTCTCTGTCCTCCTCAAATCTCACATCCTGCCTCACAACTATCTTCCTCAAGGAGGAAATGTGTATGTAAAAAGCCTTTGAGGTCTATACCCAACAAAAATACCGTGGGTTCTAGATTTGTCCTCTTCTCTGAAGGGACATGTGAATAAGTCAGACACCCAAAAATCCTAAAGTGTTCAACCCCATGCTTCTTCCCAGAGAAAGCCTCCTTAGGAGTCTTGTTCCCCAATACTCAGTGTGGACTCCTTTTCTGCATATAGACTGCAGTGTTGCATGCCTTAGCCCAAAGAAAGAATGGTAGCCCCTGATCATGTAGCATGGCTCTCACAACCCCAACTATGGCCCTGTTCTTCCTTTCTGCAACCCCATTTTGTTGCGGGTTGTAAGGAATGGTCAACTCTCTTTTAATGCCCTTTTGCACTGAAATCATTGAAGTCATTGGAGGTACACTCTTCCTATTGTCCGACCTCAACACCTTGATTTTCTTACTTGTTTGGTTCTCCACAAGAGATTTGAACTCTTGGAACCGCTTGAAGACCTATCCTTTGGTCTTCATGAAGACAATCCATGTCTTCTTGGAGAAGTCATCGATAAATGTAACATAGTATTCATATCCACTCAACGAGACATAAGGCATCGGACCACATACATCAGAATGTATCAAATCAAGTATACCTGCTACCCTGCTGTCACTCCTTGGAAAAGCAGTCTTGGTGTACTTCCCCAGTGCACACCCTTTGCACACATTCTGGTGCTTTGTACTAAAATCTGGTACCCCAATAACAATCTCTCTCAATACTCTCAGAGCCCCATGGTGCAATTGGGCCATCCTCCTATGCCATAGCTCACATAAGTTACTGCTATCGGCACTGTGTATCAATGCTCTAGCTGGTTGAAACATAAGTTTGTATAGCTTCTCATGTCTAATCCCAATCACTTTGGCTGAAGTGATACTGGATCCCTTGGGATACATGAGTACATGTCCATCACAGAACACCAACTCATACCCCCCCCTGTCCTCCATGGTAGAAACTGATATCAGGCTCTTTTTCAAGCCCAGAACATACAAGACATCTCTCACTAACATGGGAGGCTGTGACTCCATCTGAAAGGATACTGTCCCAATCCCAATTAATTGCCTTGATTATGGAGTCATCACCAAGCACTACCTCAAGATTTACACCTGTCATATGGCGGGAGGCTCTGCTATCAATATACCACACACTGGTAGATGATGCACTAGAGGAAAGACAAACCAATAAAGAAAACTCCTTGAGCTTAGTGGAAAGCTCTTCCACTTCTGCTGAAGCTGCAACCTATTTCCTTTTCTTGTTAGGACACTGACCCGCATAGTGCCCCATCTTGTGACATGCAACGCACTTAACTTTGGTCATGTCCTTTTTCCCTTCACCCCTTTGCTTGGCCCCATCCTTGGAACCTTTCTTGGACTTTTCATGCTCTTTGCTGCAAGAGCAACATTCTCTTCATCATCCCCATCATGTTGGCCTGCATTTTTGGAACCACGTCTTATTTTCTCTTGAGTGAAATCGTCCCACAATCTTTCCCAACTGGGCAGATGTTCACGTGCAACAATCCCATCAACAAATACTTCCCATTTCTTGGGAAAACCACCCAAAGCGGTTCTAATCAAGTCTGAACCCTGTATAGTCTCCTCCACTGCTGCCAACTCTTATCTCACCTGTGTGATCTTGGTGAGCTATGATGAAATTGTGTTGGTTTTGGTCATCTTGGTGTTTCTCAGTTTTACCCGCAATACCATCTTCATGTTTTCATTGGAGCTTTGGTAAAGTTTGGTTAAAGCTTCCCACATATCAAAGGCATATTTTTTCCCCGTAATATGTGGAATGAGGTGATCTTTAATGGTATCTATGTTTATTCTCTTGGCCTTAACATTCTTCTTATTGTATTCAACCAACAATGTTGCATTAGTAGGAATGGTAACTGCCTTCTCAACAATATCCCACAACTCAAACTCCTCCAGCAACAAAGCAATCCTGTCTTTCCATGGACTAAAATTTTCAGCCCCATTCAACCTATCTTCAACACTCAAACCTGTAGCCATGAGACCTTACTCAACCAACAACTAAGCCCAACACTCTTTTGGTGAAGTACTGCTCTCCCTCTATAAAACCCTTGTGACTAAGTACTGTTTTCTGTTTGCTGTTATGTTTCCCTTCTCAGTCTTTTTGCCGCTCCAATACTATGTAAAAATTCTCAGACCCAACCTGGTTTCAGTCTCAATAATTTTTCATCATAGTTTAATGCCCAACCCACATTTCATTTGCTGCTAAATTGTAAATGCTAGAAACAAAAATTTATAAAGCGAAACACAATGAATCTATTCTGCAAAAACTGAATGCAGAAATAGGAAAAAAACCCAGAAAATTAACACAAGAATTTTCGGGCAATGCCCCTGGAAAAACCTCGAATGGAAAACCAGTAGAGAGAGGGAGATTTTTATTATTTCTTGAGCTCAGAGAAAATGATCTTTTACAACAATTCATTCCAGCAACATAAACACAAACTTATCTCGATAACCGTGCCAAGCTACACCTCGATTTCTGTGCCAAATTTCTGTATTGCTGTACGGATGCTACAACAATAAATGCTGTACAAAACTGCCTTGAAATCTGTGCACGGGTTGCTGTAAATATTGTACGGAACTGTACGAATTTGACTGTACTGATGCCTCAAAAAGCATGCCAAAATTTGCCTCGATTTCTGTGTCCGATTTTCTGTTGTACAACTCAGCTCTATTCTGTTGTACTGTCACTCTAATCGGTATTGTATGGACTGCATTTAATGCTGGAAAAATCTCCTTGATTTTTGTGCCCGCACTCTCCTTGGAAAGTGCACCCTTCTTGCTGCAATAACTGTCTCTGCTTCAGCTCTTTCTCTTGCTTTCTCTCTTTATTCAATGCTCATGAAAGAATGGTGCCTCAATCCTTAGAATCCCCTTTTTGTTCATTTTAATGAAAATGATCTAAACCTAAGATCCAATGGCCGAGATTAAATCCTAGGCCATCTAGATCTACTGTAGTGATTTAAAGTCACTTTATCACAACTTAAGTCACTTAAGTCACCTTTTCATTAAATATACTCAAAAAGTCACTTTAACTTTATATCTAATAAAGTTAATGTTCTAAGGATCACTTTTGGAGATTCCCCCACATGCTAGACATCAATCCTATGTGTTCGAGGTACAACTTTTAACACTTACCTACTACCCACATATGCAGGTGTGTTGACCCATGAGGGGCAAAGATGTCTTTAGTGGGACTAGCAACACTCCTTGCTTTACCAAGCAACCAAGCCCTTGTTGATACTTGATTATTTTAATACAGTCATAAGGACCCCACAATTGATAATGATCTGTATAATTTTCTCCTAATTCTAATTGCATTGTTCTCTAATGTGAGCAATAAGTGAATTTACTCACTCTTATGGTTCACTACAATAGTTGTAGTCCGGTGGATATAATAAATTCATTTACAAAAAAAATCATAGAAAAGAACCAAACATACAATATAGGTTGGAATTCATAACAATATACAATAAAAAACAATTGCATTCAACTATCAGTCTATTTGGCTTGTGCCCTTCACAAGATATTACAACATATGCCTCTTAGATTGTAAAAGTACACATCATAGACTATAAATTTGTTTTTTCACAATTTCATACGTTCCTTATTTTTTTAGACAATGCCCTCTTAACGTGATGCAATAAGCATGCTCGTCCACAATTTGGGAGCATTTCAATGCAATGTAGTTGACTTAAGACATTCACTCAAGATATCTTTGACTAAGAAGCCGTCAATCGAGGATATTTATTTTTCCAAAGTGGCTTGAGACATGCACCTAACCTAAATTGCATGGATCAACCCATTTGCATGGGTGAGATGACCCATGAGGGGAAATACTCGTCTCTCGGGGATTTGAACCTTGGTGTGAGAAATATCACCACCCTTGTGCATAATTTGGGAGTATTTCAATGCAATGTAGCATTCACTAAAGATATCTTTGACTAAGAAGCCATCGATGGGGGATATTTATTTTGTCAAAGTGGCTTGGGACTTGCCCCTAACCTAAATTGCATGGCACAACCCATTTGCATGGGCGAGATTACCCATGAGGGGAAATACTTGTCCCTTCGAGATTTAATTCTTGGAGTGAGAAATATCATCACTCTCATTGAACCATCCAACGAAGACCTTGTTGACACATTTTTTGATTTTAATGAATATCATGTAAAGAAGAAAGATCTAATATCCATGAAGCCTTGAGTTCTTCTTTACTTTTTTTTGTCCCATGATGAATTCATTTAATTTCTATCACGTCAATTCCATTTCTAACACCTCCTTTGCCTTTGGGGTGCTTCCATTAAGTTTTTGATATTGTCCTCGTATACATAGACATTTTTTCTTTTCGAGGAAACAACGCAGGCTCTTTTCCATATTTTCTAAGTGAGGAGAGGTTGTCGTTCTAAACTTCTAAGTCAACATGGTATTACATCTAGCATGGCAAGGCTGTGAATCAGAATGCGATTGCTTTGCTACAATATGAGCCAATAATGGGCACACGATTGCTGTAAGCCTGTCAAGAATTGAGCTCGAGCATTGTTACAACATCTGCTTCAAGTTGATGTTAGGCCATTGGTCAATGACGCTTAGTATACCTAGTTTTTTTTTTTTTTTTTTTTTTAAATAAAAAGGGGTGGATCCTATTATAATAGCAAAAAGATCATACAGTAACTGTGGATGATACCAGCTGTCCCGCCTAAACAGGAAATCGGGACAGCTGGATATCCTGTGCCAGGTGTGACTCTGTTACCAAAATATACATGGAAATGCCCTGCCCGAAGGAAACCAAGGCTATTATACTAATAAGTTTCAAAAAGTATGCCATAACTAGGTGTAAAGAAACTGTGCAAGCTAACTGAACTAGAGCATCAGAGATACTTCTAACCGGAAGCTTCAATGAATCATTTTGCCCGTGCGCTTCCTCTCGTTCCTTTGCTGTTGCCAGCCTGTTGGAAGCGAGTACGTCTGCGCACACGTCGGACATTGCCGCTGTGGAAGATTCTTGGAGTGGGCCGCAAAGAGCTTGTCCAACCTTTGGTCAATCCTGGCGAGGCGAAAAACTTGGTCATCCATTAGACTCCTGAGCTTGAAGATGAGTGGAAGGTGCCATGATTCTGCGAAGGATGGCTGTTCCAGCCCACAGCTGACGTCGGGTGCTTGTTGCCTGGAGTCCGTCTCTGCTCTGGTCGAAAGCCCTGGTGGTGCCTCTGTCCCTGTGGTGCCATCGAGAGGGGTTTCCTCCTCCACGAAACAGGTTGGGAAGAAGTCCTCCGCGCTGTCGGCCTTGAGGTTCTGCAGGGTGTCCCCGGGCGGGAGCTTGCTTTCCTTTTCGAGTTCAATTGAGGGGTGGCTCTGCATAGCTTCCTCCAAACTGATTTCCTCTACGTACGCCATGGGAGGCGTCCGTGGTTGCCTTCTGCGTTGGGTGGATGCTATGGCAAGTGCCCGTTCAAATTTCCGTTGTCGCTGGTGCTGGGACTTAGCCCTGTACCAAGCAGCCCCTCTGCGCGATTTCCCTCTCAGTCTTGGCATTGTGGAGACCCTGGAAGGGGCCCGAGTTACTGTCGGATTGGCCTCTCTTCTCCCGAGCTTCAGCGGGGCTCTGAGTCTCTGCTCGAACGGAGTGTGCGGCGGATGCGCTGGTGGAGTGAGCACTGCGAGGAGCCAATGCCTCTCTTCACGATTCATCCCTGTGATAATACGCAATGCTACCATGACCGCCATAGCCATTAAGGCTTGGCATTGGGTGCTCTGCAGACTGGTACAATTCCCTCGCGCGAGAGGGCTCGTCAAATGGGGGTGGCTGGTGCAACCCATGGCTAATTAATGGCAGAAGGGCGCTCGCTGGTTGATGCATTAATAGTGCGTCCCGGCGGCAGCCCGCATGTCCCCTGTTGTCTTCGTGTCACCCCATCTGGGGAGTATACCTAGGTTTGTTTGTATAATTGGTTATTTTCAATGAATAGACCTTCCTCCCTTAGTTACACCATTTAATCTTCATGGTCCTTTTGGTGGAACATAAAATATAGATAAGCTCTTGTTGAAATTTGAACATTTGATTGGAACATATCTTATCAATCATATCAAACATATTGGCTCTTCTATTCAAGCATAAGACAAAAGGAAACTCCACAATATCATGATCAATTAGTATGCAAAGTTCTTAGACCAGTACCTAAACTAATATTTGTTTGCCATATGTACAAATCTTTAATATCTATAAAATTGAGAGCTAACACACTAATTAATTTAGCACTAGTTGAGGTAGAATATTTTGTTGACACTATTGAATTTATTGGAAGTGTTATTATTATTTGCAAAATGTAAGTGGGGTCATAAACTTGACAATTTGGAAAAATTGGGAAAACACTAGAAAACATTAAAACATTAAAAATTAATATTAAATTGTTTTTTCCACCTTTTATAAGATTTCTTTGTTTGCGTTGGAGTCATTTTAGAAAATATGACAATAAATTCGAATTTGTCATGATATTTTCATTATATTGCAATAAATGTTGTGTGTTCTTTCTATATTTTTTTTGTTATTTCCGTTAAATACATGCCCCAAGGAAAACACAATGAGCACTTCCCCTCACTTCACTGATGGGATCAAGGGTAAAATGAATTCTTTAGGGCTCAAGGCCAATACAACAATATACTCATTAAGATCTCAAAATGTCACTTGCAAGAATTGATCTTGGGTGCGGGGGGGGGGGGTGTAAAATTCCTTCTTCTCAACCTCTCGGACTAGATCCAATTGACATGTGTTCTTTCTCTTAGATTGTGAAACAATTTTTTTTGGTGTCATGATGTTTTTAGATTTGACCTTCCATTTACATTTTTGTGTTAGATTTTCTTGTTGACAATTATTTTTAAATGCTTTTGCTTTCATTCAATGTGATGATTTTCTTATTTGAACCTCTTTATAATCTTATCCCTTTTACCTTGCATTCTCTGGACATTTTCTAGATAAAAGCTTGGTCCAAATAACCTTAGTTGGACCAATCTGATTCACAAAAGTTCTAAAGCTTATCCACTACTTCCTTGTAAGTATTAGGCTTAATGTAACTAACTGAAAAGAGTATCAGATGCATAAGATCCTCAATAAATAGTCTTCACTTCCTTAGGTAGGGAATACTCCAATTCAACCATCAATGCATTTAAGTGTTGATCATACACAATATTGTCAAAATTTGTAGGATAAGAATCAATTGGAACTCATTGAGTGTCGTTGGGGAACCTTTGGATATGCATATTCAAACTTAACATTATTTAAGCCATCAGATTATCACAAGGCTTAGCAATATTTTGCTTCAAACACCAAGGTTGTGTAGTTCCTTGCAAAGTAGCCATAGACAAAGCATCTTTTACATGGGTTTTGTCTCCTTCATTGTAATTTAAACTATTTTGCACATTTTGGAATGCTACATTTCGTTTTCCATTTGAAATGTTGGGAATTTCATTTGTGCAATCGATACTTGTGAAATTGATTGTCTTAATGCTATGGCATTGATTAGGATTTAGAATGCTTTGATAAATACTAACTTGCTTGCTCTGATTGGGCCTTTGGTCTTGCAATCCTCCCTTTTTGGGGTCCTCAATGTGGGCCTCATGCTTGGATAATCTTCAACTCTCTTTGGCCAAGAGAGTCTTTATTTAGAGAATAGAACTATTGTTTTTAGTGGATTTTCTCTTACAATTTATTTAATGTTAGGCTAGTGGTTATAAAACATACTTCCTAGAAAGAGAAGTCATGAGTCACGACAAAGAATCATTTAGAGAATATAGAGATAAGTTTATATGATCTTTAATTCTCAAATGAATTCAGTTACATTCAAATATTTGGCTTGAGTCCTTCACAAAGTATGCCAACTTATGCCGTGCCTTATAGACTCTCTAATACTTGTGCATCAGAGATTGAAAACAATTGCACAAATTACCCTAAAGAATAATAAGTCTTTTTGACTCTCTCTTCTTTAAGTGTTTTTGTAACTCAACTATATATCCATGAATTTCTATAACTTGAGGAAATAGTTGGGTAGATCTTGATGAAATTCGCTGATTGTATTACAATTGCACAATTTCGACCAAAGAAGAATGCAAAGTGTATTCTCCAACTTTCTTTGTACTTCTTCCTTTTAGCTTGTTTATAACTTAACTATATATACATGAATTTCTAGAAGGAGGGTAACTTGTTGGCTAGATCTTGTTGAAGTTCGCCAAGTGAGCCATGTGGACAAAATTTCAATGTCTCCTACTTTATTTCCTAATAAATTCCCATTTTAGTTCTATTTTGTCCATTATCCACTTGAGTTCCCCACAAAAACTGCATTCTTCTTCCTTGGGTGGATTATTGTTTTACTTGATGGACAATTTTTCTTTTTGATAAATAGCACAAAATGCTCCTCGAGAGGACTGTTTAGGCCCTATAGAGCGGGGTTTTCCAATTTGAGTGCATGAACCAACTATAGGGCTGTCCTTGGCCTTCCTAGTATGAAAAAGCTATGCATATTAAACCAAGATTGAGATATGAAGCAACATCAAACTGAAGCTGATCTTGAGTTCCAAACTCTCAAAAGGAACATAAAGGCATAACATAGCTATAACTACTAACTACTGGCAGACAACATAAACATGCCTGACATACTCATCAAATTTTTCACTCAGGGGGTCTCCTTGAGCTCAATTGGTTCTTCTTGCCTCCACCTTTCTGAGCATTAATGAAATGTGCCCACTGAGACAAAGCAAAGAAGAAGTTCTTCTTGAGGTTGTTGAGCTCTTTGATAATGTAATTCATCTTGTTTTTTAGTGTCTGTTGATATACCACCAAATTCTTCGAGTTATGGGCCTTCCTTTCCAGGCTAGCAACAAAATACTCTTTGTTATACTAGAATAACTCCAAAATACTCTTTGTGTACCTATCGTGATTTTGACCAAGGTCCTTCTCAAAGGCACTAACATACTCCATTAGAACATCTTTAATAACTGACTCTCTCTCTTTACATTGACAATTTCTCCAGGTCCTCCAATTCCTTCAAGGTGTTCTCATAGTGCCTTTCTTTGTTGTTGGTGTTCTCAGACTTCTCCTTCTCACAACATAATGAAGAGTAGTTTGTTGAGCTCTCTTACCAAGTTGCCCAAGAAATAGAACTAGAGAGCTTGCTTCAGAATTTAACATGAAAAGAGTTGTCTAGAGCTAGACTCTTACCTTTTTCCTTTGTTGTTGGTGTTCTCAGACTTCTCCTTCTCACAACATAATGAAGAGTAGATTGTTGAGCTCTCTTACCAAGTTGCCCAAGAAATAGAACTAGAGAGCTTGCTTCAGAATTTAACATGAAAAGAGTTGTCTAGAGGTAGACTCTTACCTGTTTCCTTTGTTGTTGGTGTTCACAGACTTCTCCTTTTCGCAACATACTAAAGAGTAGTTTGATGATCTCTCTTACCAAGTCGCCCTTTGTCCTTACCAAGGTTATCCTCCAAACCAAGCTCCTCCTCATGCTTGCATTCCTTAGTTTGTTCATCCACCTGGATTGACTCTTTTCATGCTGCAACGTTAACTTTAGGCTCTCCATCAAGATACAAACAATCCCAACGCATAGAGGCTTCTGCAACAAAAATGGGGTATCCCCTCCAAGCTCAGAACTCTTACAATAATTGTTACCTCTCAAATCGCTAAAATGAGAACTAAAACTCCAAACGATTGCCATAAAAACCCTTCTAGCTTTCCCTTTGTCCCTTCTTTATACTTGATCGATCATAATAAATAGGGGTGGCTTGTACTAGAGGCTCTCTTTGCATGTTTGTGGACTCAACGAGGGGATAGGTCTTCCTATTGAGGATATCTCTCAAATCACTCTCATGGACAACCACATGATGGACGTACACCTCCCTACCTGCCATTTGTTCACATGAAACAATGCCTTCAAATTGTGTACCTACCACCTCATCCGATTGGTAAATCCTCTCGAGCTAAGTCTATAGAGGTCTCAAGATCAAATCTCAACAACTCCTTCGGGGTTAAAAACCACCTATGCAATTCGCTGTGGATCCACCTTCCATCCAAACATTCGAGGGAAGAAGGGGGAGAGCTCCACAAGATATAGCATGGTACTAACAACCCCATTCTTTGCTTAAGTGTGTGAGGGTGGGGTGAGATTAATTCCCTGAAATACATTAATTTTTTCCAAGGAAAACCTCACAAGATCCACACTCTTCCCAAAAATATATAATTCGATATTTTTGCCCAGACTTACCCATGTCTCCTACTCCCAAAAATGTCCTACCCCTACCCTAGCAACTTAGCAATAGACAAATCCCACAATTTGTGAACAACTTTCTACACAATTTTTGTTAGATTTGGTAGCTCAAAGGTACTTCTGCATAGGCGACGCGTGGCATGCGGAAGTGATCAAGCACATTTTCTCCCTAGTGACTTTATAAAGTTGGGTATTTTATTTTTAAAGTGTAAAAGTGTCTTTACGATGTTGTGGGTCACTTCAGCGACTTAAGTGACCTCAAGTTTCAACTAATGATTAAGTCTTGATCGTCAATTTCATTGGAAGTCCAAGGGTTAGGGTAGTTACGCTTTGAAATTAGTTAAAGGCAGCTCATGAGGGAGAGAGGGGCGCACATCTTGAGGAGAGCTTGGAGGGAATGTGAAGGGTCACATTGTCCAAGAGAGAAATTTCTTGCTTGGAGGGAAAGACTCATATCAGAGGGAGTTAGCACACATCCCTAGGTGAGGGATAGGCACACATTCCAAGGTAGAAGACTGCATTTATTGCTGTCTGTACTGCAGCTACAGGTGGAGGCCGTACAAAAGAGATTGCTTGTCGTACAACAAAGGAAAGAGCACAAAAATCAAGAGCTATTTTATCAGCTGGTTGGCACGAATTTTTAGGTGTCTTTGCTGAGTTTAGACTATTTTGAAAGGGTCATGAATGTGCTGTAATTTTCTGGCACGATTTCCTAGGCAGTTTTGGTGTTGAAACCAACTTTATTGGGCCGTACAACCATGGCACAATTTCCAAGACAAAATTCTGTTTTTAATTTCTAGGAGGATTTCTTGCTTGAAGAGAGATAAGTACTTTATTTAAATGCTGTTTTCAAGGTTGCTATAACTCTGATATTTTTCCCTAAAGCTGAATAAGAAATTTTTCTCCTTAAATCTATCGTCTTTTCCCGAGTATTCTTCAAGTGGTATTGCCTATAATTTTTGTGCCGAATGTGTGAATTTGTCTATTGTTCATTGGTATTCTGCTGCTGATGGCTTAGTTAATGTGTTTCTTTTCATATGCTGTTGTTCAATGTTAGTGTTTCTTATTGCATTACAGTCCTTGGTATATTGGAGGTTGAAACCAAGATTTAACTAAGTGTTAAGTTCAGATTTTTCAACATGGTATTAGAGCTGGTGCTCTGAAGTTCAGTGGACAGTTTGGCACTTGGAACAACAATGACTTGCTGGGGCATTTGCTTGGAAGAAGGGAAAAAAAGAGGGTTCTTTGTTAGGTGGACAAAGATGACTTCCAGTATCAGGTTTTAAGATAGGTTGGAGGGGATCTCCAACTACTGGCAATGGAAGGTGAGAATCACAAGTGTTCTCAAGGAGAACCAATTGTGGTCGTTTGTGAATACCATCGTGCCAGTACCTACGTCATATCCCATAGCTCTTGATGTTCATGAAGTGAAGGAAGCTAAGGCTCAGAGAATCATTTTGGATGGAGTCAGAGACCACCTTATTCCACATTTGGCTGAGAAGCAAACAACCAAGGACATGTGGGATGCACTGAATAATTTGTACAAGGCAAAGAACGAGAACCGGAAAATGGTTCTCCGAGACAAGCTCCATAGTACTAGGATGGCCAAGGGAGAGAGTGTGGCCTCCTACCTCACCCGAGTTGCACAAGTGAAGGATGAGTTGGTAGCGGTCGGAGAAGTTATTCTAGACTTAAGAGTTGGTGTGTATAGCCCTCGAAGGCTTCACCAAGGAGTGGGAGGTTTTCGTGAAGTGCGTGGTAGGGAGGGAGAAGCTCCTTGACTGGAGCAGATTGTGGGATGACTTTACATAGGAGGAGATCTAGGAGGGGTCTTAGGAGAAGGCAGTGGATGGTTTAGACGTGAAGAACGTTGCTCTTGTGGGAAAGAACAATGAGAAGAAGAAAGATCATCAAAGTGAGATGCTTTGCATGTCACAAGATTGGCCACTATGCTAGTCAGTGTTTGAACAAGAAGAAGAAGCTGAAACCAGAGGTTTCAACATTTGCCGAGGTTCTTTGATGACTGGTCCTTTAGGCATTGGTGGTCTTGTGTTCGAGGACATTGAAGTGTGGTTCGTGGATAGTGGATCATCTTGCTATATAATGGGAACGAGGTTTACGTTCCTTAGTGTTTCAGAGGCAGGCTCAGACTGCCATGTGAAGAGTGGGGCGCGCACCAGGCATGCAGTGAAAGGGGTTGGATGTGTCAGATTCCAGCTAGAGTCAGGAGGATCTCTTGAGGTGGCAGGAGTGTGATATATGTCCCAGGGCTGAAGTTGCTCTTAGTATCAGCCTTAGAGGACATGGGTTATACAATTATGTTCGAGGGTGGACAGGTCCTCATACGTTCAAACGGAGAAGATACCCAGGATGCAGTAGTGAGGCTTGGCATCAGGGAGGGTATGAGAGATTGTACAGGTTGTTGGGACGACCTGTGTTGGGGTCCAGTGGATTTATGGATTCAGATTCTGTGTCGGAGAGTGGGTAGGTTGCACGGGAGAGAGAGAGTTGATATTGGGGACTCAGTCCTCTTTGAGGACTCTTAGAGGACTTAATAGGCATGAGTTGACACAGATGGATGCTCAGGAGAGTGTGCAGTCTCCTAGGAGCATGTCTTCAGTTCATAGATCAACAGAGGTAGCAGCACATGCTTCTAGTGCATTGGGAGCAGAGGCTTCTAATAGAGAGGGAGCAGCTATGACAACTGAGGAATTGGAGACAGATTTCTGTGGCGATACAAGAAGTACCTCTCTTGCCAAGAGGGAGTGTTAGATTTGGGAGCTCAGAGGTACTTTTGCATAGGCGACGCTCAACAAGCGGAAGCGACCAAGCACATTGTCTCCCTAGTGACTTTATAATGTGTTTTTATAAAGTAACTTTATAAAGTGATTTTATAAAGTTGGGTATTTCATTTTTAAAGTGTAAAAGTGACTTTATGATGTTGTGGGTCACTTTAGTGACTTAAGTGACCTCAACGAATGATTAAGTCTCGAGTGTCAATCTCATTGGAAGACCAAGGGTTAGGGAAATTACACTTTGAAATTAGATAAAGGCAGCTCATGAGGGAGAGAGGGGTGCACATCTTGAGGAGAGCTTGGAGGGAATGTGAAGGGTCACATTGTCCAAGAGATAAATTTCTTGCTTGGAGGGAAAGAGCCACAGCAGAGGGAGTTGGCACACATCCCTAGGTGAGGGATAGGCACACATTCCAAGGTAGAAGACTGCATTTAGTGCTGTCCGTACTGCAGCTACAGGTGGAGGCCGTACAGCAAAGGAGAGGAGACAGAAATTGAGGGCTGTTTTATCAGCTGGTTGGCACGAATTTCTAGGTGTCTTTGCTGAGTTTAGACTGTTCTGCAAGGCACATGACTGTGCTGTAATATTCTGGCACGATTTCCCAGGCAGTTTGGTGCTGTATCTTACTCTACTGGGCCATACAGCCATGGCACGATTTCCAAGACAGAATTTTGTTTTGAATTTCTAGGAGGGTTTCTTGCTGGAAGAGAGATAAGTACTGTATTTAAATGCTGTTTTCAAGGCTGCTGTAACTCTGATATTTTTCTCTAAAGCTGAATGAGAATTTTTTCTCCTTAAATCTGTCATATTTTCCTGAGTGGCATTGCCCAGAATTTTTGTGCCAAATGTGTGAACTTGTCTATTGTTCATTGGTATTTCGCTGCTGATGGCTTAGTTAATGTGTTTCTTCTCATATGCTGCTGTTGAATGTTAGTGTTTCTTACTGCATTACAGTCCCTTGGTATATTGGAGGTTGAAACCAAGATTTAACTAAGTGTTAAATTCATATTTTTCGACAATTTTATCAACTGCAAGCATAAGTTCCCATGTCATCAAACAAACATAATGATTATGACCGAGAAGGCATTGAAGATGCTGTTGTTTGCTACCAAGATAATAACATCTAGGGCTTCAATGTGCCAAAATCCATTGAGGAACACTGTTTTTTACTAGGAGCAATATTCAAGAATCGCTTGGATGAGATCCCTTTTGCAATAAATAAATAGTGACAATATCGCAAGGTGCTACACCTCTTACCCATCTTTACCAGACACTTTTTTCTCATCTTCGCAGGACATTTGTGATTGATTCTGGCCATGCTTCTTTGGATTTTTCCAATAATTTATAGCATCTATTTGGCATACTTCCACAATCTAAATAAAAGACAAATTATAATTTTATAACCTCAAATGCTTGTCGTTGCACTGTTTTACTCGAACCAAAGCTGGCGTTGTATCATTAATCAAAATCTTATGCTTACTTACCATATGTATATGTATGAAAGAAAAAGAAAATATAACTGAAGTTAGTGTAAATCAGCAATAATTTGGACTCATTTTTAGAATCAAATTATTCCTGTGACCTGTCTCTACCAATCCATTCGTGAAATTTTCATTCAACATTGAGCCATGTATTTGAAATTAGAAAAAACAGTAAACTTCATGATGGATCATTCTCATAATTTCTTTTGTACCCCGTGCGCTGTTGGGCCCTTGTATCCTCTCACAGTATTTCGACAATTGATATTGAGGATGGAAATTCCTTCCCTGTTCAGACGTGTGGAAATGATAAACAGAAACATCTGAAAATTGAAACTTGTTGATATCACAATACTGAAATATGGGGACTTAGGGAGTGAAGAATGCCGACAACGATGAAGAATGATCAATGTTTAACCACTGGACACCAATTTCCTTCCATAAAAACAGTGAACAGTGCCCTACTTCCTCTTAGCAGTGAGACTTTATTGTAAATTGCACCTTATTTATCTCTTCTTTTCTCTAGATATTCCGCTTTTAGCTAGACTCTTAGTTCTTTATCTTTTCTGCTCTCAGTTTTGATGTAAGTTGCTTATCTTTTCTTCTCTCGGTTTTGATGCGAGTTGCTTCTGCACTCCCACTTTCTACCTACACTGGATGTACTCTTTCAGTTTCTTTGACCTGCTTTTATGGTCATTTGTTGGACATTAATAAACTGAACTTATATCTTGTTATGCAAAAATGAGCATGATATAGGGTTTCAAGGCTTAAAAGGGCCAGCATTTAGTTGTTTTAGGGTTTTCTGTTGGGCCTACCCTAAATGCGACCTTATTGGGGATTTTGAATTACTGGAAAATGGTTTTCTTCATGCTGAAAACGGTGCTGGTGTACCCATAATCAGGGTGAGTCTCTGAATCCACTTACAACACACTCAACTTGTAAATCTTTTCCAAAATCTGGCTGTAGGGTACGGCAGGGCACATGTATATTATGGCTACGTAGGTATGGTAACTGGTTGGGGTATTTGAAATTCACCCCCCTGGGTACAGAGGTCTGCCATGTTTCTTCCAATAATTTCGAGACTCTAGAATTGAAAATATGTTACGATGTTTGATCAACAATCATTTTTGAAGACATGATGACTGATAAGTGGGTTAATAGAGAACATGTTGCTGACAGCTATGGTTGCCACACTTAATCTTATGGATGTATGACTCAGTGTTACAATTTAAAACTGACAAAATTTGGATGAGTAAACTGAAAGTTGAAACCAAAAGGCTTTTGGAATACCCTGAACTGACATGTTTAAATGAATGAAGTTGTGTATGAATTTCGTTGAGGTAAACTTGTAAATTTAACATCAAGATCCCTTGAAGTTTTGTGTTCCTGTTATGACTGGAATAGTTACAAGTTGAATTTGTCGGAGTGAGATTTTTGATCACCTCATATTGTCTTTTCAGTGTGTTGCAATAATCTCCGATTTCTCCTAATATTTCAGATTTCTCTAGAGTTTTTTAGGTTGCCTAATTGTTTGATATTTTTAGCATTCTTCAGGTATATGTTTATTCTTGCTGATATTTTCCGATAATTTCTGATATTTTCCCTAATATTTCTGGTAAGTTTCTTTCCAGATCCTCGGTGATATATTCCCCAAAATGATATTTGCAACATTGTTTGTTTTTTGGATAAAACAGTCTATATTATAGTACAGTAAAATTTACAGAAGTTCAAAGGAGGAGGGTACAATTTGTTCTTCCCCCCCGCATAACCCAAACGTTGCATTTAACCAACACGGCCTAACAAAAGGTGACCTGGGCTCATTTTGGCCGTAACTAGATTTCAGAGTCGGACGATGTAAGCCATGAAATTTGCCACATCTTTGTTAAGCTATCCCTATCACTGAAGCGAACATGTATATCTTTGAAACTTAAAAAATAATGAGCTACAATTTTGAAGTTGAGCAATACTATACAGACAAAATGCCAGAGATGATTACTTCCTGGGTAGTAAGGTACTGTAACCAAGTGCAGAGAAGAAACTCAGTAGGGGCAGGGCATTTCTGTGGATAGGGCCTTTACGGGTTATGGTTGGTTGTTAATGATTTGCCAAGCTTCCATCTTACTACCATGATTGACTTCTTAGTCTGCATTACGTCATTTATAGAATCGATGAAATGTTGGCTCTCAGCTTAGCAGGCAATGTTATCAGTTCCTTGTTTTGTATGTTTTGTGGGTTATGTTTTCGGTTGCTGGCGGTTTGAATTGATATTGTTGTGCAGCATGCTTCTGTTGAGAAAAATTATGTGTTTTTTTTCTTTTGGTAAGAGTTGGAAATCAGAATCTGCAACATATCTTAAGGCCTGTTTTGTCAAATTGAGATGTACAACTTACTACGAAACTTCTTTTTGACCATAAACTTATTGGCATATTGATATGACTTGAATCTGGTTGTGGCACACTCAAACCTCTAAGCTCTAGATTTTCAGTGCTATCTGGTTAGATTAATTCGAACATACTGTTAGATTTTAATTACTATTCTTCTTGTTTTTTCAGTTCACCTATCAGACTGTGAGCAGATACATACCAGAAAGAACTGAGTCAACTTGTCGTCATGGCAGTATTGGGCCAAACACTCCAAGAAACAGCAAAATTTCTGGTATGAAACATTGTGAGGGTTTTTTAAAGCCAAGAAAGAAGCATAAAATGTTGAATGGTCAGGCCCAGTCTTCCATTCAAGCATTTACTAACACAGCTAACATGGGAGGTGGTGCTGTATGTACAACAAATTATAATGAAAGCAAGTTTCCCAAGGAGTGAGTTTTGTTCACATTGATGTTTTCAACCATTCTTTGTCCTTATATTTTATCTGCTCTATTTTGTTCTTACATTGAGAGATTTCTTTGCAGTTTAAGGCGTTTTCCATTCATGTTGGTATATTGTAACATTTTTCACTGTTATTATGCCAGGTACTCAACAAGTACTAGTAGGTTCTTATGTGAATATATGATGCCTGCAACAGAAAATCGAGACTTTTTGCAGGATACAAACAAAAAACATGCTAACGCTGGTAGTGTGGTGTCAGAAATTCGTGGAACCACAAACTATCAAAACCAAGAAAAGGGTTGTAGAAAATATAACCAGTCAATGTCTTCAAAAGGAAGGATGTATGTATCTGCAACAAGTTATCATGAAAATAAATTGCCCAAGCAGTGAGTTCCATTTTCTCATTTCGACCATTCTTCATACTTATTTTTTATTTGCTTCTATTTTGTTTTTATATTGAGAGATTCCTTTGCAGTGTAAGGCGTTTGCCATTAATGTTAGAATATTTTTGAACATCTTTTACTGTTAATACTTCAGGTATTCAGCAAGTTCTCGTAGATTCTTCCCTGAATTTATGATGCCTGCGACAGAAAGTCCAGACTTTTTGCAGGATACAAACAAAAACCATGCCAAGGCTGGTAGCATGGCTTCAGAACTTTGCTCAACTACCAAAAATGAAAACCAAAAGAATGCTTCTGGAAAATATGAACAGTCAACACTTTCAAAAGGATGGATGTATGTTAATGATCGTGGACTAATGTGCGGGCCTTATACTCAGGAGCAGCTATCTGAAGGCCTTAGAACTCGTTTTCTTCCAGAAGAACTTCCTGTTTACATAGTTCTCGATGGAGGACTTGGTGAACCTGTACAATTGAAATCCCTGTTCTATTGTGCAGACAAAAAACTGTGCAGTGCAAGTGGTTGGAACACAACTTCGATTCAGGCTAATTATGTCCAAAATTTATCTTCTTTATCTAGTCAAATGCTACCATCGGGTCATTGGCCAGACAATGTATCTCAAAGCCATGCTTTTTCCTGCCCTGGCACATCAGAAATGCAGTCAAAGTCACATATGACTGCTAGTGTTGTCTACGAGTCTTTTTCAAATCCACAGAAAGAGTGTTCTGCAGAAACTGATAGTAACATTTCATCAATTACTGCTCTGCAAGAGAGAGAGGCTTGCATCCAAGATGCGAGTAGAGAAGCAAGCAGCCAACTGATCACGGTACTTTATTATATTATTTATGTTTCTTTTTTGTACTTTGATAGTTACTAATTTTAAAGTTTGACATCTATTCTACCTTTTGAAGTGCAGTCTTTTGATGAAGCTTGCTGGGAATTTAAGGGCATGGATGGTATACTAAATGGTCCATTCACTCTCTCACAACTCTCTAACTGGCATTCAATGGGATATATTCATGGTACACTAGAGGTTTGTTCCGAATTATTAAACCTGAGTTTTCCTTAAATATGATAGGTGAAATGTGTTATTTGTGGTCTATTGGATCACAATTGTTGTGAGAAAAATTGATAGTTGGTACTAGATTATCTAATCTAGTCATATTGGCAGCAAGCTTAATTGAGACAATAATTTTATACAAACAATGGCTGATTGTTTATGGGTCAATTATCTATCAATCCAATGACCTCGATTTCTATCTCTGGGATTGGGAGTACACTTCCATTGAAACTCAATTTACTAGCAGATAAAATCACCTTGCTGCGGTCGTAAAGACAAACATGAGCTGACTATTGCTCAACATTCTATTAAATGTAACTGGAAATCTTCACTCAATAGCAGTAATGCACTATAAAAAGCAATATTATTCACATTATGGATTTTACCCTTAAAATCACATAAGCTTAACATAAATGAGAAATACCTTCCAACTTTTTCAATATACTTATTTGCTATGAAGTAGGAGAACTAGAATGTTCAAACATTGCTAAACACCCAACCAATCAACTGACTTATTGTGAGAAAGCCACCCTTGAGTGGAGAAAGATACATGAACATTGGGTTTTGAGTTAACCAAAACCCTAAAAAGGCCCAGCGTAAGGGATTTTCCAAAATAACATTTATTTCAACATAAACAGTTAATAATGTTTTGCGATACAGGAAGTGAATGTCTAGGAATGTTTACTTTAAATAAGGGAATTGTTTCTTTCTCAACTGCTTGTATTCCATTTGCACATGTTAGGTACATCTACGAGTCAAGGAAACACAAATCTATTTCTTTCCTGACATAGTGATAGGAGAAGGCAAGAAACTTTCTTAAATCAGCAACATCAATTCCTTTTGAAGAATACATACTTGACACCTATGTTACCTGATCCTTTGGGCTAGGGGTTGGATATGTGGATCAGATACGGATTCAGATCTGAATTTGTTGGTATCCGCCTAGTATTCGCTCTGTGTAATGTTACTGTTGGCAAGGCCTCTCGTCTAAGAATGGACCTCACTCTTTGTAAAAAGCAGGCCCTGCCCTGACACTTTCAAAATTGAGATGTATTCTCCCACGGCAAGATCGAAGAGTCGTCAAAGGAAGGTGTGTCAGTTGGACTAGTAGGGGCAAGACTGAGAAGAGTTGACAAAGGAAGGTGTGCCCGTCGGAGTAGTCGGGGGCAAGATTGATTATTGATAACACTTGTGGACTTGTCAATCAATGTGCCTGGACCTGTCATTGGACCTGTCATTGAAGGGCAAGAATATTTATTAGTTTGTCGAAACTCAGGTCGGACAAAACGTTATTATGTGAATTTTGAGAGGGTTATGTTTATGTTTAATTTTTGTTATGCTATGTTTATAATTTTTATAATAGTTGTGTTTATGTTCAATAAGGTTATGCTTATGTTTAATTTAATTTATGTTTATATTTTTTATAATAGTTAATATTATATTTTACATTAATCATTAACTATTTAATAGTTGTAAACATTAAGAATGCTTATAATTTAATTCTTATAAATAATTAATGTTTAATAATTCTACGTTAATTTTAAGTTTATTAATCTAATATATTAATTATTTATATAAATATTACATATTACAAAGATATATTAGTTAAATATTATAAAATTTATAATTTTTATTTTTAAAAATTATAAAGAATATATTTATATTGTTTGTACTTGCCGTTTTCTCCCGTATTTGGATCCTGGCTTTTAAAAAAACTGGTGGATCTATATTTGGATCTTAGTATTTTAGCTTGATACATCTACCAATCAAGATTCCATGACAATGATTGCATTCATTTTCTCTGAAAATGCAGATGAAGGGTTATGATTCATGAATAACATGGTAAACGTATACTTAAACGTAAACGTATACAATTAGGGTTATGAATTCATTTTCTTCCCACAATTTGTAAACATATACTATGGATATTGTTGACTGAGGCTCATGAGGGACTTGTTATGTTTATTATTGATTCGATCAAATATTGTTGATTGAGGGGATATTGTTGGTTTTGAGGGAATATTAAGGGAATGTTATTGATTCAATCATATATTAGTAAGGATGGAAAATCAATGAAGGATGGAATGATTAGTAAGGATGTGGATGGATGACAAGAGTGAATCTACATAGAACAAAAATGAAGATAGGGTGGGATGAGGAACATGCGAAAGTCAACTTCATTGGGTATTAATCACACTGAATAAATTGCAAGCCCAATCACAGTCATCATGCGTTTTCCAAGTGAAGAAACTTCACAACGACATCACAATAAAGTAAAAGCATACATGACAAAATTAGACAATGAAGACAACTAAGAGAGTATAAGATGGATAAACTTGAAAGATGCTTCACATTACACCACATTCAAGGCGATGATAAAAAAATTAAAATGACATCGATGAATATGGAAGGACTTGTGTACAATTGGTTCATGTGGTGGACAAACTAGACAACCATTGTATCCAACAACTAGGAGATATTCAAGAAGGATTTCTTTAAACAATTTCAGGACATGGAAGAGAAGGAAATTTTTTGAAAACTTATTTGGTTACAACAGAAAGGCATAGTAGATGAATACACTCATGAGTGGGAAGTACTTGTAGGTTGTAGCACATTTCTCCGGGTTATTGACATATCAATTAATTGAAATGTGTTGTTGATCACAAAGAGAATATTAAATCAAAAATAGAAATGCATAACTTATAAAATACATTGATAACGGAAGACATAAAGCTATATGTGAAGTGACGAAGTTTGCAAATCAATGAGAGGTATCCCTTATGCGAAATGAATGAAGTTCTACAAAGCAATGCCCCACTTTTGCTTCATTGAATGAAGGGAGCTATGCAACCCGACGCCAAGCTTCCACTTCATCAAACAGACAATGTTTTACAAGCCAATGCCAAGGCACCACTTCACCAAATGAATGAAGTTTTGAATACATGTCTCCCCACTTACGCAACCTTATTAGTTTTGGGTGCTTCAAACTCTTTCTCCATTCTCCTTTAGTTGTATGAGCACTTAGTTTGTGAGGAGCACCTTGCTCGAAGGGAGAGCACTTCATGGGTGTGACTCTCAATGATGGGAGTACTTAATGGGAGATAGTGTCAACGATGGGCATTTTATTCTCCTTTAGCTGTGTGAGCACTTAGTTTGTGAGGAGCACCTTGCTTGGAGGGAGAGCACTTCATGGGTGTGACTCTCAATGATGGGCATTTTTACTCATAACCCCTTTTCATCTGCTTTTGATAGAGGGACAAGTAAGGTGCATTTACTTTGACATGCTTGGCTTGGAGGGCGTACATGTTGCATGAAAATATGTTGAGTTGGTGAGGTGGCACATGTGGTGTGCCCTTCTTGGGTTCTTGCATGGAGAAGTGTGCTGGGCATGGGTGATTATGTGACCACCTTCAGGAGCACTAGGCATGAGGAGGCATGGTGCTAGGCCCTAGGGGATTTGTAACCACTTGCTACATGGATAGAAGAGGAGTGCTTGACATTAGTACCATCTTGCTTGGACGATGCACCATCTTAGGGTTGAGACGATCCTTGTGTTGACACGTGGACATTTTAATTAGAGGAGTGCAATGATCCACTTGGGGCTTCTTGGCCCCCCTCTTGCTTAGTCTATAAAAGGGAAGGAGAGTGCTTAGCTTAGATATAGTTATTGTAATCATTGTCATTTAGATAATGAAGCTTAAAGAAGATTAGTTGGTGTGATGCTTGCTAATTTTGGAGCTCTAAGGGTTAGATTGTTGAGCTTACTGAGATACTTTGCTTGGCTAATGGAATGCTATGGTTTGTTAGTGATTGGCATGTGGTGCCCTGGCTAGGATTTGGGATGCATGGATGAATCCTTGCTCGGGATGAGCTGATATATTGTATTGCAATCTTCTTCATGTGAATAGAAAGGATTGAGTTATGCTGCAAATTTGATCTTTCATATTTGAATATTTGGGTGTTTTGTAGCTGATTTGTCATGTGGTTTGATGAACAGCTGGGCTGAATGCTGAATCTGATTTCGCGTGCTTTTTATTGCATGGAGAATATTAAGGTGCATCTACAGCGAAGGTAGTCGTGTGAAGACTGTAAAAGTTTAAAAATAACCAATCATAATAATAAAAACCTTAAAAAGAGATCATAATAATTATTAAATCTATAATTGGATAAACCAACGTAGATCCATCTTACCCCCAAATATTTTAAGCATTGAGAGAATTAAGTCTCTCTTTCTTTTGATCTCTCTTGTTGCTTATTAGATCCAGGATTGGAATCGATATATGCTGGTGTTATTTTAGACCCGATTCATTGCTGATTTGAGCTGCTGTTAGCTAATGTATTCTTCAGATCTGATTTTTAAGTTAGATCTTGCCTTGCAGGCTGCAGAAATGATCTAATTGTTGTATAATTGTGAGTCAACACCTGCTTACCACTGGTTGTTGTTGCAGATCTGAAGTCTCTGCAAGCACTTCTGGTGAAATCAGATTCAGCACAGGGGCTGAAACTTGTATGGTGTAGATCTGTGGCATTTTGTTTTATGAAATTTTTCATTGGCACACAAATTTATCAAAGCCTACCTCTGAAAAGTGGGAAACCAAATCTCTTGGATGCAAGTAAATATAGTCACACAGCCATAAGTGCTATCCCAAAGAACTATATTAGTGCAAGGGTGATATTGACTACAATAGTAATTCATAGATTTAGTTGACTCCATAACTGACTCAGATGATGAAGGCGAGTACAATGTGGCAGTTAACATAGTTTCGGAAAACAAAGTACCCACCCCAAAGATGTCATTAGTATCTATCACTTGCATCTAACAGCCCAGTAGTATAGTAACGCAAAACAATTGAGAATACAACTAACAATCAAAATGGGGTCTCCCACTAACATCTACAAAAAAGGATTGTAAATATGTTCCACTTGACCTACGACACCTTCACATGATTCACAACTAGAAGCCATAACAAAAAGACAAGAGTTGTTACCAAGGTTGAAGAGATGGGATACCAAAAAATAATAAATGGAAGTGAATAAAGAAAGCATCCCTAGAATCTCTAGCAATGATAAAAGGGAGTCTACAACTATGGACCTTGAAAATCAGAGGACTTGTAGAAAATAAATGCCAGAATACTTGTAGACTATGGAAGTACACATATTTTTATTGATATTGACATTGTTAAAAGGTTAAATCTCTTCTTCTGTCCTGTTAAAGTTCTCACAATTATGGTGGTAGACGACCAAGGTATCATAGGGGTAGGAAAATGTCAATTATGGTGGTAGACGACCAAGGTATCATAGGGGTAGGAAAATGTCATTGAGTATTTGTACAAATACAAGAATTCAAACTACAAATAGGGTTTATATGTTTTACCACTTGGTGGAATGGACATAGTTTTAGGTGTTGAATGGTTGATGTGGATAGGATTGTGACCACAAATATTCAATGACAATTCATAAAATTTGGAAGGGAAGATTTACAAGTTGTTTGGATTGGATATATTCCTTCATAACTAGTGAAGAAGATAAATCGCAAAAGAGTGCCAACCAACACTATTGAAGAGAAGATCATACTTCCTCAAGAAATTTAGATGAAAGGGAAGAGTTACAAGTTTTTGGTTTTGATCTATTCCTTTCCAAAACAATCAATTCATAACTAGTGAAGAAGATAAATCAAAAAAGAGTGCCAACCAACACTATCAAAGACTAGATTAGATTTCCTCAAGAAAATGATCCTCAGTCAATAAAGCTTTCAAAAAAACACTCTGAGGCCAAAGTTTTTCAAAGGAGGACTTGTAATATACGTAGGGTATATCGCTAATATATAATATATATTTATTATTAATTAAACCCAAAGGTCACAATCATTTGTTGTACTTGTAATATATGTCGGGTATATCGCTAATATATAATATATATTTATTATTAATTAAACCCTATAGTCACGACCATTTGTTGTAATGCAACTCTTCAAACTCTATATAAGGAGACTGTATCATTTAATTGTATCATCATTCTATTGATTATTAATCACATGTTGGTATCTCTCATAATAGGCCTGATATGTATCAAAATAACAATGGAAGTAGGAAGTGATTATCCTTGGAAGATGTGTTCAAATATGCTCTCTCACATTACCCTTCTACAAATATGGTCTTTAGAAACATTGACACTTTTCAGAAAAGGGCTAATATGAACTGCTGATGCAAGGTGTAGGTATGGGTGTTAACTTTGCTAATAATTGTCATAATATGATTGTTTTTGGTGTCTTGAGGGGGGTTTGTCGAATCATCCTTCAAGGCCCTTTGATAGGACCTTTGAGTGATTGAGAATAAGTACACCATGATTATGATAAGTTGAGATTAATATAGTGGCAGGGGATAATGAAGGTAGGAAGGAGGAACCACCTTAGGAAATTTACCTTAAGAAGTAACATTAATATAAGGCCCTAGGTGCATCTTCCACCATATGTCTTCTCTAATATACTCATTAACATTGATAATCATGGTGTTGCCTTGCTTATCAATTGCTACATTGGGTAACCGGTCTGTAATCTTGTTTCTATCTCTTCTATTGTAGCATGATTAAGCCATGTGATTTTATCTTGTAGATAACACAAACATTTCGTATTCTTATTCTGGAGTAGATCAACAATGATCTTGTTGGACAAAATTATCGACTACGTGTTTAGAATTCCTTTTTAATAACTCTTGAAGAAAATAGTCCTTGGGTTTTATTTTTCCATTATCACATCCTTGCACATGATATGTTAAGTTTGTGAATGCTTTGAATGGAAGAGGGGATTGCCCTTGTTGAGAGAAACAAGGGCTATTAAATTCACCTTTGTGGAGATATTAAATTAAAATTCACCTTTGTGTCATAAAATGATAATATATCTAGCATTCCCAATAATGTATCATGTTTATGAATGAAGTTAGATCATGTGCAAAGTTCAAGAAAGCTATTCTTTCACTTATTTGGGTTATAGAAGCCCCAATATGTTTGTCATTTGATAATATGCAATGTTTTCATTGGAATTCCAATGAGTGGAAATCCTATTCTTTTTTTGTTTCAGCTTACAACTATGTTGTAGTGATGATCTAGTATGTATGAATGTTTCAATAATTGTCTTGCAACCTATCGTGACAGAATGACTATTTCTCAAAGGGGATTTATTGTATATAAGTTGGAATTTTAAAACTTATTTCCCAATCAACCATCTATGGGTTTTTTGGGAGAGTAGTTGAGGCTCGGGTATTTTAGTTGGATGTTGGAACGACAATGGAGCATTTTAGTTATCACCATACATGATTTATGACGTTGTTGGTTTGTCAGATACCCTTTGTATCTGAGACCAATGCGAGTCTTGTTCGTCCATTCCCAAGCATAGTAGGTTATCATTGGTCTTCTGTTTGCATGCAAAAGATTGGATGTTCGTGTGGTGTTAGAGGATCGCATGGGATAACGTGTCTAACCAAAGACTCTTCGGGGTAGGGTTTCTATGGTTGCCTTAGACGAATTTTCTAGGTTCATGTGAATTCATATTTGCAACGTAGCCTCTCTCTAGAGATATCTACATTGCAGTTTGGTACTTTCCCCCAACATAATCTTAGATTGCTATTCATAGTGATTCAGTTGGAGATCCCTACCTCGACTTGTATGTCGACATCATTCAATATATGGTGGTTGGTAAGGACATCATTGTGGGTGACTTTAATGCCCGCACGAGAGCTCTCTAGATTCCTCTCCATAATCACTAAGAGGACATGTCTTCTATTCAAAAGTTTGATCTAGAGTTAAAGGGACTTCACTGGTTGTCAGATGATGCTTTGGGGCTGATTATAGCTTATGGAAGCACCTCTTGTGGCTTGGAGAATCTCATGAATTATTGATCCTAAATGGCCTTTCTTACTCCTTGGATTCCCATGATTTCACATGCTTCCCATGGTGGGGGGTTAGTGTGGTGGATTACGTCATGTCAAGCTAGAATCTACTCCCTTTTATTAGATATTTCTCATGAACCCCCATCCACTTAGTTGACCATGCCCTTATTTTTGTCTCCCTACAGGTATACCTCCCATCCTTTCCCCACCCCACCTCCAGGCGACCGGGGGAACCTTGATACCTTCTCATATGACCTTCGCCAAATGCATCCCTCCGAATCCTAGTTCTTATCCGTATAGTCTACCTTGGCCAAATATGATTGTCTTTCTTTCATCATTTGGGAAGCCCCTTATGTCATACCCCCACTTCACTTGGTACATCTCTCCTTCCCCAAGACTTGACTCCTTCCCTATGAATTGATATGGTATGACAAGGATTGCAAGACACTCCATAAGTTTTGACATGCTTTCACACACGCTCGCCACTCCCATGTCGTTCTTAAGAATTACTATTGTTGCCTCCTCCACCATAAGAAACGCCTCTTTATCTCACAAAAGAGACATAATTTGAGCGCTTCTCTCTTCCATTCTTCGAAATATTTTTGGTGTACCATCTTTCCTTGCCACTCCCCCTTCTTGCTTGACTTGGATCCTAGTTTTGTGTTCTCTTGCACCTTTTCTCTCTATGATGTCCTTGCACAACCCTTGATCCATGTCACCTCTACCCCCACCCTTTGCTGCTTATTTTGATACTGAGACATTCAGGAGGTGATTAGAGTAATTACTAGCAAAAAATCAACATGCGAGGAGGGGTTCTAGGTTGATCTCTTCAAGCATGGTTGTCATGCTTTAGATGATGACTAAACCGACCTATTTAACCATGTTGTCTGCATAGGTTTCGCATAGACTTGGTCAGAACACATTATTCACCCGATCCAATAATCAGGTTTCGACGTTAGATCCTAACAACTATAGAACTATTGTGGTTGGGAACACATTCTCGAAGCTCTATGCTATTGTTCTTCATATGAAGTTTTCTGAGGAGCTTGATCAAAGACATCTACAAACTAGAGGATGGGTCGAGTTTTGGCCAGCACATCAAACCATTGAACATATTCTCACACTCCTAGCCATCATTGAAGAGGGCATACAATGATCTCGAGAGTCTACTGTTGTTTCATAGTCTTTCAAAAAGCTTTTGACTATGTGCCATGAGAGGTCCTATTCCAGAGGCTTTAGAGTCATTGACATCTTCAAGACCTTATTGACAAGCCTGTAAGAGTTGGTCCTTGGTTGTCTTTGCACAACTCACATAGTGTCCAATGTTATTGTGAGTACTATTGGGGTCAAATAATGGTGCCATATGTCCCTCACTTCATTGGGATTTACCTTGATGCATTGGAGTCCATCCTGCACGAGCATGTCCAAGACAATGATGGGTTTCTTCTTCACCAAGTTGTAATATCTATTTCGTTTTCATTGATCAAGTTATCCTCTTGGCCTCATCACCAGAGGGATCGAAGAGACAACTAGATGTTTTGGCCCTATTATGTGATCTTTGAAAGTTGACTATCTACATAGGTAAAACCAAGGTCATGATCTTCAATAGGTTGAATAAGGATTTGTTGGATTATCATTTCTTTTTCTGAGGAGAGGAGATTAAGGTTACTAATGTCTATACTTTGCGGTTCCATTCTTAGGTCTTCATTTTGGTCCGAGGCATGCTCTTTAGCCCTAGGTCAGCAAAGTCTATGGGTCCCTACCCTTTCTCTAGAGACAATGTTTCCATCACCATTTTTTAGGACATTTCGTCCAAGATGTCTCTCTTGGACATTGTCATCCAACCCACAATCATTTGTGATTCAAAGGTTTGGGGCCCTTGTTTCTTGTAAATGCATATCGAAGACGGAGGTGGGTGCCTTCTTCACCAGGTTTTGATATCTATTCTTCTTTTTGCCGATGATGTGATCCTCTTGGCCTCATCACCAGAGGGCCTGCAGAGACAATTAAATGCTTTGGCCTTATTTTGTAACCTTCGACAATTGTTTGTCAACCTAGGTAAAGCCAAGCTCATGATCTTCAATGAGCCGAAGTAGATTCTCTTGGATTATCATATCTTTTTTAGAGCAGAGGAGCTTGATATTACTAGCACCTTAATTCGGGGTGTGATTCTTAGGGCTTCATTTCATTGTAGGGCATGCTCTTTAGTGTCAGGTCAACAAGGGCTATGGGTCTTTAGCCCTTCTCAAGAGACAATGTTTCCGTCACCATTTTCAAGACATTCTGTCCAAGATGTCTCTCATGGACACCCTCATTCGACCCACTGTCCTTATGGTTCAGATATTTGGAGGCCTTGTTTACTAGAGTTTGATTGGACCTTGTTTACTAGAGTTTGACTGGCCCTTCTCCTTTGTTGCATTATCAGATGCAAACAAATAGTCCCTTTGCCCATCATCCTTGTATAGTATGGGGTTCAACCCTCCAACTTGAGATTGTGTTTAGCCTAGTTTCATTTCTTCATCAGGTTTAGGGTTTCTTCGACTCGATGGAGGGGCAAGATTGATATTCCTACTTGTCCTATTGTTCATTAGAGTCTGTTTCTTCAGTGAGCCCCCATTTCATGCTTGATGTTGTCTTGCAACCCCCAAGTCATGCTCGGTGTTGGCTTGCGGGGGTCTTAGATCTTCTAGAGTTTGTGGATTTTTCATTTGATCGTTTTCCTCAATTCAGATACTCCCTTGGTGCACCTAGTCACCTCTTACCTACTATGCAAGAGTTGAACATGATCATTTGTAACAACATCTATAGGCAGTTCATACAAGTCATTTGGATAAACCCATTGAGTGGGTTACGTTTGAAGATGGCTTTCTATGGTGAGCACTTCATGGACTTGAGAGACTGACTCATTGTCTAGCCTCCCTACATGTGCTATCATTGGATGCATGCTCTTCGTATTTCCCTGCGCTAGTTTGGAGTGGGCTTGCATATACTTCGATTGGAGTTGGAGGATCAGTGCAATCGATCGGATAGGATTTGTCTGTTGTCTTCTTTGGGAGGTTGAGATAGAGGTCCATTGAATCTTTTGTTGCACCCTTTACTACAAGATTAGAGGGAGTTACCGTTGTCTTTTCATAGAGTTACAGATTCTCTTTAGTTTCTTTAGGTACCCTGACTGGTGATGCTTGGCCTTATACATGCAGGAGGCCCTCAAGCTTCGTTCCCATATTCTCTAGTCACCTCCTAGACAAGTTGACACCCAGATGATCACTTTCTTTTTTACAGTGCTCCCACTTGCTAGGGGCTCTAATTCCAGATTAGTGTGGACTCATGGGACTATCCCCACTTTCTGGAGCCCTCAGTGGCATTGCCAATCCAGATCCCATACCAATAACCATATGAGTTCACCCAGGCCCCAGTGGTGGTTGACCTCTTCTAGACAGCAATGCAGTACGTAGTTCAGATCCTCTGCTAGGTCCTTTGGACAATCTTCTATCTCAAGTTTTCTCCACTTGACCTCGAATGTTAGGGGAGCTAGCTATATTGAATCTTGATATACTGACCTTTTGGGCACTTCATATTTTGGATCCATGCACATTGTGCATCCTTTTTTAAGATCTACTTCTCGTTTCTGGAGTTTTAGTTCTCATGGTTTAGGTTAGATAAGCACTTCATTTTATGCATCTTGCTTTTTATAGGAGCTGTTTTTGAGCTCCCACATTGTATCAACATCATTGGTTTTGGCAGTCCCATTGACCTACTTCAGTGGTCATTAGTTGGACATTAATAAAATTATCTTCTATTATTATCTTATTTTATCTATGGGTTTTCCAGGTTTGTGGCTAAAGGAAGAGTAGTGTGACCTTGAAGTTCCCTTGCTTGAGGGAAAAAATAGTGATCCTAAGCCCCTTTGAAAGGAGGGTCGTTTTTTACATGAATCCTTGCACTTTGACTTCTGGTTTGACAGGGAGTACCTAGAGAACAGATCATAGACCTTGTATGATTAATCACAATTTTTTTGCAAGGGCCGGATAATTTACAGTCGACAAAAGAACTTTGATCATTGCAGAATGGTTAGGTGTTCATGCTCTATCTTCCTCACAGCTGGAATTTGAGAAAATTTTGAACTTTTACAGTTCTTGTTAGCCTTCTAAAATTCATTCAAGGTATAACATCACAAGTGTGGAAATCTCTTGATATTCCAGGCAGTCAATTTTTGCAGAAAATGTTCTCTATAATGGCTTTTTTGTTTGTTGAGAACCAACCTCACACTTTCCTTGTATTTGTCACGAATACAAAATCTCTTAAATCATTATGTTAGGTTTGTTTTAAAAACATTGTTTTATGGTGCCTTACTGTTTTTTGTGGTTTAGGCTATTTTGAAACCCACAACCTAGAAACAGTGAAAAGATGAAATTCTACCAAAATATGTGAAAATACCAATGGCTAGCCGTGTTTACAGATGAACAGTTATATTTTCTGGTTTTGCAAATATATTAAAAAATAACTGTGCTACCTTAGTAATAGAGATTGGAGTTGCCCATAGTGGCGAACCTGATCTTGTGTCAAGCCTATGTTTTCTATTCAAGATAAATGTCTGGGATATATAGTAGGGAGTCCTGACCAAATGTTGTTAATTGCCACCTACCTAACTACAGATGCAACATCTGAACTCTTGTATCTTAAAGTGAAATGCCTTAGTTGAAAAGACAGAAGCAGATCCTTGTATAAACTGTATTTTGTTTGTAATTTTTCCAATAGAAATATATTTTGGGATTTCAATATGTGTCATAATGATTTTATGTAAGCAATTCAGTATTAAATATCTACTTAAGTTGTTGCACCAAGAGAAGTGAGGTGGTCTTATAGCCTTGGATCTATGCTTGTAATAAATTGGTGGCATTGGGAATTGTTCATTTAACTAGAAAACAATGTCAATTTTATCAGAGGACTGACATTTACATGGTCCTTTTTTGACAGGTCCGTCATACCAATAAGAACTTTGGGTCCCACACTCTTGAGTTTCTACTTACAATGCCAAATAGTGGTGGGATAAGCTTTTTAGAGATGAAAAATGACGCTAATGATGGTTCTTTTTTAAAGAAGGTTTTAGCAGACATTGTTGAAAAAGTCCGTATAGAATTACATTCAGGTTGCATGAAGATAGCCCATCAAGGTGTTTTAGATGAGATAATATGTGATGGTCTTCAAGTCTTAGACTTGAGGAAGTCTCACCAATCTATGACAGTCAATCGAGAAGGCTGGAAAGCTATGGACAAACAGTCCGCACACAAACAGCGAATGGTTGGTAAAGAGGTAAAGCAATTTTGTTTCCCTACAACATAGGCTTGTTTTATTTTTTAAGTTTTCACTGGTCTAATCAATTTTTCATGTTGCTCAGGTTGGGCATAATGGTGGAAGAAATTTGCCTGTTCTGCCCGGATTTGACAAAATGGCTACCACTGTAGGTCCAGTTTTTGATAAAGAGGATCACAATGTGAGTTGCAGCAAGCATCAAAATAGCATGGACTATTGTGGAGTGATGAGAAATCCTGGGAAAGAAAATCATTATTATGGATCACTGTCAAGTACTTATAATGAATTGCATTCAGCTTGTATGCAAGTTCTATGGCAAGACATCTTTACTGAACCCTTGCAAGATTATATTTGTAGTTGGTCGAAGAGAAATAGATTGTCAATACCTTCACAGTCGTCAAATACTATCTATGATATAGAGAGGGTTTCAGTAATGGACTTTAGTAATTTGGAGCACAGGGAAGCATCAGGTCAACAGGTATCTACTTTGGACTGGACTTTTGATATACTTATTGAAATCTGCTACCCATTAAAAGATGATCTATTTTATTTCTTAGATATGCTGCAAAGTACACATGTTGAAATGTGGATTTTGCTTTTCTACAGGCGAGAGTACAAGAAGAGTCTTCAGATATAGAGATGGACTATCCTCCTGGGTTTGGGCCATGTTCTTCAAAATCAATGTTAAATGCAAGCCATCCTTCTAGTCTTGCAGGCACAGCAGAAGGTTGTGGTTCTAGTTCGGTAGGTGTCAGTTCTTACTCGTCTAAGAGTCTGAAATGTCATGAAGGATTGGGCATTCGGAGAAATGTTTACAAAAGAGAAGGTTACAGGAGTGTCAAGGAAGCACTACATTCTGCTGCAATGAAATCAGTCTCTAGTTTTTTTGGAGATCTTGTTGGCATGGAGCTCAAGAAGTGGCTGAATTCTCATAGGAAACGGGAATTGAAGAAGGTATTCAATAGGGCATTTTTTAGAATGGGATTAATGATACAAAATAATTGCTTTTTGGTGTTTTCTGATAGAGAAACTTTTGGTTATAGGAGATGTTAAATATTAAGTGATGGTCTAAACACCATTCTAATTTATTCTTGCTGTTTAAGGTTAAAGATGGTGCCTTATTTCTGATTTCTTTTTTGAAATGTCGTTTGATAGGTTGTTGTTTCCAAAAGTACCGATGGCAAGGCTACTGGGTCTTTTATGTCTGGTTTTCAAGAGTCTCCTTCCTCTGATTTTTCAACCAGTTCGGGGACAACGGGAACTTGTCTGGTGAAACACCCTCCATCTTGTCACAAAGGCATGGCCACATATTCAAAGATGCCTGGTGCTTACAATCTACGTTCTGATGGCTATTGTCCATCTAGGATTGAAGGCAGTTCACAATGTTCCAAGAGAAATCCGAACTTTATGTCCAAATCCACAGAATCTAATTTACACATTCTTGATGACAATATTAAAATCACCAAGTATGAGGATCCTCCACCACCTGGACTTGAAGAGGGTTTGATGCCAGTTCAATATTGTTATAACAATAGTTTCACCCTGGTTAAACCATCTGGAAGCTTGTCAAATATGACAAAGTATGTTGCTTTGGCAGTTTTCCGACAAGAAATGCTGAAGGCTGTTGTCAAATCATGCCGTGCAGCTATTCTTGATGATGCTATCAGTAAATATCTAGGAACTTGGCAAGCATCCAAAAAACAGCAATCTCTTGACCAGCTCACCTCAATTCCTTGCTCTCAGAAAGACAAGACATTCCAGGTAACCTTATAGTGTTTTCATGGGGAATTGCACATTGTCTTGACTTTTTTTGTTGCATTCAAATTGTTATATAGTTTCAATGGTTTATTGCATTGTAGAGGGTGGAAGTGCATTTTATTTCTTAATATATAACCTGATGGTAAAGGGGGATTTGTTCACTTGCCTTTTTAGATATCTGATAGGCTATTTTTTTGTAGGAATCAAGTAGCTCAGATACAGGTATTAACATGGGAAAAGAACAAGTGAGTTGTTTTATAAGCTCAGTTGTAAAGTTGGATCCTGAAAAATTAGAAGAATACCCAAGGCCAAGAATTCAATCTCAAATTCCTGATGTAATTACTTTGGAATCAAAGAGCAAGGGTGATGGAGTAACCCAACAGAAGTCGGGATTTAAATCCTACATGCAGTCTATTTTGATCAACAAAAAAAAAAGATTATCAGACCAATGCTCGGTGAAAATAAAAGATAATGCGAGGCTGAAACCATCCAAGCATAAACACAATATTCTAGCAAATTCTAGTTATTTGCCTGGAGGTTCTGTAGTTGGCAGGTCTGCAGATATTCATCTGACACCTGTACTACAGAGTGCTATTGTTGAGGTTCAGAGGAAGGATGTGCAAAAAGATATACACACAGGGAAAAAAGTGGAACATCGTTTTCGGAAACGTCAGGAACAGTTTCTAAATACTCACAAGTCTCGTACTATACACATGGATGTTTTATTATCCAAGGGACATCATAATTCCTTGAACAAGATGGCAGGTGAGTCTCAGTCTGGGATGAATGTTAATGAAGGAAAACCGTCATGTTACATTCAAAGCTTTCAAGATTCTGAGGTGCCTAACGAGGAGGATAGTGTTATTGGATATTCATCCTTGCTATCCTTACAGGGCAAGTGTAAGTTCTTCAGTCTTCAATACTCACAAATTCAGTTTGTACTATTCTGTTAGAAACCATTTTGCTGATTTCTATATGCTTTTCAATTTTCAATACAGTGCCAGTTCTAAAAAAGAGGCCTTTGAAAAAGAGATGTGTAGCTGAACTAGCAAATAAATCTATTACTCCTGAAGTTCACACTAATACACCATTCGGTGCTGGTAGTAGTAAGGACGTACCTAAACAGTTGATTAGGCAGAAAGACAAATTTATAAAACTTAAAGTGACATCTTCAAACCCGAAGTCAGATGGATGTGCACGTTCATCCATCAATGGTTGGGCATGGCACAAGTGGTCTCACAGTGTTTCTCCTTCCGAGAGAGCTCTTGTTCGAGGTAGCCGCAGCATTGGAGTTGATAAGTTTGGTGGTTTGCAAGACAATTATTTTAGATTGTTAAATAACAGGAACCAGTCAGCCCGAACAAATAGAGCAAAGTTTCGAAATCTAGTAGCTGCTGCCGAGCGTGCTGAACTACTGAAAATTACACAGCTGAAGGTTTAAGAAATCATGACTTCTGCTCCAACTCAAGTTTTACTAAATTCCGTTTGTCCTACTCTATCATAATAGATTTAATTAACTTTCTTTTCATTTCTAGGCTCGAAAAAAGAGATTGAAGTTTCAGCGAAGCAAGATACATGACTGGGGCCTGGTTGCTTTGGAGCCTATTGAGGCAGAAGACTTCGTGATTGAATATGTTGGGGAATTGATTCGGCCAAAGGTACATAGTCTCTGATGTCATTAGGGCTTAATATGTGTGTGTGTGTGTCTATATATATATATTTATGATGCGAACCAAACATACAAATTTGAGCCATCACCATGAAGATTTGAGATTTGCACCTTTCTTTTTCTTCATTATAAGCGTAGCTGAATATATTGGATGAGGGAATATGAGTAGATATTTTATTGTAGCATGTGCATGGGCTCCATGTTATTTTGTTCTCTCTTTCTTATATTTGGGTATGATTTTGACGTTGAGTATATGTTTTTGTTAAAATCTTACAGATATCTGATATTCGTGAGCGCCAATATGAAAAAATGGGCATTGGCAGCAGCTATCTCTTCCGAGTAGATCATGAATATGTGGTAGGCCGAGTTCTTCTTTTTACATTTAATGTGGGTGTTATCTTTCAGAATTTACAACATTTTGTGCCTATATCATTTCCTTTTCTTTAAATGTTGATTTCTGCAGCTTGAAATGTTTGGAAAATACTAAGATGATCCAACTTCTCCATGACATATGCAGACATGTGCGTTTTGTTGTATTTGATTATACCGTAATCAAGTCAAAACGGCTGCATAGTTGTTGTTTGTTTGTTTATTTCCAGAACAACTTACATTTAAAATACTGAAGGTTCTTATTATTTTATTCCTTGTAGGGCCATGAATTTAATTTGTGGTTGACTTTTTGTCTGCAAGGGCTGTTATTTTCTTAATGTTATTGAAGTTCGACTAATGAGAGCTGAGGGATAGTTCTAGATACATCCTAGAAATATAGATATGATAGCTTTGGTTATTGTTACTACTAAATATTTCAAATCAACTTCTGAGAAGAGCTTACCTTCTGTTTTGTGGATCTCTTCTCTTAGCTTTTTTCTAGCTTTGAAAAACTAAATGTATGTTTATGGTATATTGGAAAATATGTTTGTTTTTGGTATGTAACTGGCCTGTGAAATGGGAAACTATTGCTCATCCAATAGTTGTATTTTTGGGAATTATGAACATGATGGATTCGTGTTATTCTACACTTTGGCCCTTATTTCTTAAAGGTGTTGAAGACTTACGGTTAATTGCTGCTGCTCAAGAGGATTTCGGCTTTTCCAATTGGTGACATAGGGATGTCCCTTGGCATCTACTCTTCATAAAAAAAGTACCCATATAATCGTATGCGTGTGGACCACCAACGAGGTTGAGATCTGTGTAGGAGCCCAACATTACTCTACTATGAAAACTAGAAAAGTTAATGCTCATGAAGGGGGATGATGGATAACACTGGATATGAATATGGTTTTCTTAGAAAGGGGGGAGGTGTTATGGATTCAACTCCAACTTGATCTTTCTTCTTTTAAAACGATCTGAAGTATCCTCGATTGTTGCGAAGAGTTCTTTTTCTTTCTCTTGTTCTGTATAGATGCATTAGGCACTCAATAGCCTAAAAAATAGGAGGAATGAATGGAATTTGAATTCCAATTTAAAATGATTTGCAGAAAATGAAGGGAACGATTTGGACATGAAGGCATCCCTTGTTTTGAAATCTTCATCACCTTCGGCTTGAAATTCAATTGGTGGAAGGCCCAATGCTCTTGGCAAGCACAACCCAAATTGTTGAGTTGATTTGTTGGTTGATTGGATTTTAATAGAGCCAACTCGGATTTTCAAAGTTTTTTAGCATTCCTATTGTCTGATGTCTTAACTGGGATTGCTTTCGACAATATGTGTTTGATAGAGTGGAGAAAATGATCTTTTACTGACTGAGCTCATGTCTCAAACCTCTAAATTACAAAGTTGTGAAAAAGTCTTAGAATCAATGCATGTTTTTAACTCTTGCTGGCTAAAAACTAAGGGGCACTATTCTTTGCCAAATGATTTGCCAAAGCCATTGAAGCAGACGAGAGTCCAAAGGTTCTTATTTAAGCAACAATTTTGGAAGTCTCTCTTGATGATGGATTATGTTGGAGAATATTAAAGCTAACTTATTTCTTTTCGAAAGAAGGCTAGTTAGAGTCTAGGGTTTTGTTGTGTTCTGAAATATCTTAAAGGAAAAGTCTTCGAATTGGAACGAGAATGAATTCAAATTGGGACTATCTTTGAATGAGCTTTCGTTTTGTTGAGCTTTGACACTAGACACTAGCATAAGATGGTTTTAAATTCTCAAAAAAAATCAGAACCCAGTTGCAGATTTAATAAAAATAAGGAGCAGAACTGAACTTTAACTTCAAAATCTGAACATGCTGATTTTTCTTAACACTCTAATGCAGCGGAAAATAAACACATAAAGACACAAAGCATCCACACAGAAATACTCAATGATTTTTGGTCAAATGACCCTGGAAAAACCCAACTAGGAAAACCGGTCTTCTGCTTGGAGATTTCTTTTTATTCATAAATGGAGAACTTCAGAAATTTTAAAACTGCTGGTACAAAAACCTTTCTCGGGCAAAATTTCTGCCTTCAGTACACACACAGAGCCCTCACACGTCCTTTGTCTGCTCACGACCTGGCTGCTGGGTGCGTCGTACGGCCCAGAACGGGCTTGATGGCTGCTGGTTGGGTGTGGAGTTGGCTCGCTGAGTGAAATGGAGGCCGTACGACCTCTTTCTCTGCTGCTGAAGCTTCCCTTGTAGCTGAAACCTGTTCCTCTCTGCTGCTCAAGCTCCTTCACCAAGTCGACTTGTGCATAATGAACCCCAAAACCCTATTTCTTGCTTGGAAAACCGACTTGGGCCCACCAGACATCTTAATGGTTGAGATTAGATTTGAATGGAGGGCTCAGATCGAATATCTTATGACTACAGGAAAAATATAATTTTTCCCAAGTCATCTAAGCATAGAAGGGGTAAATTAAATTGGGCCCCTCTTTGTGGGTCCCCTGCCAGATTTGGTGCACCTCCAATTCTAGCGAACCCTTCCTCTCTAACTCCAATTCTAACAGATGGAGTCTCACTAGGAAATACACCCCAGTATAATGCACCGAGATGTTATAGAAGGGCATTAAAATCATGAAAGATTTGCTTGATCCCCTGAAATAATATTGAATTGACAGTTAGGAGCTCAAAATCATGAAAGATTTGCGTGATCCTCTCTAATGGCTATTGGTCGGAGGGCTATTGCTATCATATCTATATTTCAGGGCATGATCATTGTGCCAAGGGACATCCCAGTAGAGGACAAACCATAAGTGAAATATCAAATTCAATAAGTCCACTTGGTTGCATAGAATCATTATAAAATGGAAGGTAGTAGTTGTGCTAAAAAAGGAGGTCTTTAAAGTTGGGAATCATAGAGCATTGGAGAGATGCCTTTTTTAATTTACTTAAGAGGCTTCAAGGACAAAAGTGAATTTAAAACATGAAAGCTCTAGATAGTGTATACTCAAGCTAGATTTGAACCAAGGAATCACAACCAAATTGGTAGTTCCTCTTCTTTAGGAGGATGGTATTTAAAGATACCCAACAATACCAATAGGGAGAAGATAGATACAGAACACTGATAATTTTTTTTTTCTAGAGAAATTGTAGTAAGTATTGAAAGTTGTCCAATAAGATATCAAAAATTGGCAGGAAAACGGCTGTATCAAAATATATACCTTGAATCAAATCCCTAACTATGTTTTCTTTATTCTTCTTCTCCTAAACTTATGAAAAGCTTATCATAAAACTTTTCAGATTTCTTTTGCTTTCTCTATGATAATATCAATTGTAGATTGAAGGCATTAGTTGTGCAATCGTTTGTGCTCTAATCCATTGAGGATGATTGGGAATAAGAGATCCAATGTTGGTATCCAAGGTTGCATGAAGAATTTTAGATTTATTTTTTGTGAAAGATTAGTTATGGTAGCAAGTTATTCTCTTTAAATACTTGAATGGGAAATTCTTATTGAAGCTTATGGTCATCAATGTGCACCCCTAAAGGAGGTACCTTTTTATGGTGGTCCTACACCTTAAAAAATGAATCTAGGAGTTTAAGGGGAAGGTTTGAAAGAGGTTGGGAGTTGGGTGACAACATTTTTTGAGAAGAGGTTGCAAAGAGATGGAATAATAGAAGACAATCTAGTTGCCTGATCTATTGTGATGAGTATGATGCCATTTCAAGTTGTTTCTAGATCACTCATGCAATCCCTTTGTGGGTCTACAACAACCTTCCAAAAGTTGGTGCAAATACTAATGTAATACAAACCTTCATTGTTAGATCCAATCGATTATTGAATATGATACAACACCTTTGTGTAGCTTATATACTTGTTTAATTCACTTTGTTGGTAGTTACATAAACTAAAATCATTTCTTCTCCTTGAACTCATTGGTATTGTTATGAACTAACATGAGAGGCCAAAATGGCCTATAAATTTTGGGCTTATATCTTTAGCTTCATTTGAGGTCGACATATGTTATGCCTTATATGTTTCTCATTATATTTAAGTAATGTGGAGATTGTGTTTCATTGTAGGCTACTTCTAAGTATCTTTTTATAGTCGTTTTTTTGTTTAATTAATTTATTTTCTTTGGAAAATGTTGTTTCAAGATATTCCATATAGATTGAGGATTAGACCATTGGAGGAAGTTTTGATAGGAAGGAGAGGTTGGAACTGTAATGAGTAATTACATTGGTCACATTGAATACAATTAGATGAGGTGCAATTATCAATTTCTAGAAGCTGGTACAAATTATAAGGTGGTGGCAGAGGCAAACATCATGATAGGATAAATAGACTCTGATGAATTCAACCATGTTAGTTGTGAACTCCTTTGAGTCGGAATGGAGGTTGATGTCGGGTCAAGATGATCATGACTTGAATGATTTGCTAATGTTTTGGTTGTCATGGATAGCTGATTATTTGCTGCACCTTGCTCCTTGTTGTATGGCTATGATGATGGTTGCTCACCTTTTATTGTAAAATAATAAACTTTTTGTGAACAAAATGGATGGCATCTTCATTGCAAAAAATAGTATTCATGTTTTTATTATAGGTGCAACAAATGTTGCATGTAGTCATTGTAAGTGATGCCAATTCTTTGTTTTTGTAGTTTTGTCTCTAGACTTTTATATTAGGCTTCTCTCTTTGTATCATACAACTTTTGTTGATGTTCTATTGTTTAATGTCCTCAACTTCAATGGATAGAAAATATTTGAAATGATAGAAACCTTTTATCATACTCTAGACTATGTAAATATGACTAGTTAAAGTTGTTATTGTGGGGTTTTGCTCATTTGTCAATAACAAGTCATGGCAAGATGGTTTTACGTAATTAGTCAAGCATATAAGAAGTGCATTAGAAATTAAAAGAGTTAGAGCATTATGAGCTAACACCAAGAAGTGACAAGTTAGTAAAAGAATATTGAAGGAGCTATGTAGCTTTGGGAAAAAACTATGTTGTATTGAAAACATTGGTATGTTTCAAATTGGGAATGTTGTCTTGTTTGTTTGTAAATAGTGTCTAGTGAAAAATATGTAATAAATCTTTATATAGTGCTAGGATGCAAAGATTTGGAAAGCTTCATCTAAATATTAGTTACATGATTCAATCCATGATTTGCAATGTGAACTTTTGGAAATTACCATCCTTGAACTAATTTGTGGTTGACAAATCTATTTTATAGGTCGATGCAACCAAGCGAGGTGGGCTTGCTAGGTTTATAAATCATTCATGTGAGGTAGGATATATATATAGATAGTAAGTGGATTGTGGTTCAATTTGTCATATTTAGAATAGACAAAACTTGCTTATTTGCTTGCATTCTATGATGTGGGTTGTTAACTTGAAGTATTTATTTAGGAACATGAGATATTTGAATGCAAATAGGTATATGACAACTATCATGTTTGTTGTTTCAGCCAAATTGCTACACAAAAATAATAAATGTGGAGGGTCAAAAGAAGATATTTATTTATGCAAAGAAACCAATCCTTGCGGGGGAGGAACTCACGTATAATTATAAATTTCCACTTGAGGAAAAGAAGATCCCTTGCAATTGTGGCTCAAGAAGGTATGGTTGGTTCTTATGGAAAGATCACACTGAGTATAGCATGATTTTTCAAAACATCAAATGTAATTTCTCTTTAAGGTCCAATTCTCTAATATTTATATTGTAGGTTTCAGATTTTTTTCTTTTCTAAGGAAATCCATGAGACTTCTTGAAAATTGTTGAGTCTTTTTCTTTTTAATAAATTAAACTTATCATCAAATCAATGGGATTAATTTGAATTGCATCTTAGATTGTTGGACATAGAAGTGAAGAAAATGGGTTTGTTCATTAGTCAGGGCCATCTTTAATGGATTTTGTGATTGATGTTTGTAGTTTAGTTGTGAATTTTTTGTTTTGAAAAGATAAACTTTGAGGAAAAAAAGTATCTTTAAAAGGCATTACCTTGATAATTTAGATTTAGATTACAAGATATTATGTGTAGGGTTGTGTTGGTAGTCATGGTGGACCATTAGATGGTTTTCTACATGAGTTAACAAGTGGGCCAAGTTTAGTCTAATTTCTTCAGTTTGTTAGTTACTAGTTAACGAATTATAGAGAGTACATAGATAACAATTGTGTAGAATAGTTACAATACTAATACACTTGCTCTATGACCAATGGTATTTTGTCATTAGGTTAAGAGTCGATTGCTTGTAAGATATCAGAGAATCATTATCCAACACTTAACCCTTACCACTTCCATTTTTTCTATTCACTTGTAGAGCTCACTTCCATTTTTTCTATTCCTTATAGAGCTTGCACACCTTTCTTACCATGCATATTATGTATTCTTGATTTGGTGTTGAGGTTGCACGAGGAATGTTCACCCCCTTCGGTGTGTGGATGTTGTCCAAATGTGCACATGATATCCACAATCCCCTAGATTGGCAATTGACATGAATTTTTTGTTGGAAGAGTGACTGTCATTTGAACATTGTGTTTCTCATGCAAATGCTCATAATCATTTTCAGGTGGATGATTCTCCTCGTTCCTTGACTAAATGCTTGCCAATCATGATTATCTTCTCTTATTGGGATTATTGTTCCCTGAAAAGTGTGGGGGTGGGGAGTGTTTGTCTAACCCCATCTCATTTAATTTTGCTATTGTTGGGGAAGAGCCTTTTTCTTTCAGCAATTCCTCACGGAAACAACGAACCATCCCATAATGGACACATGTCATGAAACGAATGCCACCATTATAATTCACATATGAGAAAAGAACATTTGATATTAATGTTGAAGCTCAAAATATGCTTCTACCTTCCATTTGTTTACCACCTAGAATGGTGTATACTTATGAGCGTCCTTCTTTGTTATATGAAATGCCCAATGTTTGTGGAGCTTGATTACCTATTCACTTTTCTCTATATTGTAGTTTTTTTGCCAAAGCTAACTTAAATGCGTGTTTTGTACTCATGCAACCTAGTAGTCTCATATGGAAGCGCTTTGTGGTTTCTGAATTGCATATCTAAGCAACTTTCTTACATGCGGTGCATGGTGTTAATTCACCAACTTTGTCATTCTTTTTTTCTTACAAGGTTTGAAATTTGTTTTGCAGATGTCGTGGATCATTAAACTAGGTACACTGATGATGCTTCAACAAAGACATATGGTACATGTATTTATATATTGTTTAAATGAAATTATTCTTTTTTATACTTTTTTAACAAGCTATGCTCTAAGTTTTTGCACTTTTACTTTGTAGGTGTTGAAGGCGATTACATTTGCTTGACAGAAGGGGAAAAATTTGTAAATATTTGAGAAGGTTAGTTCCTATCTATAAAAAGCATGGCATGGTTCTTTAAATCATTTATTTCTTTGATTGTTTTGTTGTATATGGTAGAAAATGCCTTCCAATTGGGTTAACTTGTTGAAATGCCATAATAACAAGAAAAGTAATATTTAGAGCGCAAATTTTTCTAAAACGACCTTTATTTCCCCTGATATCTCTTGTGCATTCTTTGTATATTTTAACCATATCATATAAGAATCTCTTGGTGTTTCCTTAGCGTTTGAAGTGCATGTGTGTATTTTTTCCATTGAAAACTTCCTCGGGTAACCATGCAAGTGCTTCCTCACATTTTGCGAATTGCGCTTGGGATAAATGCGGTTGGTGAACATGTTCACCTAACCTTGAGGGACTTAGGTGGTTTTGACCTCGTGACCTCCTTGGCAATTACAACTTTGATATGGAAAATCACACCACTTGAGCTAACCCTTGGGGCTTGCATGTGTGTGTATTAATTTATTTTTTCACGAGAAAATTTGGTATCCTTTTTCTTACTATAAACAAAAATTATACGTTCAATACTGTGGCAGATTGACATTTTCCACAATTTTTTGTGACTTTTGTATCACTAAATCTCCCTCACAACCCAAAAGTGACTAATACATGAGTGAATCCTCCCACAAATAAATCAAGAAGTCCACGAAAGGACTTGACCACTAACCCTAAAACAGTCTAAGAGAGATACATCAACTATCAAGAGATACAATGTGCTTAAAAACAAAGAAACATGCTAGAAAGTGGAGTTACTTAAAGACCATCCCGTGAGGATTATCCACAGCTTGTCCACCCTTGTGCTCCATAATCTTGATGGAGCCCTTCTGTGTTAGCTTTTTAGCTTGGGAGGTACTCCGCATGTTGTGTCTTGTATGCGGATGTAACCTTATGTTGACACTACTAGGCACTTAACTTTGTAATGGGTTGTTATAAAGTGGTTCTTTTATTAAAGTGACTTTAATAAAGTGTACCTTGTAATTTTAAAGTGACTTTATTTCATAAAGTGAACTTATGTAATAAAGTGAAATTACTTCAATATTTTAAGTGATTCATTTTGGAGGGAATGAATCATGACCCTTGATCTTGAAAAAGGCAAGATTAGATCTTGGCCTTTGGATTTAGGGTTGGGGAAGGTGAAAAGACACTTTGGAGGGAAAAGGTCATTTTGAGATTATAAAAGAATGCATTGGGTAGTGTACAAGACAACAAGAGAAGGAGATTGAGAGAGATTTTCCGAGAGAGCTTGAGAGAGGAAAGTGAGCAGCTTGGTGGGCACATTTCCCAAGACAAAGTGGGCACAAATGGGCACAAATCCCAAGGACAATTTTCTGTGTGAGTGCTGTTCTCATTCGCTGCTGTTGGGCTGTATTGTACGGATCCGTACATTACGTACAAGGAGAGAGGGTGCAATTTTTGAGGCACTTCTTGGCACAAAAATCGAGGCTGTTTAGGAGGGTTTTCTTGTTGCTGCTGGGCCATACTGTGCAGTCCATACAACATTCTGTTGGCACGGTTTTCTAGGCACTGTTTTTGAGGAGGCCGTACAGTTGTATGGATTTGGGCACGAATTTTAGGATATAATTTTGTGGGGGACATATTTGTTGCAGTGAGGTATTTTTCTTGGCTAGAAATTGTGAGTTTGCTGTTGATATGTACTTTCTTGAAGCTGAATAATAAGATCTCTCTCTCTCTCTCTCTCTCTCTCTCTCTCTCTCGTTGGGTTTCCCCACATTGGGGTTTTCCCTGGCATTTGCCTAAATTTCTGAGTTTTTCATGGGTTATTGAATGCTGTGCATTGTGTTTATTTCCGCTGCATATTTGCTTAGCAATGTGTATTTCTGCTTATGGAATTTTCTCAATGTGGGTTCGAGACATTTTAGAAGTTCATGCAAGACAGTTATCTCTAGGTTGCTAAGTGCTTGACATAATATTAGCTTGGTGATTTTTGTCATTAAAATTAACATCCTAAAGGTCACAAGCTTGCTTGGAATGAAAGTCTACCATACTGTTATTCTCCCCCATGGTATGTGTGAATATGATATGATGGAAATAAAGGAAGATGAGTCTTGCTCTATTAATGGCCCATGTAAGTTCTGTATACCTGCTCAAACTCTATCCCTTCGTCCAAGATATCACTTTGTTTGCGTCAACATTTATTTGAAAGGATGTAATCTCATGCCTCATAATGAGTGCCATCAACATATATACTGCTTTTAGTGTTGCGTTGTTGTTTGTTCCAAATCAAATGTTGCTTTCAAAAGTAATGCACTGTGTCTCTGAGAAATATCATATTCCCTTTGCTCCACAAGCTTATGGATTTGTCTCTTGAAGCACCATCGACATATTTCCAAGGTTTGGTTTTCTCAATGACTAGGTCATGTACAACACTACTAGCTTTCTCCTGTCAAATCTTGAATCATGCAAAACGAGAATGTTGAACTTTAAGGAGGATCTAAATAGGGGAAACCTCCTTACCCTTAATGATGGCCTCGTTTCGATTGATCCAATTTGGCCGAATGGTAAATGGCATAAGGAGTGATGATTCATACTTATCTCTTCATCACCTACTTGGGATTCCAAAGCTTTCTCTATAGAAATACATTCCTGGCATAAGGAGTGATGATTCATACTTATCTCTTCATCACCTATTTGGGATTCCAAAGCTTTCTGTATAGAAAGACCTTCCTATCTACAATTCCCACCAATGAGACTTCTTGAAGCTGACCATGCTTCTTTCGTGAAGTGGCAAGAGACAAATAAACTTGAGATAATCACCACACTTCCTTGCATAGACAACATGGCCATGCGAGTTTTTCTTTTGTAGCTTATCCTAGGTAATCACTTTGTTTGAGAGATCATCTATAGTAGGATCTGAGATTTATGGGTGCTTTAAATTTCCAGAGATACACCACAGTCAAGACATTTGGCCAGTGTGCCCATCCATGAAAAAGAGATAGAGTAACAACCTTAGTTGACAATGTAAATATCCACGTTCTCATTTGTTGTTGATACAATAGACTCTTGATGTTCCCTCAGCTTGATAGAAGCTCTAACAAAAGACCATTCTTTTACCTTTTCACTTATTAGACCAAAATCCTTTGCCTTGTGCTAGCCTTAGTTCTACATTCCTTTCAAATGGTTGTTATAATAATTTGATACGTAATATTGATGTAAAATCATCTAATAGCCTGTAAGTGTTTGATCCTCAAACTCAAGTGGCTAAGCCCACCATAGCACTTTGTGCATTACCAATAAGCCTTCCAACTAAAATAAATGCTTGAAGAATTTACTTCCATATGGACACATTAACACTAGATTTGCCTACACAGATTTGGGTGTTAAGTCTCAACATATGTTTGTGGATATTATAAGGGGTGAGCTCAACATCTTGAAGCAACAATTTCACATCTCGACCGTCATCAAATGGAAATCAAAGGGATGTATGTTTGTGGATATTACAAGGGGTGAGCTCAACATTACATAGTTCATTATTCGACATTGATGTTTGTGAAATCTTGTATGGGGTGTAATCAACAATACAAAGTTCAAAGTTCACCATTCGACATCGTCGGTTTGTGAGTACTTGGTCCATAAGGTTACCTTATTGTAGAGCTTTATTCCAACCGTTCCTTGTTCTAGAGTTCAAAGATTTCAAAGATTAGTACTCTAGGAGGACAACACATGCGAGTTTTAGGCATTAACAGTTTTTCATTTTAGGCTTTTAGATAACTACTTTTAACAAGCTTCAAATTCAAGGTTCCACAGACCTAGTTTTAGTATTTTTCTCCATGCATTGGATATATCTTCAAACTTTTGGAGAATGCAAGGGGCTTGAGGATAGTTAGATGGCACCTTTACGTGATCGATTGATGTTATTTTTAGAAACTTGATTTTTCAGTAGTAGTTATAGTTTTGGAGACCCGTTGTTGAGTTATTCAAATGGGCACGTATAGATTTCAAGCTTTACAATCTCTAAAATTTCTATGTTTGCAAGTGTTATCTTTTTTAAAATCTAAAAGTAGATTTGGATACCCATTTGAGAGACGACCATGGGGTTTTGTTTGTGTGAGACTTTGAGCTATTTTGGATTTTGGTCAAATTTATTCAAATTTTATCAAATGGATTTCTAGGATCACATTTTTGCAGACCCATAGTTGAGCATAGTATTGGGAGTGAAATTTGGTGATAATCAAAGATTATTGTTTTTTGGTTTATTTTTAACAGTGGGATTTTTGGGTGGTGCTATTTTTAGAAACTCATTATCGGGTATAGCAGTAGTGTCAAGTTTCATGCCATTTCGAGAAATTTGGTTTTTGGTCAATTTGCTGTTCAAATCACTTTGGAGCATTGTGGGAGACACTAGGTGCATCCTTTTAAGATGATCCTACTATTTTTAGAGGTCTATTCTTGGTGTTTATTGCTATTTTCGTATGAGTAGTTTGCAATGGATGACTTATTGAGTGAGGGGACTCATTATGACTTATTTTGTGTGTTGCCATACTAGATTTTGGCTAAGAGAGGAGTGTTATTTTTACCATTTGGAGGGTTTGCATGGTTTGATGAGTTTTTTTGTGGACTCTCCTTATTTACACATGCTATTTGTTGGCTAGGAGTGGAGTGCATGAGTTGGAGGAGCTTTCTAGGAGGGATCTTGGTGGAGTTTCTTTATTTGCAGATGCTATTTTGAGTGCAAGTCATATTTGTTGGCTAGGAATGGAGTGCATGAGTTGGAGGAGCTTTCTTGGAGGGCTCTTGGTGGAGTTTCTCTATTTATAGATGTTAATTTGCCTAGAAATGGAGTGCACGACATGACGAGGATATTTTTGGAGTCAAAAGTAGATTTTCTTGGCTTCTTTTTTTCAAGACATGCATATTCATTCTTTGTTGTAGGCATGGAAATTGTTTGAGGAGTCTTGGAGGTTATACTTTTGGAGAATAGAGTGTTACTATCATGCCTTAGCTATTCTTAGAGCACGGTGCACTTGTGTAGGCCTATTCTTAGTGGGGTTTACAGATGCTAATTTGCCTAGAAATGGAGTGCAATACTTGAGGAGGAAATTTTTGGAGTTAAAGGAGATTTTGTTGGCTTCTATTTCTCAAGACATGAATATTCATTCTTTGTTGTAGGCATGCAAATTGTTTGAGGAGTCTTGGAGGTTTTACTTGGAGAATAGAGTGTTACTATCATGCCTTAGCTATTCTTAGAGCAAGTTGCACTTGTGTAGGCCTATTCTTAGTGAGATTTTGTCTTTCATGATGGGTTTTTCTTATATTGCTCATGCGATCTAGTTGAGGGTTGCTTTTCTTTTACTTGTGTTTATCTTGAGCTCTTCTATTTATATTGATGCTATTTTAACACCCCTAAGTCTATTCTTTAAAGGTTAGAGGGATAGTGAGGAGAGGTGTTCTTCTTTGGTTCTTCCATTCATGGCTTGAGTTCTTTGGTCTTTTGTCCCATCCTTTCTCTTTGAGAGAGTGCGAGAGAGCATAATATTCATTAAGAGTGAGAGATCATTTTCATCATGTTCATGTGAATTTATATCTAGACTCGGTGAGAGAAGGTTGTTTGGAAGCGATTTGATGCCCTCTAGAGTGCTATGAAGTTGAAGCTAATATCTCCAATCTTTGTAGTACCTGCAACTTTCGATTAGGTACGAACCTTTTTTTTCAGAGAGAAAAAAACTTTATATTCATAAAATGAGTATACATATTATCCTATACATCTCCTTCATAAACTTTACTACAAAGACTACTTAAAAGAAGAATTGTTCCGACCATATCATAAATCATTTTTGAACATGTTCAAAAATAAAAACCCCCTTCCATGCTTATAGCAGCATAGAAACTAAAGTAAAAAGGATTTTTTCTCACAAAGGCAACCATTATAGAATTCTTGTGCTATGACACTCGTCCACCAAAGTATCGAGCTCCCTGTAAATGTGAACAAAAGAGGACCATTCAAACTCAACAATGGAGGAACAAATATTGTTAAGAAGAGGATGCAATTTCACCAGCTGAATTTGGACCTTGTTATTTGCCCAATCAATTGCAACCTTGGAGTCCTCGTACACCTACTCCTTTCTCAGATTCATTAGATCAACATAAAACAACAATGTCCACATAGTTGAGAACTCTGCCTTCATATTCGTCCCTTTCCCGACGCATATCTAATCTTGAAAAAATGCTCTTTGGATATATAAAGAAGAACTCCAACTCCACAAAAGAGAGGATAACCTTGACTCACCCCATTGAAAAAACTTGACAGGATTCTTTTTTGCATATCTTGCATAACTGGAGAATGAATTTTACCTTTGTTTGTTTGTTCTTGAACTCAGAGGACATATTTAAAATCAATCCAACAACCCCTTTTGCTAGAATAGATTTGTCCTAGAAAATAGACAAGTTTCTGAGCTGCCATATAAAATATACAAAAATCCTTGGAGTAGATCTGAACACATTTGCCAATTGCATCTTCTTCCAACAAAATAACCATTCTTTCAAGCTCTTGTGTAAAGGCTATTCCTCTTCTTTAAACAAAGATAAGACTATTGCCCTGTGGATCGTTTTTTTGTCAAGAGAAAATGACCAACATTTGAGAGAAAATCTTATGGGGAACAAGATAGACTCTCCTTGTTTTTATAGAGGTGGTTCTTCGCGCTTTATATATTGGAAGATTCTTTGTATGGCTGTCTTATCCCCATTTTGTGGATAACTAAGGAGTTTATGTCTCGAGGCCCTTAGGTTGCATATATGGGGTGTCGAGAGACTACATGACCAACAATACCCTTTTGCACAGTTGGAAACCCCTCTCACTACCACAGATGGTCACATATTTTCAGATGGCATCCATCACATCAGTTGGCTTTCGGAAGGCTGTGGGCCTTGCTCTATGAGGTACAAGTCAGTATTATGCCGAGCATCATTTCAATATTTAAGCCAATTGAGTATGTTGCATCTTAGATTGCTCTAGATTTCATGATAAATGCTTGGACATTATGCCTTTTTCCCTGCTTCACCATGGTGGTTGACATTGTGCCCTAGTAAGTGGTTTTCCTTGGGGATGGTTTGCTACTAGGAACTCCCTTAAAGAGCCATCGTATTGTTCCCGACCATACTTACCGCTTTCCCTCATTTTTCCCCTCCATTTCCTTATCTCTTGGGATTTTAGGGTGTATTGACCCAAGAAGGGGCATTCTATGGGAAGAAGGGGCATAAGACCCAAAAGGGATTGATGTTGGGTAAAAGATAAAAGCCTTGTATAAACCTTCCAAATGCTTCGCCTAGGGATCACCCAAGAAAGTAATGAAACACTTATTTTTGACTAAAGGGGACCCACAGTATAATAAAGAATGCTTAAAAGGTTAGTTGAAGGATAGGAGATCTCATCACGAGCCGACCTATCACGTCCATGAATATCTAGTGGTATGACATTGCCATCCTCTGGTCACCAAACCAGGGTAATGGTTCTCAGTTGCATGGAAGAGAGAAAGGGGGTCTCATCACGAGCCAACCTTCTCATTTCCATTAGGTGTTTGTGGGTGACATTGCCATTATCTGGTCACCACGCCAGGGCAGTGACCTTCAACCTCTCCTTAAAATTATGAAAGAGTAAAAAAGAATGGCAAATAATTGGCTTGGAAAAAGTGCATTGCAGATGAAGGTACCACACACCCTCTACAAAGGCACCCATGAATGAGACACTATGACACCTTGTATGTCATGATCCCTATGCCCATTGAGTCTTGACCCCAACCACTTCACCCACTTTACATGGCTTAGAGAGGGATCTCTTGGAAACTTTCCTTGACCTAGGGCAAGATCTACCCAATAGGACACCTCGTCAACCCTCCCAGATTCAAGCTTGACAAGTCGCATACTGTCTTCGAGCAATTAATTGTTTGATATAGTGATCCTTGATGCACATTCTTGGGTGGCTCATTTATTGATTTGATTCACTTTATCATGATGTTATGACTTGAGATCCTTGGAGGGCATGCTCATTTGTCTTTTTAGGACCTAGTTGATGGACAATTTTGGGAGAACAAGCCTAGCTTGGGCTTCCATGGGGCTACAAGCCCATAGCTTGGATGCCAAGGGCCCGCATGTCGGATGAGAAAGATCAGACTTGGAAGGCCTTGAAGATGACTTGGACTACATAGCCTAGCCCCCACGTGCCAAACGTTTTGCCTAGGAGAGGCAAAATGTCACTCCTAGAGTCATGACGTCACCTAGGGGGGTTAGGACTTGGTGGTGAGGTGACATACATTGGCACTTGGACATTTTGAAGGGGTTTGAGCCTTCATCATGAAGGAAGTTGTTGGATGCTTGACATGTGGCTTTGGGAAGCCTCTTTACTCCTCTCCATCACCAACGACCTCTTCCAAATGCCAAAACGTCCTCTAAAGGGGTGACGTCCTACTAAAAAATGACTAAGTCTTTAGGGAAGTGGATCGGGAGGAGCGGGACTATGGACAAGTGAGAGTGCTGGGTACATGGAAGGGTCATTAAAATCATGCAGACTCGCAATAATATTAAGAAATTTGACTAAGTGTTGGGGAGGAGTTAAGTGAAATATGGAACATGAAAATGGAAAAATGAAAGTAGAAATGGCCAAGTATAGAAATGGAAAATGAACGTAGAAATGGTTAGTATGGAATATGAAATAGGTTAAGTATGGAGAGTAGAGTGGAAAGAGAGAGAAATGACTAAGTATGGAGAGGAGAGTAAGGAATGTGAGAGTAAGTCATAATACTTAGTCAATATTTCGAAAATGGAGGGGGAAATTGGTGAATAGAGGAGGAAAAATGGTGATATCTTGGCATTTGACATCTATTTTCAATTCAGTAAGATGCTGGACGAATCCGAGACGCAAGGCTACCTAATGAGAATATGGAGCAATTTCTTTCTTTTAGTATCCTTTCTTGTCCTTCTCTTTTATTTCAAAGAGAAACTATCCCCATTAGACTTTGATGATGAAGAACTGCAAAACTGAAGCTGATTGGAAACTTGTTGGGTCTTCACGTTTAACAGTTGAAGATATTTGGAACTTTCTAAGTTCTAAGAAAAACTTTTTGGTCTCTATTTGATGGGTGAAAACACATCAACATGCCTAAACAAGTTGCACAAACTGACATTGGACAAACAAGTGAGTAGCTGTTTCCTCCATCGATCTACAAAGCGTACACTTGCTCGGCTCGATCCAACCTTGTTTTATCCCCACATCCCACGTAAGAAGCTTCTTTTGAAGAGCAAGCCACAAAACCCTTTCCACTTTTAAAGGAGCGTGAAGCTTCCAAATATCATCCCGATTCCCACCACCACCACTTGGATCTCCCAAAGGTTGCATCAGCTAAAGAAAGGTATCCCATTCCCAACTTGGTTGTGTATTGGCCATTGAGTGGATTTTTAGACCAAAAAAGTGTGTCAGATTCCTCTTTCCTGAGATAAATAAAATTGGATTTTAGCATATTCATGTACTTGGACCATTGAGCTGCTTTTTCCCCTTCCAGCCCCAGATCGGCTAGAGACTTCCATCCCATCCTTCCTGTTTTGCATCCCAAGTAGAGAAAATGCCTAAGTCGCAACGGTTTGAAATCAAACTGTCAGACAATTTACAAGCATTCAAAGCTCCTTACCATGGGTCCTCCCCAATACTTATGCTTTTTTCATTTCCCACATTCCACAGAAACCATTCCCCAATGAGAGGGAAAGCCTCAACCATTGCTTTCCATACAATAGAACAATTCACCACTGATTTGACTGGCTCTCTGAACTAATCCACCAACGATCTTCCAGGGAAATATTTAGTTGCCATTTCCTTACCCCACAACATGGAGTTTTGAGTGAGTCCCCAAAGGCTTTTGGCAGCCAGCTCCTTAGTGAACCAAAGGATATTTTTAACTCCCCATCCTCCCAGCTGTTTCGGCATTGCAAATTGAGACCATTTTATAAGAACTGGAAGGATAATTTCCTGATCCGTGTGAGGATACGTTTTGGGATCTTAGCAATGCACATAGTTTATAAGCATCAGTTGACCACCTCTGGAAAACAAATGGAAAGTCCAAGAAGAAATTCTTGCCTTAATTTTCTTAGGAAGCCACATCCAATCATCCATCAAATAGCTACAAGGTTTTAACTCGAATCCAAGGTACTTTATCCCTTTTTCAATGCTTTTACGGTTGAAAGGTAACAGAGCATCCAACTGGAGCAGAAGCTCTTCCTTAAAACCACTGATTAGCATAGTTCACTTTGACATATTAATTTGCATGCCAGTGGCAGCGCAGGAGAGATTCAGAATGGACTTCAGCTGTTGAAATTCCTTCACATTACCTGCACCAAAGATCAGGACCATCATCAACAAAAAGCAGATGTGTAAGAAAATCTTCAGGGGATCCCTTTTTTCCTTTCAGAAGCCCAGCTCTCTTTGCATTGTCAAGAAGTTTGCTTAATATCTCAGCAATGATTAGAAATAAAAAAGGAGACAGAGGAATTCAGTTTAGTTGACTTTTCTGAATGAATTAACCTTGGGAGTTAATCTATTTAGTTGATTTTCCACTCCATGCACAGAATTCAAGGTACCAAGGTCACAGTTACCAGTTTCCAGATTTAAAGCTTCCTGATTTTTATGTTTCTATACCCAGATCTGCACTTTTAAGGGAAGATTTGAGGCATTCTCAGAGCAGATTTTAATATTAGGTGCAAAGCTGCATCATAGCTTGCTGTCTGGTTTTATTTCGCACAGATTTGAGGTCTGACTTTTATATAACAGCAAGTACATTTTGCAGTTCAAAAAAAGTTTGGTCACCCAGTTTCATATTTTGTTTCCGGATTCCATAAGGATTCCTCCATGATGTTAACAAACACTAACCGAAGTGTAGAGGGATTGTGCGAGGTGAGATTGGCACCTTCCCTAGTTACTTTTTAACTCTTCTAGTTTCAAGTGTTAACTCTTCCGAAATTTTTATTTGGAACCAAACAATTTCAAGCGCTAACATGTTCCTCTTTATAGGATCCTTGATTCTATCTTTCACACTGCTTTTCTTGGTATATTTATATATCATGTTGTCTTGCTGAAGACCTCTTGAAGGAATATTCCTCCAAAATCCTTCTGCCGCTATTCACAAAGAGAAACTATGTATTCAATTTAAATCCTATCCTCCCTTTGATTTGGGTTGAGTTGAGCTTATCTTTGCTATTTCACAAGGGCTACGTGTTCCTTCCATTGCCTCCCCAATCACAAGTACTGAAAACCTTTTTTTCCCAAGTTTGTGTAACTGACAGTATATATCTTGATGTTTGTAGCATGTACGTGTAACTGAGACTTAAATTACTAAGTATATGGTTGATAGATGTATGTGTTGGTTCAAGTAGTGAAGCATCGGTGACATTATTTACTTGGCAATGATCATAAGCTTCTCCACTGTACAGTTCCTCCAAAGATGGATCGAAATTGAGAATGCATTCCACATGAAGTGTAATAATTATTTTTAGTAGTTCAAGATTGTGATTTAAGTACCAAAAAAGAAACACAAATAAAGTGGCAGATTTTCTATTGTGACCAACAACAGTTCGATTGACAATGTTTTTGCAATTTCAACAATTGTCTAGACTTCATGCAGATTTATGTAGTCTTGCAAATCTTTGTCATGATGCCTCCATAGGAAGGATTTTATAAAAAACCAGCACTATTATGTTCCTTCTGGAGATTTCCAAGTTAACTGAAGAGTGTACATTGTCACCTCGTACAATCTCCCTGCACTTTGTGTTAGTGCTCCCTAACCATGGGGGAATCCCTGTGCAACCTGTACGCGTAGTGTGACCCTAAAGATAAAAAATCTCTGCCAAACTGCAATAAATGCTTGCTGTAATTCGAAATATAACACCTGTTATCTGCAATTAAACACACTAAACAGCAAGCAAAAACACAGATTTACACCGAAGGATGATTATTCACTTGGTGAAACATGCAAATCTTCTGTTAAAACACGAAAACCTGCTCTTAAAAGGCCAGTTCTGTGTGCAGAAATGTAAAAAAGAGCAAGTATAAAATTTGTCTCTGACTCGGACTCGAACTCGGCCTCAGACTCGTCATCTAAATGCTCCCAGGACCCAATTTCTCCCAAATGCTGAATAAGAGAGGTGTGAGGCACTTAGAGGGGAGTGAGAGTGTCTTATAGACTAGAATTAGGGTTTAGGGGATCTTAGGTTTTAGGTTTTAGGGACCAAACCGGCTGGTTTATGACCAAACTGACCGGTTTATTACCAAACCGACCGGTTTGGTCATAAACTGGCCGACCGATTCGGTTTATTGGCCGGTTTGAACTGGTCGACCATCAAACCGGTAAAACCGTCCAGTTCCGGTTCACCGGTTTTAAAAAACTGGTTACCAGTTTCCAGATTTAAAGCTTCTTGATTTTTATATTTCTATACCCAGATCTGCACTTTTAAGGGAAGATTTGAGGCATTCTCAGAGCAGATTTTATTATTAGGTTCAAAGCTGCATCATAGCTTGCTGTCTGGATTTATTTCACACAGATTTCAGGTCTGACTTTTATATAACAGCAAGTACATTTTGCAGTTCGAAAAAAGTTTGGTCACCCAGTTTCATGTTTTGTTTCCGGATTCCATAAGGATTTCTCCATGATGTTAACAAACACTAACCCGAAGTGTAGAGGGATTGTGCGAGGTGAGATTGGCACCTTCCCTAGTTTCTTTTTAACTCTTCTAGTTTCAAGTGTTAACTCTTCCAAAATTTATATTTGGAACCAAACAATTTCAAGCGCTAACATGTTCCTCTTTATAGGATCTTTCACACTGCTTTTCTCGGTATATTTATATATCATGTTGTCTGCTAAAGACCTCTTGAGAGATAGTGAGATTGTTATGAACATAAATATAACGAATAGCTAATAATAACAACTAATTATTAATGAAGAGACACCTTATATCAAAGGTCATGTCTCTTATGAAAAGGCATCCCTGCATGGGTATATATACATGCCCTCATTCTCATTGTAATCATCTCATTCATCATATATCTTACTCAATTATTTATTACTACACTATATGGGTTTTAACCTATTGTCCTTTTTACATAGGATATTTTGGTAAGTGAACCCGGTTGGGTCACCACATTGGTCGCAGAGCCAAGTTTTCTGATCTCGAGTTTCTCTGATCTGGTCATATTGACTATATTTAGGCCTTTGGCCACACAAAAATTGGGTAGGTCTTTGACCAAAATCGTTGACCCTTGCCATTTTAAATTCCGAAATCACCATTGAAGAAATAAATTGTCTGCTGCAAGTTGATAAAGATTATAAAATTAAAAAATACACACACACACACACACATACATATATATAACAAGTTTACTAGTTATTGAAGAAATATTACTTTGCTACAATATTGTGTGGAAGAAATAAAGAAGAAATCAAGACATAAAGTGAAGGAAAAAAGTCTCAGAATTTGCGATTGTAGAATCTTTAATTGATAGTCAATTTCAATAACAGTCTATACATTCGTTTTTAAATTGATAGTCAAGTTGCAAAACTCATACGTAGAATTTTGTTAAATTGCAAAAAAAAAAATTGAAAATCTGTTGCCAGTCTTCTTATAGCCATTTGTTGTACCGATAGTACTCAACTCGTTGCACCAACAACTAGTGGTCAATTATTGATGCATTGTACAGTCCGTACTGACACATTCGTACAATGATAATGATTAAATAGTACAATTGTCGTTTTTAGCAATCCGCACTGATGTTTTTTGAAATCCGTACAAATGCGTTAGTAGAACGAGTATATAATTAAATTAGATCGTTTGTACTAATTGTCGTACATCGGTTGACATTCTATTCACCTATACGCGAGTCATACAACTCTTAGTTCGCTTTTTCATACTTGTTCGTACCCTCTGTACATCTCTCCATAAAGTCGCAAATGTCCATACATGTCAAGGCAATGTTTTAAATTATGGTTTTGGACTTAAGGTTATAAAAGGGCATTTAGTAGCCACATTTAAAGAGAGAGGAAGGAGTACACAAAAATTAACTATCCAAGCTTAAAACAAAGTATAAAAGGGCCAGTTTCAAAGTAAAAAAGAAAGGAAGTCAACCGGTGGAAAAGTATTGAAGTTAAGAAAATACAAGTATTAAATTTCTTAAAACCTATTATTCAAAAGCCAATATTTTAAACCGGAAAAAGGTTACACTTTAATATCAAAGGCCAATATCATTAAAGTGAAATTTTTTTACACTTTAATTAAAGTATTAAGTTGATTGGAAGATAAAGCGTGAATAAGTACTTTTCATAAAAAATCCAAGTTACAAGACAAAAATAAGGAATAAAGTGATATTCCAAGAAGTCTAAATGAGAATTTAGAAGTTAAAGTGGAAAAGTGTATCATTTATTAATCCTTTGGAAAAAAGGGGGGTTATCGTAAATATTGACGAAAGCCAAAACAACTTCTAATAAAATGAAGAAAGGAAGATTTTCTTATAAAAGTTGTCCTATTTTATGTTATGGGTTTTCTACATTAAAGTGGAATATTCAAAGAAGAGAGGTTAACATCATTATCAGCTTGGACCATAATGAAAATTACATTAACATTGATTTGGCAAACCGATTATTAATTCCAGAACCAAATATAATTGAAAAGGAAGATTTTTTTTCAAATTAAGGAGTTACAAGTGACAATTGATGAATATGAGTAGATATCTGAATTCTATGTTACAGATATGTATACAGAAGAAATTGACATCATTATCGGGTTACCTTTTTAAAAATCTTTGTACCTTATTTTGAACATGGAGAAAAAGTTTGTGACATTTCCCTAAGTAGACGATGATGACATTTCAAGACAGTACTATGACGTCAAAATCAATAGTACCTTCACTCAAAGACTTTAAAGATATCTCGAAGGTGATCCTTCAAGAAAATCAAAAGTCAATAGCAAGGATGCAAAAAGAATTTGACGAAGTTATCACGGATAAGAACAAAGAAATTTCTCGCTTAAAAGACCACAATCAAAAGCTACTTACACATATCAAGAAGTCAAAGGATAAAAAACAATGTGTTCAGAAGTTGGAACAACGAAATCAAGATCTCGAGAAGAGCCTATTAGAATAAAATGAAGAAAATTTTCGTTTGAAGAACGTTAATCAAGGGTTACTAGAACAAATCACGAAGTTGAAAGAAGAGAAACATGAAAATCCAGACATTAAAGATATTGTCAGATAAGATAATGAAGAAAATTCACGTCTAAAAACTGATAATCAAACCCTACTGATGCAAATAAAAGAGCTTGAGAATGATAAGAAGTCTTTGGAAAACAAGTTAGAACTCCTTATAGAAAAGGATGCATCGAAGTTTTCGGATGAACAAATCCAAGTTATGGAAAATGGAACAATTACAAATCCAATTCACTTCACAGCTCAAGAAGCTGCAAAGTCAACTGAAAAAAAAAACATTCAGATGTTGTTGTCCAAACCATGGAAGTTTCAAGTGTAGATCCAACAATCGACAAAGCAACATCAATTAATGAAGAAGATACATTACCCACAGTAAATCGAGGAAATGCTGCACGTATGGTAATGAAAAATCATGTTACCAGAAATTCTTATCGACATCCCAATCATAAAAACATATATCTTAAATAGTCAAAGTATCAATATCACTTAGTCGGGATCAACTAATTTATCGTCTGAAAAATATTGATACCAGCGTAATTAAGTCTCATGTAGAGCATGACTAAGAGATCTTGAAGGTTTGATGGAGTATGAGTATGAATCAAGGAAAAAGTTGTCAACGTTGTGTACCTGCAAAACAATGTTAGACAAGCCAAACCAAGACAATATATGATGATACAATGCCCAAGACAAGAGTGAAATCAGCAAGAAACCTTGCGGTCCCAAAATTGCAGCAGTAAACAATTATATATATTAACAATGATAAAGTTGTAATAACTGCAAATTACATCATTTACTAAGCATGAAATATCGAACAAATTAGTATGCAATGTAGAGATAATATTCCAATGCTTGAAACAATGAATTAGATGATAAAGGAAGGTTGTAAAAATGAATTATCAGCAAAGTATTATGACAGCCTTATGGCTGTATCTTATTATTGCTACAACATCAATTTTTAACCAACAAAATCAACAAGCAAGCCACCCAATCAATAACCCTTGAAAAGTAGATCAAATTTCACTGCTTACATGCAAATTTCAGCGGTCAAAAGTGATGAAACTTGTTGAGAAAGAGAGTTTACTACCAGCCCTAATGGCTGTAGCTTAATTTTTATTACAACAAATAACCACTTGGTCAATCAAGACACCCTTGGAGAACAAGAGAGCCAACAACATGTAAAATTTCACGTTACCGATGCAACAATTAACAATCTCCAATGCAAAGTACTCGTGCCTTGTTATTGGGTGAATGTAGTCTCTTCCTTGGAAGGGAAACTAGGGAAAGAGGAAGAAGAGATCTTTGTTGAGAGTTAAACCCTTATAGAACTCAACTACAATGCTTCCAAATCCTCTAGCTTGAAAACCAAGATGAACTAGGGTTTGAATTTTCTCTAGGGGTGTAAACCCTCTTACTGCCTAGAGAAATAAACCCTAGCTAAGCTTTGCAACCAGGGTGTGAACCCTCTTACTTCTTGTCGCAAGCCTTATAGCACTTCAAATGGAAAAAAGAAGTAAACTTTGGTGGAGGGTATAAACCCTTTTACTCCTCCCAGGTTTGAGATATATTTCTTGAATTTAACAAACAAAATGTCAATAAATTGCAGGAATTACTCACCAAAATCCAAGAGATAGCATGCAAGAACCCCTTACTACCAAGATATCATCCACAAATTGCCAAAGAAATACTAGCAAGAGAAGTCGCTAGCTTTTAAAACTCCAAATAACAAGTGTTGCATCCATTGTGACAAGAAAAGAGAGATAGCGAGAGACGAATATTCAGACCAAGAGTATTTTTCCAAGTGATTATGTTAAAATGAAAATGACTTGCCTCATAATTATATGAGGAAAACCCAAGTCATGTTTGGCCACTTTACAGTTAAATACATAATTTTAAGGATAAAACCTAAGTTACAATGTTTAATTAGCAAATCGATTTGTTCTTTTGCCCACATAGGCTACAAGATGACCAAAAATAACAAAATGATGGGACATAAGCCCATGAAACTTCTCTCCAAGGTGGGACGTGTGAAGATAGGCCTCCCAAGGCGAAGACGTCATGCTAGGAAGGTGCCATATCATCCCCATATCAAGCAAGTAAGGAGGGCTTCCAACACACAACACTACCAAGTGCATTGAAAGGGCCAAACGTCCTCCCAAATGTGTGACGTCATAACGTATTGTCCTTTTTACATTGGATATTTTCGTAAGAGAACCCGGTTGGTTCACCACATAGATCTCATTGTATTGGATGGAGAAGGACTTTCATCCAAGTGTGCAAGGGTAGGGTTTGAGGAAGGGAGCAAGGGAAAACACAACAAAGGAGTAGCGGCCAACAAGATCGAATGATAGATCTTGAGGTGTGATAGGCTATTCTATTGTTCTGTATTTTTCCTTAGAGGGGCGATTATCCCAAGACGAGAGCCCGTATTTTATCATAATAAAATCATCACAGTATTGGTTTTCCCTTAGGTGTTTTTCCAAGGGGACATACCTAGAAATTATGTGTGCATAATGGTGGTTTTCTGTTTATGCTTACGTTGATTTATTTATTTAGATCGTTAAAACTCACCCGTGTTTTTTATTTAGTAAATCTGCCATAATAAGTTTATTACAACAAGGTATTTGCTAAGAAATAATTTATCGGGTGTTGGGTGGGTGAAATTTAACATGGTATCAGAGCAAAGTGAAATGCTTTGCATGCCACAAGAGTGGTCACTATGATTAACAATGTTTTGAAAGAAATGGAAGGGTAAGTCTCAGGAAACAAAATCTGTGGAAACTCAAGTCAAGGAGTTTGCTGAGAGGTTCGAGAATGATTTCTTGTTAGTCTCTTGTCTTTTTGACACAAGTTCCAGTAGTGCCTGGTTCGTGGATAGTTGGGGCTTCTCGTCACATGACGGGGACAGATGAGTTGTTCACCAGTTTGTTAGAGAAGGATTCAGATTGACATGTTGAGCTTGGCACCAATGCTAAGTGTGGTGTAGAGGCAGTTTGGGAGTCAAGTTCCATCAAGAGTCAGGAGGTTCTTTGTAGGTGGCATGTGTTGTGTGTTTCGGAGCTCAAAATGAATTTGCTCTCAGTTTTGGCAGTTGCAGACAGAGGATACGCCATCACTTTCGAGGATGGTCAGGTTCTTATTCGGCAAAAAGGATTTGACCTAGACTCAGCTTGAGTTCTTGGTGTCAAAGAAGGCAAGGTGTACAAGTTGCAAGGCAAGCCTGTAGGTGGATCCAAGGGGATCTTGGATCATGGATCCACGTTAGTGGCAGAGGATGGGGAGTAGTAGTCTCCGAAGGGAACACAATGTTTAGATGCTTCCAGTGTGGGAAGTCAAGCTTCAGGTGGGAAGGAGGAGTTAGGCACTTCCATCTTTGTTAGGAAACTTAACTGTTATGAGTTGACATTGATGGATTCTCAGGAGCAAGTTGAAGCTCCTAGGAGCACATTGAGGGAGAGCAGGCCTTCGATGAGGTTTCCAAACTTCATGGCACTAATATGTTACCTCATTGAGGAGGCAACAATCCAACAAGAGCAACGAGATGCCTTAGTACATAATGAGGGAGAATCGGTTCCTGGTGGGTCTTCGAGAAGTAGCTTCCTCGCTAAGAGGGAGTTTTGATGTTTGTAGCATTGGATAGTTACTTCCACATTGGTTTTGTGTCTAACATGTAGAAGTCGTCATTAATACTTCTCAAGACTTAGGAAATTCACTTTATTAAAGTGAACGTTTTTTAATAATTAATTGAGTTTAATTTAATGAAATGTCTAAGTTTTGGGCATTAGTGAATTAAATTAAATCTAAGCTATTGATCTAAAGTGTTGGTGAGATCTATAATCTCAGCCATTGATCACTTTGAAGATCTAGGGTAAGCTTGACATTATAAAAGATAGCTAAGTTAAGAGGAGACACACACAAAGTGAGATAGTAAGATCTCATTGCATTGGGTGGAGAAAGACTTTCATCCAAGTGTGTAGGGGCAAGGTTTGGGGAAGGGAGCAAGGGACAACAAACAAGTAGCGACCAACAAGATCGAAGGACAGATCTTGAGTTGTGATTTTCATAGTAGTAACCCCACTAAAGTTATAGTCGTGTACCAATAGCTTTTGGTTCCTACCTATTGCTAAAAGTAGAACATAGTCTACACATAGAATATGGGTATTGTTTATGCCCCTTGCCACCTTTATTCTCCTTAGCATACCTTCATTTTTCATATGTCGTCGATATCTACTCAAGCCCTCCACAACTATGAGGAAAAGAAGGGATGGAATACRACACCCCTGTGGGAGGCCTCGAGTATGCTTAAAATGTAAATTTTAATGACAAAAATTAGCAAGCTAATATTCTGTCATACACTTGGCAACTTAGAGATAACTGTCTTGCATGAACTCTGAAATGTCTAAAACCCACATTCAGAAATTTCCATAAGCAGAAATACACATTGCTAAGTAATTATGCAGCGGAAATAAACACAATGAACAACATTCAATCACCCATGAATAACTCAGAAATTTAGGCAAATGCCGGGGAAAACCCTAATGTGGGGAAACCCAAACAGAGAGAGAGAGATTCTATTAGTTTTAGGAAAGATTTATCAGCAGCCACAGTACATTTCCAGCAAAGAGAAAAACCACTTACAACACAAAATCTGTCCCACTAAAATCTCCCTCGATTTCCATGCCACAGTCTGTACAACTGTACGGATTTGCTGAAACAACACCTTGGGAAAAGTGCTCAGAAAAACTGCCTCGAAAATTGTGCCACATATTGTCTCGATTTCTGTGCCAATGTTTGCTGCTATATGGCCTGTACGGATCCGTACAGTACGGCCTGTTCAACAATTAAATCAGTTGCACTCCAAAAGAGAAAATTTCTCCTTGGGATTTGCTTCCAAGTTCTCTTATGAAATGTGTCAACTCTTGCTGCTCACTTTCCTTTCCAATCTCTCCTCAAAAATCTCTCTCACACTCTTCTTCTCTCAATGTGTCTTGCACACTACCCAATGCATTCTTTTATAACTCTGAAAATGACCTTTTCCCTCCAAAGTTTCACCTCCCCCTAAATCCAAAGGCCAAGATCTAATCTTGCCTTTGCAAGATCAAGGACCATGATTCATTCCCGCCAAAATGAATCACTTAAAATATTAAAGTACATTTCACTTTATTACATAAGTGCACTTTATGAAATAAAGTCACTTTAAATTAGAAGGTACACTTTATTAAAAAATCACTTTAATAAAAGAACCACTTTACAACTTTATAAAAACTCATTACAAAGTTAAGTACCTAGTAGTGTCAACATAAGGTTACATCCACATACAAGACAAAACATGCGGAGTACCTCCTGAGCTAAAAAGCTAACATAAAAAAGAAAAGAGGCATCACCATTTTTAAGTACACTGAAGGAAAAAGTGGAATCAGAGTATTCAATCCAATTTATAAAAGTGAAGCTAAACACTATACGGATCATGAGTAGCCTTGAATACAGCCAGGTTATATGGTTATATGATTTTGAAAGACTCAACTTGACAACAAAGGCAAGTTGCTTTTTTCACTCGATAGATGGTATGTAATGTCTCTTTAGCCACACCTGTTGTGTCGTGAATCAAATGAACTTCATAGAATCCAAACTATTCCTTTGAGGTAGCCACTGAAAAGATGGGCTTGAGTATCATAGCTATGGTTTTTGCTATAATTTATATATGTTATTACATAGAGAAGTAGGACTATATAAATGAAAGGTCATGTTATTGTTCACCTCCATATGTTTGCAATGAAAGTTGTATTGAAGGCTCCTAGAATTCTCCCATTTTGATGAGATTCCTCAAAGTCAATATGTTCTATCAGATCATAGGAACTGTTAGCGATATTTCTTGTCTCGGGATTAGGCGTACCCAGGTCTGCAAGTTGTACGGGAAGCACCCGAGCATAGCACGAGAGACTCCCGTTTTTTAGCAGCAAGTCAAGCGAGCGGGCAAAGTTTTGCCATCGGCGGCCGAAATCCATCCATAGAAGCGGATCGATGGCCATCGGGGTCGACCAGTTGCCTAGGGTTTAGCAAGGGGAAGCGCCATGGTTCAAAACAAATCTGGACCGTCCGATCCAATCGGGACAGATGGCAGCCTGTCGGCATATCGGGTATCGGAGTTTCGAGGAGCAGGCACCCCTCGTTTCTTGCATTTTGAAACCTCGAACCCCGAATTTCCGATGGCGCCCAGAATCGGGCCCATGGTTTTGGCGCTTGGTCATCAAGGAGGCCTGGGGGAGGGGCGCTTATGTTTGTCATTTTGCCACTCGGGCCTCGAAACGTCGAGCTAAATCGCAGAAGGAAGGCACGATGATGTTCCAGATACCGATTCGACGTGGGCTAAGTCCCAGTACCTGCTGGAGATTAATGAAGAAAAGAGAGGATGGCTCAAAACTCACATCACTCATTTATTGCAGAGTATGGAGATCCCGGCCGAAAGTCTGCTCGGGAGGGTCCCCTGTACCATTTCTCCTCAGGGAAGCCACGCCGAGTCTTCAATTCGCCAGAGGAACCTGCACACTCCAATTTAACATTCAAAGGGTTCAGCTACCCCCTGGCGTGAGCCATGCTGAATTAAAGAGGCGTATGACAGGGGAACAAAGGACATATTTGATTGGGGAGACGTCACCCATTGAAAGTTCTGAGACGCCTCTACTGGGCGAAAGGAAGAGAAGAGTATATGTAGGCATTTTTGCCATTTTGTAATCATCGATGGTAGAGCAGAGCTCCCTACTGTAATGTTATGGCAGCTATCCTAGCTTTCAGTTTATGCATCTGTATATGAGATTTCTTGTTTTATGACAGACAGTTCTTCTTACTCCGTCTAGTTTTCATCTTATGCTAAGAGAGTTCGTGAACGACCGACTCGTGGGAATTATTGCAGTTCTGCTATGATAAATGATTTATTGTTGCATTATTGCATTCTCTGGCCTTGTGTTTGAATGTAAGATGATATTGCATTTGGACATCTTCTTCCTCAGCCTGTTAGAAACCCGATGTTAATAACAGACCTCTGCTTTTCTCTTATATAAGTCTTCCACCTGTTCACCCTTTACTACAGTTCACTGTCTGAAGTTTACGGAAGACCTCACTTGCTCATGCATACCTGGCCTAGTTTCAGAGTTGGAACGCTATTGTTTTGAGTTTCCCACCATTCGATCACCCATCTATGAACAACCGTGACATAAAATTGATGGGCGTCGGGCTCTGCTCCTGATAGCAATCCGGGAGTGACTTCCGTCGCCAACAGAAACCAATGTAAAATTCAATAGGCCAACAATTTGGCCCAGGCCACTTATCACAACAAAAATATTTTATTTGCCTTTGGTGTTCCATCTCCCTCTGCTGTCAAATGTAAATCTGTTCTGGATTATCAATTGCCCAAAAATGATCAATTGCCCTTGAAAAATTGTGATTTTTCTGTGTGGTTTTGTTTTTTGGTTTCTAAGATTTTTAGAAGATTATTATATTTTGCACCACTTATGTTTGCCAAATTTTTTGTCGATGTTTCCAAAGTCTAGACACAGCGATGTTTTTTTTCCGATGCTGATGTTTTGCACATTGGTTGGAACTGCTTCAGAGGTGTTTATTGACAAATATTGTTACTGTGGGAATTTGAATACCCTTTGTCAAAATCATTTTTCTAAACCTAGGTGTTACTTCTTCAGCTTTATGGATGTTTTGTTTCTCACCCTATATCAGTACAAAATATATCAAGAATGCGGCTGTAGATTCTTTTTTTGGCTTCATGCGAGCAGTCAAAATTGTAAAATTATCCCACTATTTGCATCGTCTGTGCTCTGCCAAAGTAAACAATCTCACCTACATGTTAACCAGAAACAATGTATTACTTTGAAAACTCTGTCTGCTGTTTACTGATAGTAAGTTGCCCAAATGCTCCCCACATGTAAAAGTCAGTTGCCACAAGCAGAATATCGGCCACCAGAAGTAAAATGATGTGATCGAAATGCTAAAACCACTTTGTACTGCACAAATTGTAAAACCACAAGCTTCCAGTGGTTGATAACAGTCACTCTAAAACGCAACATCCGTGACCTTCCACAGGCAAAAATCTGGCATTGAAAATTCCCCAAGTAAAAACTCCAGCATGGAAACACACTCAAGTCAAAATTTTTGTTGTCTAAAAGGTTAATGGCTCCAAAAGGTACCTACTGAGCTACTAAGAAAAAATCGTTATTGTGCTGTGGACATTTTTCCATCTCCAATAGGACTACAAGCTTCTTGAAAATTCCTTTTGTAAGATATCTGCCATCTGGGTATGCTTGGGGATGTCTTCATTACTACAGTGTATGTCTAGTTGTACCTGTGGTTATTGCACCCCTGTATAAATGAGTCTACAGCACACTAATCCTAGTGCATTGCATTGCTGCCATATACAGTGATTGAGTACTCAAAGTGCATGCATTTTCTGTGTAGGTAACTACTATACATTCAGCGATGCTTCTCTTGGTCTTGAATTGAAACCCTCTACTTCTCAAATCATTTTTCTATGATTTTTTGCAGGAGCGTAATGAGAAATGTCTTGCTTGTATCATACAGCAATGGCTCCAAGCAATCCTGCTGTTCGTTCCTTCCACAGGCGATATGCATCTTGAGACAAATGACAGATGCTTGTAATGCAAGTACTTCTCTTTTCCTACCCTTGTAGACACTTGTATACAAATTAGTTAATTTGGATTTTTCCTTTCCATGCTGTGCATTTGTGTACTTGCAGCCACTTCTGCGAACCTGTATGTATTTTGTTCAAATGAAACAAACTCAAGTGGATTGACAATGTATATGGAATGTAGAGCTTTTCCTTTTTCAGAATATGTGGGTTATAATGTACACTGTTACATGGATGTTGATGTGATTGGTGGATGACAAAATCTGAGAATGGTGTAAAATAAATAATAAAGAATTGTGTCTTTTTGGTTCTTGGTTTTGTAATTAAATTCTAAGTCTTACGCTATATAGTTTTTAAAAATCTGTATAGTATATCCATTGTACGTGGAAAGAAACCTCTTGTTTGCTGTATTTTAACCCCTCTTTTCTAATTTTGATACTTGAGGCTACCTATTCATCTGAACATTAAGCGTACGTTAACCAAGCCAGAGATCAACCTCTCTTCTTGAATTGGTGTGCAGCGAAGAAGTGACAACATATATATTTTCTTTTATTCTTTGTTTGCTATTTTTTGGTGTCACACACACACACACATATAGGAAAATAAAGCAATTGTATTAATACATACAATAATTGATGGCGATGAGATTAATCTTGAGATTACAATCATTGGGGCTATATATAAATATCGGCGAACGAAGCAATTGTATTAATGCAGAAGATACAATAATATATGGTAATCAGATAAACTTGAGATTTCAGCCATTGGGGCTTGTGCCTTAGATTGAAATCCCTTATCCAACTTGAGTTCTGGAGAACTTTTTATTACTACTGTTCACAGCTGTGTGTTCTATATATATTTATCAGTAATTAAAAGAACTGTATTAATACAGAAGATGTAATAATAAAAGGTAATGTTCCGTGCCAGCAGGAGCTCGGTTTGAATCCCCTTTGGTAAGGTGCACTAGTCTATGCCAGTGAGTTTACCAGGGATGCCATCGAGAATGTGGGAAAAACATCCCTTGGCTTTCTCCATGAGGTTTTCCTTGGGAAAGAAAATAAAAAATGGAAATCAGATAAACCTGAGATGAGGATCGTTGTGGCTTGAGCAATAGATCCCCGCAGCCATCCTTATTTTGAAGAACTGAATAACTACTATTCAGATTTGTTTTTAAAAGGAATTCAAATGAATTAAATCTATCTATAAACCAGCTAGCCCGATAATTTAAAGATGATTCAATGAATACTGCATGCTGTCACGATTAAGGTACTGTATAGGATTTTGTTTGATCTCTTGAAGTATACCAGTTGGACACATGTCCTTCTTAATTCGCTTATTAAACAAAATCTGCAAGAATATTGGGAAGCTTACATGCAACAACATTCACCTGTTGTCTTACATGCTTAAGCTCAACAATATTTAAAAAGTCATGAAAATTGCTAGATATCTGCAGTAATATATGGCGCCCGTCAATACCTTTGAATGACACCCTGTTTATATTGTCCCAATGCTATATTTATGCCATATTGTGAATACAATGACTTCTACAAAATTATTAGAACCTTCCCTTATATTTTCTGCAGAAACAAAGATAGATCACGTGTACTATTTTGTATATGATATGCAACTCTTGCTTTTCATGGATTCCAGTTGTTTATGTTATCTTTAAGTAGTAAGGCCATATCATAGCTTCATTTTTTGGTTTAGTTTTGTTGCTCATATTTAAGATTGGATATTCTAGACAACCGACAAAAGCTCATTACATTTCTCGTCTGGTCATTGGAAGAGAAATGACAATGAAACTAGTTAGATATAGATGGTGAGGAAAGGAAGATTGAAAGTTGCAACTTTTGTAGGATGATACAATTGGTATTTGACACAAGAATTTAGAAAGATTAGTTTTTGACGATAATTGATTGTTATGCAAGACAAAATGTGATATAATTAAAGTGTTTATAGTGGGATAAGGTCGCATTTTGATCATCTCGTGGTATTGATCAACATTTTTGACATGTAAAACTATTTTCACGGTATTGCGTTTTTGAATGTTATTGTTCGTGTTGACAATCTGGACACCAATATAGGTCAATGGGACTACAAAATAAAGCAAGGCAAATTAGCAATGCATATTCCAAAGGAATGTAAAATGACTAAAACAAAAAGATAATACAAATCAATAAAACCCAAAAAATGACTAAATATATAAGAGGATGATAAGATAAGAGAGTCCTTAATATGCAATGGAAGAAGTGGAGGAGGGCCTATCTTCTTCGTCATCAATCATCGCAAATGTAACAATGTAGAGTGTAAGAATGTCCTTTGGATAATGGCGAGACTAAGTGGACCATACCAGATAATGTTGATTAGCAACATGGGTCTCTATGATTAATGAAAAGGGAATAAATGTGAATAATATGTTGGTATGGAAACAATCCCTCTTAAATTAATTTACATGAAGCTACGAGTAAGTGGGAAAATAAAACAATTTTGAATGATAGGAAGTGTTTCATATCGGTTTGTGATATTATGAACTCTTATATTTATAGAGTAAAACTTCTTTTGAAGAAAATGTTGTTTATCTTAAGGGAAATATAAATTATCCTATTCACCCATAAGAATGATAGTAGGAACTATTTGCACAAATTTTGTTGGTAGAGGAAAGGTGGTCTAAAAGAAATTTCTTGAAAAGCCTACTTTGCATGGATAGAGTGCTAAAACATTGGCATTTGCATAGAGTTTATGTTTTAGGTAGTACACCCTTATTATTACATATGGGAATGCAAATGGACAATGGAATGACTCTTGAACTTCGTGAATCTTTTGACTTTTTCCATGCCTAGGTTTTTCCAATATTGTAAGTGTTAAATTGCAATATTTGCAACTCTCCAACTTAGTGAAGTATTTACAATCAATGACCTTTTGCGCTATCAAGCTCCAAAACATTGAAACAAAACCTTGGATTACATCCATTTAGCTTCCTACTCGGAGGAAGATTTGCTTGATTTTTCATGCTTATAAGTGAAATATGAATGAGTGACTCACGAGCCAAACTAGTGTTGCTAGGGAAAAGCATCACCTAAATTGCAACACAAACTTGGTTACTTAGTGTAACAAATAGTACATACACCTAAACGATAAAGAATAAATTGGTTTGGTGCATGGCTACTGGATGCTACTATAAACACCCAACTGTGTCAAATATGTGCCTAAATTATAGCCTATTGGATACTATTGTCCATAACCATTGAGTATGTTATCGCACGATTTGTAGTTAGGGCAACGCCCAACCCAAAACACAAGTGTGTGATACAATCTAGGACACCTATATCTATCACCTCAATAAATATCCCCCTTGTTTTAGTGAAGGACAAGTCCCACACAATGGAGGCTTCTCAGGTGACCTTAGGGTGATTGCAGAGGAGAAGCCAAGTAGAAGAATGGAGCACCCCTATAGGTCACAATGAAAGGTTCAAGGGGCTTGTGTCAAATATGTGCCTAAATTATAGCCTATTGGATACTATTGTAAATAACCATTAAGTATGTTATCGCACGATTTGTAGTTAGGGCAATGCCCAACCCAAAACACAAGTGTGTGATACAATCGAGGACACCTATAATTGTCACCTCAATAAATATACCCCTTGCTTTAGTGAAGGACAAGTCCCACACAATGGAGGCTTCCCGGGTGACCTTAGGGTGATTGCAGAGGAGAAGCCAAGGAGAAGAATGGAGCACCCCTATAGGTCACAATGAAAGGTTCAAGGGGCTTGATGGAGGATGAGTATCAGTCAAGGAAGAGTTGCCAATGAAGAATACCTGCAAAACAAATGTTAGACAATCAAGACAAAGACAATATATGATGAAATGAGCCCTAAAACAAGAGGGAAACAAGAAGTTGCAAACTAAACCATCAAAATCAAGTATGTGATAATGGAAATAAAGATTGTAACTAGTGCACAATGTTCCAATGTTTAGATCAATACTTTGATGACAAATGAGGGTTGTTAATGAGTGTTATCAATAAGTTTTTGTGAAAGCCCTATGGCTGTAGCAAACTTTTGCTACAACAACAATATTTAATCAAGTAAATAATCAAATAAATGGCTCAAATTAAAGCTCTAGACAAGCACTTTCAATTCAAATAATTAAACAATAATTTCAATGGTTGCATTATAAACGAAACAAGAGATAGTAGTGGATTATAGCGACCCTAATGGTTGTAGCTAATAGTTAATAATAACAACACAATCACTTAGCTAATCAAGATGCCCTTAGCATACAAGAGGGTCAAATAACATGTAGAATAAAATCCCAACGTTAGAAATTTCGAACCCCAAACTTTCACGTTTATCGAAGCAAGATTTTACAATCTCGAATGCAATTAGTGCCTTGTCTATTTGTTTAATGGAGTCTCTTGCTTGGACAACAACCTAGCCAAGAAGGAGAATAAAATGTTTCTTTGAGAATTAGACCCTTTATAAAGCCAAAGAAGACACGAAATCTCCAAATCGTCTAGCTTAGAAATCCAAGTTGAGTTAGAGTTTGATAATCTTTTAGGCGTGTAAACCCTCTTACTCCCTAGAGAAGATAGACCCTAGCAAGATCTTGCCACAAGGGTGTAAACCCTCTTACTCCTTGTAGCAATCCTTTGAGGCCTTTTCAATGACAATAGAAAACAAATCTTTGATGGAGGGTGTATCCCCTTATACTCCTCCTAGGGTTTGATAGTATAACCTTGAATTCAAGAAGAAAAATACAAAATTGCAAAATTTTCTTCCCCAATCCAAGAGATAGCATGCAAAACCCTTACTATCAAAGAAATTTTGACAATTTGCGAAAGAGAAGTATCCAAGAGAAGTCGCTAGCCTTTTTGACTCCAATAAACAAGTGTTGCATCCAAAATGACAAGAAAAAAGGGAGGCTGAATTTTCAATCCAAGAGTGATAATTAGCAAGTGATGAGTTATGATAAAAATGAACATGACTTGACTCATTTTTATATGAGGAAACCCAAGTCATAGTTTGTCCACATTTGTCCACTTTTACATTAAAACCCTAATTTTAGGTCATAACCAAAAGTTACAATGCATATTTAGCAAATCGATTTGCTCTTTTGCCCACATAGGGTACAAAATGACCAAAAATAATAAAATTATGGGACAATAGCCCATAAATCTCTCCTTGAAGGTGGCATATGTGAAGATAAGCCTTCCTAGGCCAAGATGTTTTGCTAGAAAGGTGCCACATCATCCCCATATCAAGCAAGTAGGTGGGGCTTCAAGCCCACAACACCACCAATTGCACCAAAATGGCCAAACCTCCTCCCAAATGTGTGACCTTCAGCTCTCCAAGAGGGACGTTAGCGCAGGGCATAGGAAGGTGATGCCACTCTTTTCATGGTTTTGGGCCTTCATCATGTGCTAGGGACGTCTCTCAAGGTGCAACACTCATAATCTTAGGCCTCCAATGAGTGGGGTGCAACATCCATCCAATGGGCTTTCAAGCCCCTATGAAGGTCCAAGTGGGTTAGTCCCTTCATGAATAGCTTTCATTGACACGGTCCTACAAAGACAAGCAAATACGCCCTCCAAGGGTCCACAAGTCACATGTATCATGCCAATTAAGCCGCCACATTTAATAAAATAATCACCCAAACATGTGGATTAAATGCCCCCTTTTTTAAACTAAACAAATGCTCAAAGACCTTATAAACTTTGCCAAATTTAGGTATGGGAGGGTTGTAATGATGCCTTATTGGGTAGGCCAATCCCCAAGTCTCAAAATGTTTCCCAAGAAGACTCTCTCTAGGCCATGTAATGAATATGAGGTGGATGGGTGTAGGACTTTTGGTCATGGGGTTCTTGGCATATCAAGGGTTCATATTGTCTCATTTATGGGTGCATTTATGGAGGGTGTCCTGCATCCCTTCGTTTGCAATACAACATTTTTGCAAGCTCTTTATTTGCCTTTCAGTTTTTATGGTCTGAACATTAGGTGCTATGTGCAAGGAAAGAAAAAAAGCACCACAATGCCACTTGAAGTTGGAACACATTGAGTGCCATATGCACTGGAAATTAAAGGACATCACAATGCATTCCCCCATCAAGCGAGACATTTTATTCATTTTCTTTTTAAAGGTCCTTCATTATTTATGGATAAGTGTTTCATTTTTCATAAGACCTTAGGGCTAGCATCTAGAAGGATAGGTTATGGCTTTTGACTTACAGTGCTAGCTACAACACCTCTGGGCCTTTAGCCCTTTCTTCCCATGAAATGAGGTACAAGCGCTTCTTGGGGTCAAGAACCCAGAAACCCGAAAGATTAGGAAATAGAGGGGAAGAGGTGTGGAAAGTGGGGGAATGGTACGATGACCCTTTAAGGAAACCCTCTAGTAGCAACCTTTTTCTCGAGGGTGACCTACTTACTGGGAAACCATGTCAACCACCAAGGTGAAATAAGGAAAAATGTATAATTTCCAAGCAAATGTTCCATAATCAAGAAACGATCCTTTGCAACATGCTCAAATGCTTCAATTATTAAAGTGACACTTACCATGAGACTGGACTTGTTACTTCATGAAGCAAGACCTATTGTCTTTTCTAGGTCAGGATGGTGTGGCGGACGTTGCTATGCTGCTGATGATGAATAGTGATGAGTGGTCGAGAGGAGGGGCTCTGTCTATTGAATGTGGGCTTGACTGGTGATCTGGGTCTCGACACTCCACATGTCTTCTACTTGTGGGGCTCGAGACATCATCTCCTTGGTTACCCCTAGGTTTGGGGGGGGGGGTAATAGAGTACTCACCATTGAGTACTCACTGCCTCCAAAAACAGACATTAGACACTCCTAAACAATAGGACAATAAACACCTAAATTGAGGCCAAGACTATGATTCTAACCTTGACTACTTAGTGTGGCTGCAATTTTATTGTACTTGCGATGCCATCTTAATTTTCCAACATTGCATTCTTGTTAAAAACATTACAATTTCTTATGTCTTCATGCTTAAATTAGTCATAAAGAGGATATAATCCTTGATTAGAGTCCTAGGTGATGACAACTTTCATGCTATTATTGTCAAGATTCTTTTGCATTCTTGTCATTGAATACTTTAGATGCGTACTCATCCTTATTGCCATATCCAAGTCTCTTTAGCTAGTTACTACACTGCCATTTTATAAAGGCTTAACATCCACATGTTGGTATTCATATCCCAAATCGCTTCATTATCCACATCAATCACAATGTCACAAGCCTTTAAAAACATTTTTGCAAAAAAAATATACATGTCTGTCTCTCTTCCCTTGAAAACACATTTACCTTCCATATTTTTGGCAGTACAATCTGTAGACTTGATTGCATTTGTAACATTGCTTACTGCAATTGTTGTAAAAAATTAGATATTGTAGATTTGCTTTTATGGCTCACCCAACATCCATAATGTGATCTCTCCCTTGTCTATAAGCTTTCTCTTCCCTCCATCATTGAAAGCCATATATCTTCCTATTGTATTGTTGAACTTGCTTTCATAATCTTGCTCATTGCAAGTAGGATTTTTATTGTTGTAGGAGCATGCAAGATATTGAGGATTTGTTTGTATATACAATACAACATCCACAATGTTAAACATTTGTTTATAATCTAACTCTTCTCTCCATCATTGAAATCCATATTTTGTCCCTTCGAAAGGGATAATACAACATATAGTATGATCTTTCAAATGTAAGTTGTTGAGTGGTCACTGAAACAAGGTACCTGGACTTGGGAAACCTTACATTTGATGATCTGGCCTTGGATAATAACTTAAATTCACTATTGTAAGAATATATGTGAGCTTTGTTTGGCTTTTTGCTCTTTTTGGCAATCCATTTTGTGCAATCCTTCTTGAAATATCCCTCATTGAATTGCTGCTATTTATGTTTTGACCTTTGCTTGACAATTTTATTTTGTTTCGGTTTGAGTATTGGTGTGTAGATCCTTCTCTTTTACACTTTTGTTTGCGAATGTCTTTGAGCCATTCCAACATCGGTTCCTTTAATTCTTCCAACAAGACTGAACACACCTTTTATAATAGTCAAGCTAGTTTGTGCTACACTATAGGTCCTCTTGAAGACTTGAGCATAACAATAAGAAGAGTAATCTTAAAAATCCTCTTTCATCACTGTGGCACTGCACACTTTGATTTGCTCCATGAGAGATTTGAAGGTTAATGTATGATTCCATGTTCTTTGACTCTTGTTGTTCTCATTGTTAGGATATTTAGACACTTAGGAAATGGTTAAGATTAACTTGGTCTATTGTGTCTTAGGTAAAGGGCATTTTTATAGTGTGCATTTGTAGTTATCTAACTTATTGTCACAATAATGTTCTAGACCTAAAGCAATCCAACGATTCTTGTTCTTGTTGATACTAACAACTATTGATCCATGGCTTGGCACCCAATTGGTCCATGATATCTATTTAAAGAGCATGTAAGTTCATTTGTTGATGCTTGATTGTGAGAAACTGATATGTAAAATATTTTCCTCTTTCTTTAATATATTGCCTCAAGTGGCCACGTTGGTTGGGACCTTGCATTGTTTCCCTATTTGAGATTTTTAACCATGTAATGCACATGTTTAGTGATCTTTGATTTGTTTGTGTAAGCAATTGGCGTAAAGTGTTCAAATTGTGTGGATATATCTTGTTTATCGATTCAAATCCTTTTCTTTTATGCTTTTGTTTGCTAATGCCTCTAAGCAATTCCAAAACTATTGTCCCGGTTTCTTCCAACAAGATTGAACACCTTTTTATAATCAAACCAATGTGTGCTCCAAAGGACACTCTATAGGTCCTTCTCAAGACCTAGGCAAAACAATGAGAAGAGTCATTTCAAAAATCCTCATTCTTCACTATGGATCTATGGACTATGATTTGTTCCTTGAGGGATTTGAAGGTTAATGTATGATTCCATGCTCTTTGACTCTTTCATCTTGTCAAGAATATTCTTTTGAGTTAAAGCCTCGTGTTAAGTTCCAGGTTCTTCTGATTTGTACATATGCCTAACAATCGATTCCAAGCCTCCTTGGTGGTAGCATTATGGACATGCACAACCACACCACTAGACATGTTTGAAACAATATATGCAATACCTTTATCATTGTTATCTTCCCATTGATCTTTTGAGAAAGGGCTTTGTGTTAAGTTTCAGGGTCTTGTGATTTGTACATATGTTTAACAATCGATTCCAAGCCTCCTTGGTGGTAGCATTGTTGACATGCACAACCACACCACTAGACATGCAAGAACTTTCTCTTCTTTATCTTCCCATTGCATGATTTTGTCTTGTCTTTTGGTTGGCTTTCATTTTTTGCCTTCCATAAACCCACTTAGGTGCCTTTCTGATAGTAACATTATCTCACTAAGCTTCCAGAGGTTGAAATCAATGCTATTGAATCGGTCAACCAACCTTTGCGGGTAATTTTAGACGACAATGATTCTTCACAACCTTGACTCAAATAATGCTTCTTCTTGTTGTTGAAACTGCGAACAAAAATCAAGCTCACAATGAAAAGTGTTGCTTGGGCATCGATACCATGTTAGAACCATGATGCACTCACAATTTAATGTTTTAGGGAGTAATTGCTTTTGAATCACTCTCAATTAAATGTTTGTTTTGAGTTATTCATTACAACATGTATCCAATACGTATTTATACATGTTTATATGAATCCAAACATAGAAGGAAATGTCTCTATTTTCATGCTTCTTCTTGTTGTTGAAACTGCGAACAAAAATCAAGCTCACAATGAAAAGTGTTGCTTGGGCATCGATACCATGTTAGAACCATGATGCACTCACAATTTAATGTTTTAGGGAGTAATTGCTTTTGAATCACTCTCAATTAAATGTTTGTTTTGAGTTATTCATTACAACATGTATCCAATACGTATTTATACATGTTTATATGAATCCAAACATAGAAGGAAATGTCTCTATTTTCACATAGCATGCTCATGTTCGTTTAATATTTCAATTATTAAATTGCAATATCTGAGGCGGAAGTTGGAAACATGTCGATTCTTCTAGCCTTTTCTTGGATTTTATCTTAGGTTTTCTTTTCTCTTTTTCTCTCTTATGTTTCCTTTTGCACTTTTAGGCAATTCTCAAGTGGGGATTTTGTTTTCTACGGACATTTATTTGGTGCAAATTGCATGGTAGCTTTGGGGAGTCCTAATGGCTTTGTAATTTTTGGTTGTGATTGTCATTGTGCCTTTTTCATTTGGATGATACATTTTGTAGGGTTTTTTTTCTTGTCTTTCCTAACTTGCAACCTCTTAGCTCAATTCTATTTCGAAAACAATACTTGTGATGTCTTAAACTTTATAACCATTTTTTCCCACAAGGTTAGCTTTGAGGCTTCCTTTCAATTTTTTTTTCCCTTTAAGTAGGATGAAGACATGCAAGTAGTTCAATGAAGAAAACCTACTGGCATTGTTGTAATAAACTTAGGTCCTTCCAAAGATTGACCGTTTTTGCCTTTTCGCACGATGTGTATTTTCAAAATACAATACTTCTCTGCATATTGGAACTAATATTGTATGTTGGTAATATACTGTGGGGAATTGTTATGGCTATTGCTAAGAGGGACTGCTAAAGTGTTTATAGAATGAACATCTAGCGGAAAATGAAAACATTAATCCTATATACTTTTGGGGTTATTTTGTAGTATGTCTTCATTCATTTGTTTAGATCTTCTACATTGTTTATGTGTTTACGTTCTATTTTTCCAATCCACCTCTATATACTTTTGGGTTACAAAGTATATTCTCTTGAACTTTCGTTTTATTTATGTTATTTGGTAGTATGTGTTCGTTGATTTGTTTAGATCTTCTACATTGTTTTGTGTTTTTGCCCTATTTTCCCCTTGTCGATGTGTTTCGTTCTATTTTCATTCTAAATATTTTACTAGCATTATGTTAAATACTCGAAGCTAATAAGTGGAATAAACATTGTTGTAAGATATATTTGTGCATGCTTGTTTGTGTTTGTCTATCTATCTATATATCTACATACACACTTGTATATCAAGATTTAATAGTGTGTATAAAGAGATTTCTGTTGTTGTACATTACCATTGCCAATAACATTGTAGTATTTCCGTTTGGACATCTTTAATCTTGGATTTTCTGCAAAGTCCTTATTTTACTCAAGAATATACTACAGAATATTTACTTTATATGGTGTTCACTAAATACTAAATAAGTGGTGTTTTAAAAGTGTTTAAGACTATTGATTTTTCTGGAAAAAAGTTACATGCATTTCTATCTATTTAGGTACATGTATGTATACCATGTTGATAAGATTAGTGTGCATGCCAATAATTGAGCAAATATATGATTCTAGTATGGGAAGTTGATATTAATATTGCATGGTAAAGATGGTTCTTTAACCCTTACCCTTAAATTCATAAGGGTGATATAATGGATGTCTATGTTTTTGATATTTGTTTCAATCTCGGGTTATTTAAGCAATGTACCTTTGCTTTTACTAACCATTGTTAGGTATCCAATATTGGTCGTGCCTGAGTTAGTCTAATGAGTCTAATGTTGGGTTGACATTTACGTCATTTGTTGTTCATTCTATTTGTTATTAGTTCGATGAATGTTATATTAGTTATGTCAAAGGTTATAAAGTTAATCAATAGAGTGGAGATTGCCTTGATATCCAAGGCTTTTTTAGCCATGCAATTGTTTGGGGTGTTGATTTGGTTTTGCCTTGTGATAGAACTATATTCAGTTAAAAAATTCATAGTCCTTTAGTCTGGCACTGCTATTCAACTCGGGGCTTAAACGTTTTAATATTTAAGACTAGTTTTAGAAACTATTCTAATCTTATATTTCTAGGAATGTTTCAACTATTCAACTTGGGGCTTAAACGTTTTACTATTGAAGACTAGTTTTAGATACTATTCTAATCTTATATTTCTAGGAATGTTTCAACTCTTGGAATGTTTGTGATGATTTACACATAACAATAATAATGATTTTAGGCCATGCATTTTATCATACGTATCAAGCACATTGATTTTTTTTGTTTGTTAGTTAGTTCGTGACCTGCGGGCTAGCTCGTCGCTGAGAAACCACGACTCAAGGGTATCTAAACCCGTCAAAATCACACGAGGATCACACCTGACTTGAGCCTCACCAACCCTTAACATGGCTGGATTTTTTGTCCCCGCAGGTTTCGTACCGACATCACGGAGTGGCTTAACAACACACTCCGTCACCCACTGTCCTACACCTCGGGGACTTGATTTTTATCTTTTTTAAAACCAATGCTTTTTAAGAGATTTTTTTCCAAGGATTATTGTGATTAGTAATTCAACCAAAGATTAGTTTTTGGTAGATGGTGGTTAAAGAACTTTGAGCCTCTTACAAAGTTATAGTAGAGAATGCTTATGAGCACCATAAGCCCAAAAATGGTTTTGTACTATACGTCTATTCACAAGCAAATTCAATTATTGATTTTCAATGTTCATTTTTCTTTGATGAATTTCTAGCTTGTGAATTTATTCATTATTTTTTTGGCATACATTTTTTTTGAATGCCGCTTCAGCCTAGGTCAGAGGGTGCATTGCATAATGCATGCTACCTTCAACTAAGGTGCTAGATCTTTAGGGTATGCTTTTTCCCAAATTCCTTTGATTCTTTTTTAACTCAATTTTGGGTGGGTAGAACATATTAAAAAAAATATCACGAGTTTGTAGTTCTCTATTTCTTATATTTGATGCTCTCCAACCTATTGTAATTTTTCTATAGTTTTTAGAAAATTTATGACCACCTTTGTTATTTTTATATTTTGGTTGTTAAACTTGTTTAAACGAAGGCCTTTGTCTATGAAGCCATGCCTAAGATTTATCGATTTTAAGGCACTTAGGAATTGTGCTTGACCATTTTCAAGAAGAGCACTTATAACATAATGACTTATCATAACATCATAGTCACATGTACTAGTTTTACTGAAGATCATGACCCATATTTCGTGGAACACTTTGATAACATTAATATCTCAATTTAAATGATTGTGCAAAATCACAATAAAATTGAAGTTGTATATATAAATGTTTTTTTATAATCCTTCACAAAATGTGTAAGGCTGCACAAATTGCGCAAAGTTTATAAAAGTAAGATCGATAGGAATAACTATGTATTCAATATATATAGGAATAACTATTATATATATATAATGTTTTTTTATCATTGTTCACAAACTATGTATTCAATATATATAGGAATAACTATGTTATATATATATATATATATATATATATATATATATATATATATATATATATATATATATATATATATCATCGTTCACAAAATGTGAAAGGCTGCACAAATTGCGTAAAGGTTATAAAAGTAAGACCAATAGGAATAACTATATATATAGGAATAACTATGTTTGATATATAGTTATATAAAACATACTTATTCGTATTCACAATATATATATTGACTTGTATATATAAATGTTTTTTAATGAACTTTCATAAAATGCACAAGGTTGCACAAATTGCATAAAGGTTATAAATGTAAGATCAATTTTCTTTCAATTTGATTGCATTTTTTGTAGAATCATTTAAATTGAGAGGTTAACACTAGGATTGATGTTACCTATGGTATCAAAGCATGGTTCAAAATATTAGGGCCTTGGATCCATCTTCTAACTTATTTGCATTAATTTTTATTTGAAAATCAAATTAATTATATTTGAATTATTTGCGTGTGTTAGGTTAGACCTGGACAAAACGATTAGGAGAGGTAGGATAGTTAGTGGTTGTGGTGCATATCATTAAACACAATGGTCACTTCCGTATCTATGCCAAGTTTAGAGGAACATTTCCAGGAACAAGGACATGTCCTTGAGAAGTAATAACTATGATGCGTTCTTTTCAAAGAATGTCGGATGGCGAGATGAATAGGTTGGATCGGGGAGAAGGAGGTGTTTCGATGCGTGTAGAGGGGTCGCAAAATCCAAGTGGCAAAGTTTATAGAAAATCGGAAAAAGTAAAACTTTTAGAATTTTGGGGCTCCATTGATAGACAGGGAGTTGAAGCCTGGTTAGAGAACATGACAATGTGTTTTGAGTTGAGAGATTATACTTCTAATGTCAAAGTGCGTATGGGTGTCTTCTAGTTAAAAGGAAGCACATTGCTTTGGTGTAAGAGTTTATTACTGTAGTTGGAGACGAGTGTATTTGAGATCTCATGGGAGCTGTTTTAAGAGTGTTTAAGGGAGTGCTACCTCTTAGAGGAGTTAACTAAGAGACAATAAAATGAGTTTAACTTATTGAGACAGGGGCAACAGGTTAGTACCAGAGTTGAGCCCATATTCATGGAGTTGTTGAAGTATGCACCGCACTTGAACACAAAGAAGTTGCAGTTACTAATTTTGTTTATGGGTTGAACTATAATGTCAGATTAAAAGTTAGAATATTGATGCCTTGCAATTTGCACGAGACGATATAGAGGGCTATTATAGTTGTGAGGAGGAATTCATGGGAAGTGGTCAGTTTAGATCATCTAGGCCTTCAGGTTCATGTGGATAGAGATAGGGTTCTTAATTAGTTAGTGCATCGAGCCTAGTAGCAGGATGCAGGATGTGTAAAGAGGACATGTGATGGTTACATGTAGACTTTAGACATGGAGTTAGAGACCGCCATATAGACCTCCTACACAGTGGACTCAACATACATAGTAGAGTAGTAAAACTACTTTTTCTTGGTATGGGACATAGAGTCAACCTCCTTAGAAGGGGTGTTTTGATATGTGAGCAGAGCTAAACCACTATAGGTGATTAGGGTAAAGTCCACAAGATCAATGCAACAATGAATAATCGCCAAGTTTCATTTCTCATAATGCATTATTAAATTCGAAAATAATGGCAACTGAGCAAGAAGATTTCAACCAAGTAGAGATGGCTTCCAGAGTTAAGGAAGGAGTAGGAAAGTTGGTTAAAGATTGTGAGATTGACCTTGGTGTATGCAAAACTCGAGTATCATTATATTCAACTACCTTGGCATCTAAAGATGTAGTAATAGGTATGGATTGGTTAGAAAGTCATGAAGCAATGTTAGATTGTAAAGAATATAAGCTTTATTTTATAGACGATTTAGGACATAAAATAATCCTAGTAGGGATGAATAAAGGAGTACCTTAAGATTTATTGTCGTGTTGTAATTGAAGAAAAGTTTGAGGGAAGGATGTACACTATATGATGTAACTGCTATGAACAAGAAAGATGATACCGTTAATATAGAACAATATCTTGTGTTATTGGAATTCTTGTATGTGTTTCTAGAAGAATTACTTGGATTACCACCTAAGAGAAAGATGGAGTTCACGATTGAACTCAAATCGGGAACGAAACACATCACAAAGTCCCCTTATTGCATGCCAACTCCATGGTTGTGAGAGTTGTAGATGCAACTCCAAGAACCCTTAGACTAAAGTTATTCATCATAGCATATCACCTAGGGGAGTGCCAATGATAATTGTAGAGGAGGAAGATGGGTCCTGGAGACCTTTTATTGATTATCATATGTTGTGGATAATTGAAGAAAAGTTTGAGGAAAGGATGTACATTGTATGATGTAACTGCTATGAACAAGAAAGGTGATACCGTTAATATAGAACAATATCTTGTGTTATCAAGATTCTCGTATGTGTTTCTAGAAGAATTACTTGGATTACCACCTAAGAGAAAGATGGAGTTCACGAATAAACTCAAATCGGGAACGGAACACATCGCAAAGTCCCCTTATTGCATGACAACTCCATGGTTGTGAGAGTTGTAGATGCAACTCTAGGAACCCTTAGACTAAAGTTATTCATCATAGTATATCACCTAGGGGAGTGCCAATGATATTTGTAAAGGAGGACGATGGGTCCTGGAGACCTTGTATTGATTATCATATGTTGTTTTATCTGAATTCTTGGATGTGTTTTTAGAAGAATTACTTGAATTACCACCCAAGAGAAAGTTGGAGTTTGCGATTAATCTCAAATTGGGAACGAAACCCATCGCAATGGCTCCTTATCGCATGACGACTCTAGAGGTGCGAGATTTGTAGATGCAACTCTCGGAACTCTTAGAGTTGCAATTTATTCTTCTGAGTATATTATCGGAGGGAGTGCCATTGATATTTGTAAAGAAGAAGGATGAATTGTGGAGACTTTGTATTTATTATCAACAATTAAAACAAAGCCGCAATGAGAAATCAATATCTGGTGCCTAGATTCGGTGATCTATTCGTTCAAATGAAAGGTGCTATGGTGTTTTGTAAAATAGATTTAAGGATTAGATATCATCAATTAAGAATAAGAGAAGAGGATAGTCCTAAGACGACATTTAAACCACATTTTTACCAGCATTAATGTAACGGTGTCCTTTGGAGCGACGAATACAACTAGTGTATTTATGAGCTTAATGAATGTAGTGTTTCGACAATAGCTTGATATGTTTGTGGTGGATGATATTTTGAATATTTCAAAACATCAGAGGAACATGAAGAGCATTTAAGGCTAGTATTGCAATGTCTTAGTGTTAGAATAATAGGTGTGCTGGTTTCACCATAGAGAATATAACAATATTGCCACCCAACCATAGGCTGAAGCCACCCCCGAGCACCTTAACCTTGACAGAGAGAATAATTTCGGAAGCAAACCCTAGAACTAATATCTAGTCAAGGTAGCGTGCTTCTGCCCAGAGCTAGCGTACAAGGCAGAAAGTCCAAGCCAAAATCGCAAGATTCCAGTTGCAGTAGCTGCAACTGCAGCTGCTCTCCAAACTTGCGCACAACTGGTTTTCTGCAGTTTCGGGAGTGTGTGTCACAAATGAGCTCTAGCACCCTCTATTTATACTGCTCCAAGTCACTTAACTGGGTCGACTTCTCTTCCTGGAGGCTAATAACTTAATATTAATTATTCACTTGAGACGATTGCTCTTCTAGGGTTATTATCCAACGTTTTAGGGTTTCTTTTGCTTCCCAAAAATTTAGTCTCATCAAAGGTTACATGTAGTGGTTAATACCTCCTGCAACTACCATAAAATCAACACTCCCTCCTAGCTAGGGAGGTATTAAGTCAATGGTCTTGAGCACAAACAAACTATTCAACTGGTGGCAACAACATAGCCACACAGACTATCTCATAGTCACATCATGAGGGTGTATCCCCTTATACTCCTCCTAGGGTTTGATAGTATAACCTTGAATTCAAGAAGAAAAATACAAAATTGCAAAATTTCCTTACCCAATCCACGAGATAGCATGCAAAACCCTTACTATCAAAGAAATTCTGACAATTTGCGAAAGAGAAGCATCCAAGAGAAGTGGTTAGCCTTTTTGACTCCAATAAACAAGTGTTGTATTCAAAATGACAGGAAAAAAAAGAGGTCGAATTTTCAATCCAAGAGTGATAATTAGCAAGTGATGAGTTATGATAAAATGAACATGATTTGACTCATTTTTATTTGAGGAAACCCAAGTCATAGTTTGTCCACATTTGTCCACTTTTACATTAAAACCCTAATTTTAGGTCATAACCAAAAGTTACAATGCATAATTAGCAAATCGATTTGCTCTTTTGCCCACATAGGCTACAAAATGACAAAATATAATAAATTGATGGGACAATAGCCCATAAATCTCTCCTTGAAGGTGGCATATGTGAAGATAAGCCTTCCTAGGCCAAGACGTCTTGGTAGAAAGGTGCCACATCATCCACATATCAAGCAAGTAGGTGGGGCTTCAAGCTCACAACACCACCAAGTGCACCAAAATGGCCAAATCTCCTCCCAAATGTGTGACGTCAAGCTCTCCAAGAGGGACGCTAGGGCAGGGCATAGGAAGGTGATGTCATTCTCTTTTCATGGTTTTTGGCCTTCATCATTTGCTAGGGACGTCTCTCAAGGTGCAACACTCATAATCTTAGGCCTCCAATGAGTGGTGTGCAACGTTCATAATCTTAGGCCTCCAATGAGTGGGGTGCAACATACATCCAATGGGCTTTCAAGCCTCTATGAAGGTCCAAGTGGGTTAGTGCCTTCATGAATAGCTTTCATTGGGAAGGTCCTACAAAGACGAGCAAATACGCCCTCCAAGGGTCCACAAGTCACATGTATCATGCCAAGTAAGCCGCCACATTTAATAAAATAATTACCCAAACATGTGGAATAAATCCCCCCTTTTTAAACTAAACAAATGCTCAAAGACCTTATAAACTTTGCCAAATTCAGGTATGGGAGGGTTGTAATGATGCCTTATTGGGTAGGCAAATCCCTAAGTCTCATAATGTTTCCCAAGAAGACCCTCTCTAGGCCATGTAGTGAATATGAGGTGGATGGGGGTAGGACTTTTGGGCATGTGGTTCTTGACATATCAAGGGTTCATATTGTCTCATTTATGGGTGCATTTATGGAGGGTGTCCTGCATCCCTTCGTTTGCAATACAACATTTTTGCAAGCTCTTTATTTTCCTTTCATTTTTTATGGTCCGAACATTAGGTGCTATGTGCAAGAAAAGAAAAAGAGCACCACAATGCCACTTGAAGTTGGAACACATTGAGTATACAACTTTGTCTATTCATAGTAGTATACAACTACTATCCAATGGTACACAACCACTCTCAGTAGCACACTGCTACTATCCCATGACACAACGACTACCAGTGGATCACATCAACCACAGTAGCATCCAACTACTGTCCAGAGACATATAGTCTCCACAACAATCATATCATTTGATATCAACCTGCATAAAACAATATCATGATACAAACTAAGTCATCTGGGCCATTCTTCCACTCACATATGTGAGATATGGAAGAGCATATGCCCTCAGAAAGTAAAACATCAGCCATGGGCTAACTGGACTATTCTTCTCAAGCATAGAAGAATAACTGTGCCTGATTTATGATCCCGGACCATTCCTTTGGCACTAATCATAGTGCAACCTGAAGAGAATGAGTTTGTCCTAGTGAATGCCTGTCCCTGATTGATGAACTTGGACCATTGACCTAATTGGCCATTCCTCCGACACTAATCATAGCACCAACCTAGAGAGAATGAGTCTGCCCTAGGGGAATGACTGTCTGGACCATTTCCTATGCAAATGACTATCCTGCACCAGCCTCCAAAACATACCATTCTTCGAAACTGCTCACAACTGTGAACTTTGAAAGAATGACTGCTCGACGAGGCAAACCGTTCTACTTGACCACTACTCAAAGAGACTGCCAAGAAGAAAGACTATCCTAGATCATTCCCCCACATTGGCCACAAGGGGAATTGCTGTCTATGCTACATAAACAATCTATCGGACCATTTTCATTACGAAAATGACTGTCCAATTTGGACTATTTTTCGAACTGGAAAATGCTTGTCCGTCAGAAATCTGAAACCAATTTTCGAACTAGAAAGGAATTGCCCATCTTGGAACATTTTCCGTACTAGAAAATGACTATTCATAAATCAATAACATTTCAGTGCTCCCTCCCAACCTGGGAGTAATCACTTCCTTTTCTAATAAGGAAGCTGTCTCCACGAGCTCCAACTTGTCTCATAAGTACATAAACTTTTCATTTTGAGCAGAGGCTTTATCAAAATATTTGCTATTTGCTTGTCGGTGAAAATATACTAGAGAACCACTTCTCTCTTCTGGACTTTATCATGGAGAATATAATGCTTGATCTCAATGTACTTCGGTCTGTCATGGAACACTTGTTTTCTCTGAAAGCTTCACATAATTCTTATCATTACAATATATCATATTCGAATTCAACACTTCTGTTTCCTATTAGCTCATGACATCGTGGCAAAGCTCAAACTGAAACATATCCAAGTAGCACTTCTTCTCTCATCATGAGAGTTTGCCATGGATTGGCAATCCATCATCCCAGACTTCGGAGTAACCATTCTGATACACTATCTTTGTCATAGAAAGTTTTCACCATGCTTTTGCTGTATATGAGATATTCTGCATCAAGTTGTTTGAATCCATACAAGGTCTTCTTATATCTGGATACATGGGTCTCTTTTTGGTATAAGCTTCTTTCTCAATTTGCTTTATTGGGAAGAACAATGTTTTACATGTAAATTCCAATCCATGGATACTGCAGAAGGTATATTTGGTTTACTGGAACGAGCTGTCGTCATAGTCTTCTCCCTCCTTCTGGAAGAACCTCTGAATCTCGCAATGCTTCCACTCATAAGTCTTGTTCAAATTTTCTTTCATACATCGTTCTTTATCATAACTTCCATTTCTTCTGCTTGATTGCTTCTATAGGGTTCAAACCAAGCTGATAGTCTTATGATTCTTGGTTTAATCACTGGTTGTTTTGGCTTTTTTTTCTTTCTTGGAATGTTCATGTTCTTCCTCATGTTCCTCTTTAGCTTTTGGGTCCATGTAGTCTTCTATAGATTCCATGCCTTGAAGATTCCAAGTTCTTCCTTTCATCATAGGATCATGGATGTAGATGGACAACCAAGGATACTTAAGGCTTCTTTTCGAAGAAAACTTCTTCTAGAGTCAAACTGGACACGTGCTGCTTATCATGGTTGCTACATTCAATTTGAACATAGATAGATACTTCATAATCCTCAATTGATCATATCATTTACGATTAGAGCCCTCCTAAACCTTGCTTCTTGCATGAATGCATGCTCTTATTTTGGAATTCTGTAATCAACTCCTTCCATCTAAGAGGGTCCATGCTTTCGTTTGCATCCTTATTGCCTTCTGCAAAGTGTAGCAAGTCTCTTTTTAATTTCCTCTTTTTATTTTTATTTTTATTTAAACCTACTTCATTTTTTTCTTAATTAAATTATGTTCTTCCTTAATATATATATATATATATATATATATATATTATTTTTTATTATGTATCTAGGGGAATCGATAACGATGGCGATATCTGGCTCACGTGACACGAGGTCGAATTCCGTCAACTGCCTTATAATCCCTAGGGAGAAATACACCGCCCGCAAGCCTGGCCTCCAGATAAGATGAGGTTTGAACTCATGACCTGCTTAGCATCACAAACGCCTTAACAACACGTCCACTGGCCACTAGACCACACCCCTGTAGGCCTCTTTCTAATTTCCTCTTGATTATTGACTTCTTTCTGTTTTTTCTTCTTCTGGGTCTCTTCAAGTTTGATTCTGATTTAGGCCTATCTGGGAGTTGTTACTTATATAATAACTTCCACAGGAATTGTTACCAAAGATTGTCAACGTACTTCATCTTTTTCATGTGTATTGCTTGACTTGTAGTCATCGTGATTGCAATCCTTATCTTGTTATTCTTCAATAGGTATTGTTTTACTTGGCCATCTTATCTTATAATAGATATACATGATATGTACAGAAACTATGTAAACATGGTGTGTACAAGAACTTTGAAGAATATTGTTACCTTGACTTAGAAGAAGATGTTTGTTTTACCTTGCTTGGCTTTCTTTGAGGGTTCCCTATCTTCGACAACTGTTGCTTCCTCTGTTTCCTTCCTTTTCTTTAACTGAGGATAGTGGTTCCTGTAGTGACCATATTTTCGACAGTTGAAGCATCGTATCTTTGACATATCCTTTTGTTGATTTGGTTTCTTCCTTAATCCAAACTTCTTCTTATTCCTGAAATTCTTGAACTTTGCTTTGAAGGCTTGATCATCGTATTTTTTTTGGGATTTCTCTTTTGCGTTAATCCATGATTCTTCTTGTGCATAACAAGTCCAAAGTTCTTCAAATGTGGGATACTCCTTTCTTGTGTTCATGCTTGCAACAAATGCATCCCATGTCTTGGGAAGGCCATTGAGTACTATATTTACCAGTTCCTTTTCTGAAATGATTTCTTCAATAGCTTGTAGTTGATCTCTTAACTAAGAGATTTTCACAAAGTATGATGTTATGCTATTATCATCCTTCATTTTGATGTCACATAGCTCATTTTTCAGACTCATTACTTGTCTAATGTTTTTGACTGAGAAGAGATTAGTTAGGGCATCATACATCTTCTTAGATGAGTCAAGATGAGAGATGTAGGGTATCAAGTGGTCTTTTATAGAGTCCACTATGATATACTCATAGAATTGATGTCATTGTCCTTGAACTTGTCCATAACTGCAATGGTCTGAGGTTTCTTCTCTCTTCCCGGTTCAAATTTTGGTTCCATGATCTTGTCTTTGATGAGATCCAATACTTTATTCTTGGCAAGGATGAGGTCAATCCTTGTCTTCCATGTTCTGAAGTTAGAAACCCCTTCTAACTTGTTTTCTGACTTCATAGAGTAAGTCATTATTGACTTGGTCAACCTTTGACTTTGACGAAAAATTCAAACTTGACGTCTTGGCTTGCTGGGAGTACCGGGACATGCGTTAGGCTATCCATAAATTAGGTCAATCTCTTCACTTAAGATGCCTTAACAAGAGGGTTTGGGTTTCGTTGTTGCATCAAAACTTTGACTGCAACTGCAATTGTAACTGAGCAAATCCTCCCAATCTATCTTCCAATGGTTAGATTGCTCGAAGATAGTTTGGCCCCATAACCTGATAGAATAATAGGTGTGCTCGTTTCACCATAGACAATATAGCAATATTGTCACCCAACCATAGGCCAAAGCCACCCTTGAGCACCTTAACCTTGATAGAGAAAATAATTTTGGAAGCAAACCCTAGAACCAATAGCCAATCAAGGTATCGTACCTCTCCCCAGAGCTAGCGTACCAGTCCGAAAGTTCAAACCGTAATAAAGAGAAAGTCCAAGCCAAACCCGCAAGATTCCAGTTGTAGCAGCTACAACTGCAACTCCTCTCCAAACTTGCACACAACTGGTTTTTTGCAGTTTCGAGAGTGTGTGTCACAAATGAGCTCTAACACCCTCAATTTATACTGCTCCAAGTCACTTAACTGGGTCGACTTCTCTTTTTGGAGGCTAATAACTTAATATTAATTATTCACTTGAGCCGACTTGTCTTCTAGGGTTATTATCCAACATTTTAGGGTTTCTCTTGCTTCTCGAAATATTCTAGTCTCATGAAAGGTTACATGTAGAGGTTATTACCTTTTGTAGTTACCATAAAATCAACAGATAGAAAACATAAGCTGTATGTTAATCTCTCTAAGTGTTTGTCTTATAAATCAAAGATTCATTATGGAATGGTCGACCCCTAAGGGAAGAAATTGCAATGGATGTAGCAAAGATAGAGGCCATTATGGAATGGTCGACGCCAAATATTTTACACAAAGTACATATTTTTATTGGGTTTGTTATATATTATAACATCAAGGGGTTGACAACTATGCTCGCAAAGTTTTGACGCTAGAAAATATCGTTCGATGCCTTAATATGGCGCTGGAAGGTTGAAGAAATTCGAGGATCCTAAGGCTGCGCAATAGGTCTGTCTTTGACTTGATTGTGTTGGAAATATTTATATTTTCGACTCACTAGTTCAGTGGGAGTTAACTGGAGCTAGTTTTATGTTAGAATTTTTATTTTAGACCATCACTAATATGCATGCATTCCTAAGAAAAGCTCACTGCTTGTTTGCTTTTCTTAATTATGGAATGTTCTTTCCTCATTCATTGTATTCATATTGATTAGCTCATTGGAGTAGTATGAATATATTTTCTCATTCTTCCATATTGAATCTCTCTTCCTTTTCTTGATAAGCTTTGTTTGTATTTGCTTTAGCTAGGTCTCCTGTGTAGGTTTCCATGAAACATTGACATGGTATCGTAGCCAAGCTGCTTGGAGCAAACCAGACAAGCCAAAAAAGAGGGAAATCAAAGTTTCGGTGACTGTAGTCCGTGTATCTGATGGAGTCACACCCACTCCTTATTGAAAGTTGCAACAATCATAGACACATTTGCAAAATTAATTTTTTTTGATCTATGTCGCAGCGCTGCACTTTTCGAACTCTACTAGAGTGCGATACTAAGGCCAGTGTCGCAATGTATCCTTAAAAAGGGTGCAACACCCTTGAAAAATTGATCTTTTGCTGTGATTTCTTAGTATTTTTTACAGGTAAATTGAGGGTTAAATTTTAGGGTTTTTAGAATCAGTAAGATGGATGGATACAACACCAATTCTTCTGTCAAATTTGGTGATAATTCTCACACTGTACAATTATTTTGAATGGAAGACGAAGGATGAATTCCAACTCAAAAGGAAAGGATTGTACAATTTGATGAAGGCGACAGAAACAAAACCTACATCAGTGATTGTGAAGACCAGATCGGAGAACCGTAAGGATGAGGGCACACGATTTCTTCTTGAATTAATTTCAATTGATTTATGGTTTCATGTTGCCGCATGCAAGAGTCCAAACGAGATCTGGACCACCTTGTAAGGTCTTTTTGGAAAGTAGGATGAGATGAGAGGTCATATGCTTGAGGTAGAGTTGAATACCTTGGATCCTAAAAGTTTCGATAATATACAAGATTTCTTTACCAAGTTTAAATCTTTGATATTGAGCTTCGAATCTTGTGGTTTTGATAAGTCTAAACAAGAGCACCAACTTATTCTAACAATCTTGGCTAAGCTAGGACCAGAATACGCTGTCTATGTCTCCACTTTTCATTCTGGTAGATATCTCTTGGCATCAAAGTGGAAGATGCCTACCTTGGCGCAGTTCATCGATTCTCTCACACATGAGCATGCGAAACTCATTAAGATGGGTCTAATTAAACAACCCAAAGCACATGCACTCACCATGCAAGATGGAAAATGGTCATCCAATAAAAAATCCAAAAGGAAAGGAAAGGAAAAGTAGAAAGAAAATGAGGGATATTCCAAACCCTCCAAGTATTCTTTAAGTTCCAAAGACTCTTCAAATTCCAAAGAGAAGAAGAAGGGAAAACAATGCACTTATTGTAATAAACCAAATCATGAAGAATCCACATGCATGAAGAAGCAAATCGATTTTATCGTACAGGTACTTTATCATAACAACCTTGAAAACTTCATTCGTGAAGGAGTCAAGATGAAGACAAAAGAAGATCATGCTCCTAAGAAAGGTAATCATCATGCTCTTGTTGCAATTAATTCCTCGTTTGATTCATGGATTATAGATTCTGGTGCATCATATCATATGGCAGGCAAAGAGGAAGTCTTTACTTCTTTGAGTTCATGCTCAAGAGCCCTATTATCATGGGGGATGATACTCTAGTAGCAGTAGCAGTAGAGGGAAGAGTGGAACTCCCTAATGGCAGTTTTGAGAATGTTTTACATGTTTACTGACCATAACTCCTCTTTACTACTTACGCATGCCGATGATAGTAGTAGAGTATTGCATGAAAGATGTGGTCATTTAAACTTTAGGTACATGCAAAGACTTGCTAAGCAAGGAATGGTCAAAGGCTTGCCATAAATTCACTTTTATGAAGGGGTTTGTTAATGATGTATTCTTTGCAAACATCCTGAAGAGAAGTTCGAAAAAGGGAAGGCAAAGAGAGCCTCTTCTTCGTTGGAGCTTGTTCACAGTGATCTCATGGGTCTATTTCCACATCGTTCCATTAGCAATGTAAGGTATGTCCTTACATTTATTGATGATTACTCACACTATACTTGGGTTTATTTTCTCTGGTGAAAGTTTGAATTTTTTAAGCATGTAAAAGACTTCAAAGCTCTAGTAGAGACAAACACTAGGAAAATTATCAAAATCCTTTGTACAGACAATGGGGGGGAGTATATCAACGAAGATGCTTAGAATCTTTGTCGTGAGGCTAGTATCCAGTTGCAACATACAGTTCCATACACTCCAGGCTTTGGGATGAGGCACTTAACTGTGCTGCTTACATACATAACAGATCTCCTCATAGATCTGTTGAGGACATGACACCTTTTGAGGCTTGGACAGGTGGCAAGCCAGATGTCACACACTTCCGCATCTTTGGATCTCGTGCATGGGCCCATATTCCTTGTAAAAAGAAGAAAACATTAGATCCATAGAGCACAACTTGCATCTTTGTGGGATATCCAGATGATGTGAAGGGGTACACGCTGATTGATCCCTCTATAGATTGACTCATCATTGAGCGCAATGTTCAGTTTGAGGAGAGTACTTTGCATGCACCACTGGCGCAACATGTAGATACTCTTGTGCTTTCATCAGTTCCAGACATCAGAGATGATGATTCCATACACTTAGATGCTACATATTCATACTCACAGGATTTTGTACATGGAATGAACATGTAGTACAACCAGATGAGGAGCCAATGTTGGAGCTTCAGCAGATGCTCAAGTGGGCATAATCCACACTTCAAGCAGCAGGGGACTTTGCAGGGGATCCATTGGATTCTAGGAGTACTCGATCTCAGCATTAGGAGCCTTCTAATGTATTTTCAACTTTTGAACCAACGATGCCTAAGCATTGCTATATGGTTCAATCTTTTGATCCGCAGACCTACAATGAGATTGTGGGAAACCCATTATGGGAAGCAACCATGCAGGAGGAGTATGACTCACTCATAGAGAAACATACTTGAGATCTGGTTCCACTTTCACCGGGGAGGAAACTTATCAGATGCAAATGGGTCTATAGGACCAAGAGAGCAGCAAATGGTCAGGTGAGCAGGTACAAGGCAAGACTAGTTGCAAAAGGATTTCAATAGATTCACGAGATAGGTTATGATGAGACCTTTGCTCTTGTAGCAAAGATGGACTCCATTCGTTTGGTTCTAACCATTGTAGCAGCCAAAGGATGGGAAGTTCACAAGATGGATGTGAAGAATGTTTTTCTTCATGGTGATCTTTTAGAGGAGATCTACATGGATCAACCAACGATGTTCATTCATAACTCATCTTTTGTAGGCAGATTGAAGAAGTCACTTTATGGCCTCAAGCAGACAACTAGAGCATGGTATGAAAATATGGATTCTTATTTGCTTTCAAATGATTTTGTTAGATGTAAATTTGATTGCAATGCTTACATGATGAGGACTGCAAACTCTTTGGTGATTCTAGTACTCTATGTTGATGTTCTTTTGATCATTGGTAACTCTGCTTTAACCATTGCTATGGTTAAAGATATTTTGCATGACATGTTCTCTATGACAGACATGGGTCCACTTCATTTCTTTCTTGGTCTTGAGATTAGTCAAGATGCTTTTGTCATCAAACTTTCTCAGGTTAAGTAGCCCAACGATCTTCTAGATAGGTACCACATGACAAATTGTAAGTCTGCACCTACACTCTTCTTATTTGGGATCAAACTTGTGGATGGTGGGGATACACCATTAGTGGACAACACTTTGTATCGACAATTGGTGGGGAGTCTTCTCTATCTCAACCACACTCGTATGGATATCTCATATGCAGTAGGAGCAGTTGCCAGATACATGTAGGAGCCCCATGATATGCATCGGAAGGGTGCCAAGCACATTCTCAGATATGTTTAGGGCACCATGAGGTATGGGATTCACTATGTAGTTGGTTGTGCATTGGATATCATAGGCTTCACAGATTCAGATTGGGCTAGCGATGGACATATCACAAGTCCACTTCAAAGTACACTCTCAATTTGGGGTCAGACCCTATTTGTTGGTCAAGTAAGAAGCAATCAACCATTGCTTTATCTTCTGTAAAGACCGAGTACGGAGGACTAGTCAATTGTGTCATTGAGGTAGTTTTGCTTCAACACTTCCTTATTGAGCTTGGTATCTAGTTTCATTATCTGACTGTCATATGGTGTGACAATTAGAGTACATTAAGATTTTGCAGAGATCCATTACAACGACAACGAACCAAACATAATGAGGTCGACATGCATTTGATCAGAGATCTAGTACACGACATAGCCATTGATCTACAGTTATGTCCTTCATTTGAACAGACTATCGACATCTTCACCAAGACCTTCACTGGGACGAAGTTTCAGACTTTGTGGGATCGTTTTGGAGTGAAGAACATAGTTGCCTAGAAACTACCTTTTCTTCTTTCGATGCATTCTTTTTTGAGGGGGGGTTTTGTTCCTACGTGGTTTTTTTGCTTTCCTCGTTTTTATTCAGTGTTCATTAGTTGCATTGCACATGAGTACCTAATATGGCCTAGTTGCTGGGACTTGTTTTTGTTTACTCCATAGTGATGTTCAAGGGTGTGTTGGAAATATTTCTCTTTTTGACTCACTAGTTTAGTGGTAGTTAACTGGAGCTAGTTCTATTTTAGTCTTTCTATTTTAGACCATCTCTATTATGCATGCATTCGTAAGAAAAGTTCACTGCTTGTTCGTTTTTCTTAATTATGGAATGTTCTTTCCTATATGAGTGTATATCACTCATTCTTTGTATTTATATTGATTAGCTCATTGGAGTAGTGTGAATATATTTTCTCATTCTTCCATATTGAATCTCTTGTCATTTTCTTGATAAGCTTTGTTTGTATTTGCTTTAGCGAGGCCTCCTATGCAGGTTTCCATGAAACATTGAAAGGTTGGGCACTAAGTTCTAGGCACTTTCAGATATGTTTTTAGTCACTGTTTAGGATTGTATACTTGCTGTCCAAAAACAACCAACAGGTCTGATGTTTACCCACTAAAATCTGCCTTCTAGGAATTGATTCAATGCTCTTTTATGGCTGCTATTTTAGGGGATTTAATTGGGAATTTGCTGTCCGTAGTTAGCGCATTTAAAACTCCATAAAACATAGAATACCCTCTAGTATCTTTCATAGCTAACACAGTTGAAAGCACTAAGAAAACTATGACAAATGTACACAAGTGTTTTTGGTCAACATGACCCTGGCAAAACCCCATGGGGAAAACTAGTAAGAGAGATAGATTTATTACGAAGATCTGAAAGCAAATGCTACAACAAGTAAATACACAAGGAACCTGATATAGTCCAAGCTTATCCTTAAGCTTGCAATGGAATTCCTCAAAACTTGTGCCTGGTAGCCTTTGAACAAATGTGCCCTTTGCCTTGGTGTGCCCTCCTCACTTCGCTATGCCTTTGTTTTGACTTGCCTTGAGGTGCGGGCCCTTGCTATGGCCGAATTCGCTCCAATTCCTCTTAGTGTGCTCTTTTCAACCATTGGTGCGCCCCCTCTCACAAGCTAAGTGCGCACTGCTCACTAGTGCGCCTCCTCCTTATCTTGTGTGCAAGCTCACAAAGAATACATCCTCCTTTAAGCCTTTGCGTCCACCTCTAGATTTCTCACCAAGATACCATATTGCATCTCCTTGATTTCTCACCAAGATACCATAGTGTGCCCCCTTGCCTTCTCCAAACCCTTGACCTCATGCGTCCTCTTCTCCTCAAGAAATGAACCCAAGTCTTCTTCCTCTCTTCCTCTCCTTACTCAACTCTCTCATGTAAGAATAAATCTTTCTTTACCCATTTTGCTTCCTTTAGCTTGTCTTAGGCCAAACCTAGAAGATCAAGGGCCTAGATTAGATCTAGCCCAAGTCTAATCAACGAATGAGATTACATCTCATAAATCTCATTTGGAAATCCACTTTGACTTAATTTTCTGTAGTTTGCTTTATGTTTGTTAATTCACTTTCCTCAAGTGAATTAAATGCCACTTTAGACTTAAGTGTCTAATTTCACTTTATGACTTAAGTGAATAAAGTCAATGTGAAATTAGAACATAAAGTAATACCATGAGGGTAATACTCCACCCCTTTGTGTTTAGAGACTCACAAACACAAGGGGACCACTTTCAAAGGTACGCAAATCTTCGTTGAAATAGTGTAACTTCGAAGAATATTCTAATTATATTTGAGTTATTAACTTATAGATCAAATCCTCTTTTGTGGATTGATCATGTTAGGTCATGTATAAGACCAAATCCCCTTCTGTGGATTGGTCAAACCATATTTATATGTTGGTATTTGAGAAGTGATCTTTTCATCTTTTAGTAAGTTTATATTTATTTTTTGAGCACTTTCATTTTCTGGTCATTTTCCTAGCTTCAGGTTAAGATGTCTGCAAGCACCAAGTTTTAGAAGGTGTGGAAAACTTTGGTGCCTGGAAGTACAAAATTTGACTCATTTTTGAAGAGAATGACCTTGCAAAACTCATAAAAGAAAATGTGTTGGAACGCGAAGAAGAAGCAACGAAAGAGAAATACAAGAAGGATATGATTAGGGCCAGAAGAATAATTGTAGATTCCATTAAAGACCACTTGATCCCTCAAGTGTCTTCTAAGAACACTCCAAAAGAGATGTTTGATGCTCTAACTAGAATGTATAAAGGAAAGAACATCAACCAGAAGATGAACTTGAGAACCCAATTCAAGAATACAAAGATGCAGAAAGGAGAAACAATCAAAGAATATTTCTCTAGGGTTACTCAATTCAAGGAACAATTAGAAGCACTTGGAGACAACTTGGATGAAGATGAACTCATCATGACAACTCTTAATGGTTTCACAAGAGCTTGGGATGCCTTCATTCAAACTATTTGTGCAAGAAAAGAAAAACTCCAATTTGACAGTCTATGGGAAGAATGTGTTCAAGAAGAAGCAAGAGTAGCCATTCGAGAACCTGTACTTTTAAGGGATGAAGATCAAGCCCTAGCAACTCATGCCAAAGGAGGAAATAAAAGGTCTCATATCCAAAAGACGATCCACCTTCATAAAGAATCTCACTCCCCAAAGAGATTCACCCATAAAGAATCTCACCCTCCAAGGAGATTCCGAAAATATCATAAGGGTCAAAGAAAAGAAAAATATTTCTCCTCTTATCAATGTTATCATTGTGATAAGATGGGACACATTGATAAGAATTGTCTCGCCATAAGGGAAGAATACAAGAAGAGAAATAACAAAGACATCATGCCCATGCAGTTGAAGATGGTTAGCCACCCAAGAAGGTGACTAAAGAAGAAATTGAATATTATGTTTTGTTTTCCGCCCTCTTAGGCTCTGTGACACTTGGAGAGGATACTTAGCTCATAGATAGTGGTGCCTCTAAGCACATGACAGGACATAAAGACATTCTCTCTAGTCTTACAGAAAGGGACTTCCCCCAGAAAGTGTCACTCAGAGATGATTATTAATACCCTATCAAAGGAATGGGAGAATCCACCTACAAACTTGATTCAGGGAATCCGATGAAAATGAAGAATCTACTGTATGTACCAGGGTTGACAGAGAACTTACTTTCTATCTCAACTTTAGATAAGAAAGGTTTCAGGGTTGCATTCATAGACTGCGAAGTTCTGATGTGGCCTAAAGGAAAAATCATAGAAGATGCAATTGTTATTGGAAGAAAAGAAGGTGGTTTGTACAAGTTAAAAGGTCACTCAGATGCAACCTTAACTCACTCCACTGAGAGTCCTTCTGAACTTTGGCATAGAAGACTAGCTCACATCAACTACAAAGCCTTACCATTTGTAAGCAAGGTAGTTACAGGTCTACCAGAATTCAAGGTTGATCATGAAGGTGTATGCAAGGGATGTGCACAAGGAAAGAACATAAAGAATCCTTTCCCAAAGAGCGACAGTAAGTAGAAGGAATCTTGGAGCTCATCCACTCAAATGTATGCGGTCCAATGCCATCAACCTCTCTAAGCGGGTATGTATACTATGTGTCATTTATTGAGGATTATTCTCGTAAGACTTGGGTTTATTTATTGAAATCAAAAAATGAAGTACTCAGAAAGTTCAAGGAATTCAAAGCCTTTGTAGAAAATCTCTCTGAATGAAAAATCAAGATACTTAGGTCAGGTAACAGAGGAGAATACTCCTCAAATGAATTTGAAAGCTTTTGTAGAGATGTCGAGATTAAGAGGGAGCTCACCACTCCCTATAATCCTCAACAAAATGGTGTAGCAGAAAGAAAAAATAAAACAATAATGAAAGCAGTGAATACTATGATCCACAATCAAGATCTTCCAATGCACTTATGGGCTGAAGCAACAAGTACAATAGTATATGTCCAAAACAGATTGTCCCATAGTGCATTTGGATTCAAAACCCCCGAAGAGATGTTCTTCAGAAAGAAGCTAGAAGTAAGCCATCTAAAAATATTTAGTTGTCCAGTGTTTGTACACATTCTGAAAGAAAGGAGAACTAAGCTGGGCCTTTTAGGAAAGAAGGGAATATTGTTGGATACTATGATGTCTCTAAGGCCTTCAGGATTTACATACCAGGTAACCATCATATTGAGATCAACAAAGATGTAACCTTTGATGAAGAAGCAACACTCAAAAGATCAAGGAAATGCCAAATTGAAGAAGTATATGAAGAATAACCTGTAGCTTCTAGAGTTGCAGAACCTATGAAAGAAGTTACAGTTACCCTTGATGTTGAGATTCCAAAAGATCATGATATGATAGAATCTCAAGAACCTCCCCAGATGACGATCTCTCACAAGAAAAAGCCAACTTGGGCCCCCCAAAAGTATGGTGCCCCAGAAGGAACCATGAGACCAAGCAAGAAACCTAAGCCATTCTCCAATTATATGTCTTTGATGTGTGATTTGATAGAAAATGAACCTACTTGCTTTGAAGAAGCCATTCAAAAGAAAGAATGGGTGGATGCCATTACAGAAGAATACCAATCCATTATAAAGAATGATGTATGGGAAGTAGTTCTCAAACCGAAGAACAAAGATGTGGTATCTTCCAAATGGATATACAAGATAAAACAAGCTATAGAAGGAAGTATTGAAAAACATAAAGGAATATTTGTAGATCATGGCTTTTCTCAAAAGGAAGGCATTGATTATGAAGAGACGTTTGCTCCTGTAGCCATATACACTTCTATTAGAATAATCATAGCTCTTGTAGCCAAGATGAAGAGGAAGATACACCAGATGGATGTGAAAACAACCTTCTTAAATGGTGTTATTGAAAAAAAAGTGTATATAGAACGACCACAAGGGTTTGAAGTTGAAGATAGAAAGACTCATGTCTGCTGATTGAAGAAAGCTCTATACGGATTGAAGCAAGCTCCCAGAGCTTGGTATGGCAGAATTGATAGTTTCCTGACGAGCTTGGGCTTTACCAAGAGTAAAGCTGATTCTAACCTTTACTTCAAGGTTATGAATGGTGAGCCAATGATATAGCTACTGTATGTGGACGTCTTATTCTTAATAGGAGAAGAAAAGTTCATCACAGATTGTAAGAAGAAGCTCGCTGCAGAATTTGAGATGAAAGACCTAGGCCTGATGCATTATTTCTTAGGTCTTGAAGTTTGGCAGAGCCCAGAGAGGATCTTCCTTAACCAAGAGAAGTATGCAATTGAAATACTGAAGAGGTTTGACATGCTGGAATGTAAATCCGTGAACACACCCATGGAAACAAAGTTGAATCTCCTGGTTGATACTTCGTCAGAATTGGTTGATGCTACTCTATATAGACAGATTATTGGTTCGTTGATGTATCTCACAAATACCAGGACACATATATGTTTTGTCGTGAACACCTTGAGTCAGTATCTGGTAGAGCCTATACGTGTTCACCTTGTAGTTGCAAAGCATGTGATGAGATACCTTAAGGGCACACATGATTATGGTCTCTGTTATCTTGGAGATCACGACTTCAGACTGTTTGGTTATACTGATTCAGATTGGGTTGGAAGTGTTTTTGATAGAAATAACACTTTAGGATGTTGTTTCAGTTTGGGGTCAACCATGACTTCATGGCAGAGCAGGAAGCAATCCAGTATTCCTCTCAACACGACATAAGCATAATACATTGCAGTATGTTTCGCTAGTTGTGAAGCCATATGGCTTCAGAAGTTGTTGACATGTCTATTCGATCTGGAGATGGAAGCCATTGTGATTCTATGTGATAACCAAAGTTGCATAAAGATGACAAAGTACCCAATGATCCATGATAAGTCGAAGCACATAGAAATCCAGTATCACTACATTCGTGGTATGGTGCAGAGGGGAGCTGTAAAGCTCCAATATGTTGGCACATATGAGCTTGTTGTAGATGTGCTGACCAAGCCTCTGTCTCGTGTAAAGTTTGAATACTTTCAAGACTAGCCTTGTATAGTTTGAAAGGACCTCCCTTGAGAGGGGGAGTGGTGCTGATGATACTATGGTATCATGACCAACAACAAGTAGCTCCGTTAGGATTTTATATCCTAGGGGATTGATCATCCCTGGGCAGATCCCGAATGTCTGATAAGGATGGTTTGTCATAGTACCTGTGCATGTATATGCCAACCATGGTCAGTAGTGGTAGCTCCGTTAGGATTTTATATCCTAGCGAATCTTATGATTCCTGGGCAGATGCCAAAGGTCTGGTAAGGACAACTTGTCAGAGTACCACGTGGTAGCTTGTTAGGATTTTATATCCTAGGGAATCTTATGATTCCTGGGCACATCCCAAAGGTCCGGTAAGGACAGTTTGTCAGAGTACCACAAAATGTTGTTGTTGCACCTGCCTCATTTTGTTGCCACATGTTGAAGATTTTGTATCAACCTCGTGCTATTGATAATGGTGTACCAACCTTGTGTTGGTGATATTGTTGTTATTGCTTTATATTAATTGATGTTGATGTTTCCGCTTGATGCTGATGATGACGATGATGTTGCTCCAACTCCATGCTGTGGATGATGATATTGATGATGAGAAAAACTTTTGATGATTTATAGATGTGTTAGTCAATGTTCCAGATGCTGATGATGTTGCTGCCCTCTCTCTCTCTCCTGATAATGTTGTATTGGGTTATGTCTGTAGAATACCTTTCTCGGGGAGTGTTGAAATATTGTAACTTCGAAGAATATTCTAATTATATTTGAGTTATTATCTTATAGATCAAATCCCCTTTTGTGGATTGATCATGTCGGGTCCTATATACGACCAAATCCCCTTTTGTGGATTGGTCAAACCATATTTATATGGTGGTTTTTGAGAAGTCAACCTCTAGGGTTAATAAAGTGGTTTTAACCACTCTTGGAAGAAGTCAGACCTACTAAGTGAAGAGACATAACCCTATCCCCTCCTCACTAGTATTTGTAAGTGAGGATGGCGCCTCATTTGATCACTCACTGAAACACACTCCTAGTGTGCATCTTTTGAAGGAAGCTGCAGTTGCAAGAAGGAGAAGAGAGGCACATGCTTAGTCCTAGGTTATTCTTGGTAGTTTGGTCTTTAGTCTTGGCATTATGTTGCAATCTATTATTGCGGAAGTTTTTGCTGGGTTTTCTCCCCCATGAGGATTTCCAAGGATAAAATACTGTGTACCTTGTGATTGTGTTTCTCTCGGTGATACTACTGATGCCTTTATGCTCTAGTAAATTGAAAAGAATCTAATAACAACATTAAAAACTGAACAATCTCGTCAAAGGTGTCAGACCCCAAATCAACAAACTGGGACTTGTCGTTAAAATGCCCCCCACAAGTGAATTCCTCCAAGTCAATTCCGGATCATACCTCTCCATTTAGGGAGGCTTTAGTCCCCAAAATCTCTTATTGACTGAGGTGACGTAATTGTTAGGATATTTAGACACTTTGGAGTTAGTTAAGATCAACTTGGTCTACTATGTGGTCAGGTTAAAGTGTGTTTCTTTAGTTATGCATTTGTAATCCGATGATCACGATATGTTCTCAACATAGAGTGATCCTTGTAATCCGATGATCATGATATGTTCTAGACATAGAGTGATCCGACGATTCATATTCTCACTGATCTTAACAGTTACATTGATATGTGGCATAAAACTCAATTGGGCCATGATCTCTATTTAAAGAGAATGGGGGGTCATTTGCCGATGATCAATTGTGAGAATCTCTCTTGTAACTATTTTTCTATTGCATTAATAAATTGCAAGAAGTGGCCACATTTGCTGGGGCCGTGGATGTTTCCCCACATGGGTTTTACCACGTAAGAACATCAGTGTGTTGATTTGTGATCTGGTTGTGTGAGTGGTCACTGAAAGTGTTCGTCCTTTGTTTGAATATCGTCTCCCCTGAGTACCATTTTGCTTTGCTCGAAACTTTCGTAGGTACTATGCTGCCCCAACAAAGCTCCTCACTTCACTGGCATTAGTAGAAACTAGCTACTTATGATTGCCTCCATCTTTGCGATATCTCTCTTGAGCTCCACTCCACTCATCACATACCCCAAATACACCAATGAGTACTGAGCAAACTCACATTCCTAGAAGTTTGTCTGCAACTGATGTTTTTTTAGAGTCTCACTTGGATGAGATGTGAGATGTGCCCCGCCTGGGTAGGGCTATAAAGTAATATGTCATCCAAATACACTATTGGTCTTTCAACCTCCAGAATCTTTCTTTCGCTGCATCTCGAGGGTTATAATGAATAGACTCATCTACCATGGCTGGGGTTCTACAACTTTCTTCTTAAGCCAATTCTTGGGTCATACAACTTTCCAAAAATACACCAAATAAAACTTCTTTGATACCAATATGATTTGTAAATTGTCGTGGATATTCCATTGGAATAGTTTGTCCCGACAAATCTTACAATATTTTGAAATCTTAGATTATGTAATTTATTTCCTTTAGATTCCATATTGATTATTACTAGCTTATTGCTTAGATTTATGAAAATATCAAAATGCAAAAATGAAAGAACTGGCAAATATGCACACCATCCACACAATTGAACACAAGATATATCATGGGAAATTCGATATGGGAGAAAACCAAGCTAGATGGTGGGGCCTATGCTCTCTTCTATTTTATTCAATCATAAAAACGCAAATATGAAGAAAAGGGACACTAATTATGGAGTTGTCTAAGACTTTGTGGGATGAATGGCTACTACAAACTCATCTTCCTACCTTTGTAGTAGCCAAATACCACTTCTTGAATGCTCTGCTCAACTATGGAACAAGTTCAATACAAAAGAATCTAACCCCTTCTCTTCCTAGCGGCTGGGTATTTAACATAGCCCAACAACACTCTAGGGTTAGGGTTTTTGCATCCTCAACCTTCTATTATTGATAATGTTTCGGACCTTCTAGAATCTTCTTGAAAGTTCACATGTGACTAACCCCACGTGGCTGATGTGGCATCCACTCGTACCATAGTGGTCAAGAAGGTAGGTCAACTTGCGGAAGGCATAACTTCCACATACGAGCTTTGATTGAGGATATATTTGCACTATTGGAAAGGTCTCGATGTGTAGAATAACATTAAGGGGTTGGCGGCTATGCATTAGAAAGTTTTGATGCTAGAAAATGTTGTTTGATGCATCAAAATAGCTCTAGAAAGTTTTGGACCCCAAATCTCCAAATTGTGACGGGTCACTAAATTGGACCCTGCAAGCCAATTCCCCAAATTTTCCACCTAGAAAGTACCAAGATGGATGGCAAATTATATGATGATCCATTTTGGATCAATAAAGCATCAAGTGGAATGGATACAAAATGCAAGATTTTTTTTTATTTAGTGGTGCATTTATACAACACTCAAACCAATAATTGATACAATGTATAGGTTGCAAGAAAATGACAATATTTACTGCATTATTTATTTCACTGTAACATAAGTTGCAATGTAAAATCCAGGTCATAAGTATCATTGGTGTTCAAAACCCTGTCGTAAGTAGCATAAGTATCACCATTAACAGTGTTTAAAATATCCACGCACAACACAATGTCACACTCATAACACACATACAACATGTAACCAAACTTGACCCAATATTCAAAATTATCTAAGTTGAGTAGCTTATTGATGATAGAAGAGTAAAAATTGTCCATACCTGTCCAAGTCGATTAAATAGCCACAAAAGAATAACCAACGATCGTTATCCAACCACCAACATTATTCCAAACTCGAAACCCTTGGCTTAGAGCAACAAATTTTTTCTAAACAAGTGACAATGCGAAAAGGTGGTATGCGTCAGGTAAGAAAACCAACGAAGAGTGTATTAACTCCCATTTAATTCACGTCGCCTTGACATAACGAAAACTCACCAACCTTTCCATGATAACCAATCAAACGTTGCATGACGAAATGCACTCAATCGCTAGCTTAGACGCAGAATCGAGCTTTGGTACCATGCATTGAAAGCTATCAAGCTCATAACCATAATATATCCCACTATTATGCCACATTCACAAATGACATAAAGTGTCACGGCTTTATCAACCAACAATGCCAACTTAACGATCAAGCGACGTGACATATGGTAGCCATATGGTAGCCATATGATAGCAAGTCGACTTCGTTCGTACTTGTACGATACAACTTCGTATAATACTGAAACCTTTATATGATATCATCGTTGTTATATGGTACATATGTGCATCGTATGAAACTCAACCACCTTTTTAATGTCATAAGCCATATTATAACAACAAAAAATTTAAAACTTTATAATCGTAAGTATCCTAGCTCTGGCGCAATAGGTCTTTCCCCTTTTCTTTTCCTTTTAGAAGATGACGACGATATATTTAATGCAATTTGAGGATGGGGAGCATTATAGATCATTGTGGAAGAAACCATTTGTGTATGTGTGATGGGATAGAATACGAAAATGTAATCTAATCAAGACATTTGTTTGCAAGCTGTGTTTCTTTCTTAAAGAAAAATGAGCGAAATCAACTTAATATGGTTTCTCTAGGTGGTCCCACCTATTAGTTAGATAATATAGTGATAGAATAAATATAGTACATTGCAATCTTTTGCAGGCAGGATTCTTGTTGCACATTTTTGGATCAACAATTGGTAAATTATAACATTGAATTCTTCTATTAGAAGATGCTTCTCAGTGGTTCTCCCGTTACAAGATTGAAGTCAATACTTTGTTTCCAATCATAATGTTGTAAAGGTCGAAAAATGCCACATGTTATATCAATATAATGGTCCATGTAGCATGGACCTATGGTATCAAATTTTTCTCTTAACAATGTAGTTGGCCTTTTAGGGCTAGATTGCAAATATAAATTTGTAACCTATGTACAATTGAATCCGTACAATGTGGCTTGTAGTTGTATTGAAATTCTTATCTTTTCAAGAAAAAAAGATGACATTGTTTCTAAAATACTTCTTGAATATAAAAGATATTAATAAGCTATCTAGATTGATATTGTCTTGCATTTGATTACACTTGTAAACACAAAAAATCTTCCGATACGATAGTAAGGTATATATACGCATGAAGATTGTGATTTGTTTTGTTTTGATTGAACAACCAAGGCTTTGCCTTTTTTTGTTTTATGTTATTGTGGAAACCAACCATTTCTTTTTAATATTGTTATATTGGCCGAAAACCCCTTGAGTTTTTTAATATAAAAATTTAAATCCCTCGAAAGGAAATTTATGATATCTTTGTATGTTGTTGTGTTCCCTAGATTGCAAAAATAATATATACTTGTATTTTGTTTTAAAATGTAAGGCACACCATGTGAGCAACAAACTTGTAATATGAGTGCACTATGTGTTGTATAATTGTTGCATCTTCTCAAGAATCGACAACTGTAGAGGGCATTTTAATCATTTAGAGGTTCAAAATAGTTGGTTTTGGGTTTTCACATGCTTATTTTCTCCCAACAATGATTCTAGTCCCTCTAGTTAGATGTGGTTTAGTGCTATGTTTAGTTGGGGGTAGAGTTGAAGTATGAAAGAAAGATAGTTAAAAATTTGGAAACAATTTGAAATAAAAAATACACAAATTTAATGGTTGTCATTCTCACTGCTTACCTCTTGTGTCTTTACTCATGTCCATTGCGCTTCATGTTTGCTTTTATTGCATGTCATTTTCATTATTTTCACTCCTTTGTATGTTCTAACAATCGATATTACCAAGTCCATGCTATTTCTTCCTATGCGAGACACACACTATTCAATTTTCCGATGCTTACCATTTTGTTGCGACGCTCTAGAATCTAATTAACTATTGATACACACTACCTTTTTTGCTTCTCATCTTTTTCATTATCTCTTAATTCTTTTGGGTTGATTTCACACTTGTTCTTTTCAACAATAATTACTAGGTTTTGTGTTGGTGTTCTCTACCACCTATTCATCTACTTAACTTAGACATTTGTTTTGTTGCATTGCTCATAATATGCTTTTCCTTTACATTCTACAATTTATTTGTAATGATGTACACATACCCAAATTGTGATATTGTTGCCACTTAGTTGAATTTATGACACAAGGCTAATCCATAGAAGGCAAACAATGGGATGTAAACACAAAACACAATATTTGAGAGCTCCGCAACGACACCCCTAATAATATCAATAATTGAATTGGCGTTATGGAGTCACCCTTGGATCCCTGTAAAGGAACCAATGGTTCACTTGCTCCAAATCAAGTTTATCACCAACACCTCCCTTTAAATTGAATTTGGGATAAGATGATCTTACCACCTGATGAAGATTTGAGGTATGCTTTATGTTTAGGACTTGACACGAAGATGAAATATATTGCTCTAAATAGATTTTCTATGATCATTATCTCTTTTCCAATAGGAGATTCTAGCAAAACAAAGAAGTATCAACACTAGAAGATTATTTAAGGCACTTGCAAATTATGCAACTTTTGAAAGTTCCTTGTGAGGTTTGGGCATCAATATTGAAACTAAACCAAATGCTAAAATTGATATCAATCTACTAGCATACTAAATAGTGAATATTTCCAATACATTGTATATATGGAGTACGATGTAATTCTTTAGTGTCACACTGGGAACTCCATTTCAAACTAGTGTCAAAGGTTATAGGAGAATGATTAGAATCACATGCGTATCAACTTGGGGGCCAAAGCATACTTGTGTTTGTAGATTCAAATTATGTCATATTTTTTCCGTACTTGCATGCTAAAGAAGTATTTCAACAATCGATAATCAAACACATTAAAGTGTTTACTTTTATTTGCTTTAATGTTTACAATGAAGTCCTTATTACTAGAGGTATTAATCATGTCATCCACATATAGTGTAACTATGAGAAGTTGGCCATTAGGAATTTTGTTATACAAGTCATGATCATAGTTTCCATGTGATTCCTTTTTTCAAAAGATGCTCATCACTGTTAGCATATATTGTTCCTAGGTACTTGTTTTAAGCAATGTAAGTTAATTAGTAAATGAACTCAATCTCTTTGCCATGAAAATTCTCCCACAAATTTGGTACAAATTTGTTGGAAGTTATAGCTCTACTTAATTGATGGGAACTTTGACCATGGGACTTTGCCATCGAGGGTTTTGGCCCATTTTAAGATGACCTAGATCATTAGAATTTTGAAAAAATTAGTATATCAAGGCATAACTTTACCTCATCAAAAAAACCATTCGGAAGGTTGAGTTTTGGACTACTTAGTAATTCACTCCATTTTAAACTATGCAAAAACTTCAATTAGCAAACTTGATTTTTTTGCTCTTTTCACATGATTGTTTTTGTTGGCATATAAATTTTCTTCATGTAGGTTACATCCATTTGCTGAATTTTCCAATGACACTTTGCTTTAAAAGTAATCAAAGGACAATAAGTATTCATATTTATAACGAACGATTCAAAATAATGAATAGTTCTTTTGAGAAAAACCTTGGTCAACAAGCATTGCTACTTTGTTTTATAAACCCACTTTGAGCAATTTGCATTATTACCTTTTGAGATTAGAATCAATTCCTTTGTACCATTCCTCATCAAGGCATCATACTAATTTGCATTGTGTTTTGCAAAGTAAAACCTTCATCAATTTGCTAACTTGATTTTTAGGCCATCTTTCATTGGCATATAAATTTCTTTTTATTGCTTACCTTTTTGAAATTCTTGAAACACACCCTTTTCATGGATTTTCCTTCGTAAGTTTGCTATAAAGGAAATTACAAGAAAAGGCAGATGATTCTTTCGAGAAAAGATTAATTAATGTTGCCATTGAGAGTAGGCTTAGTTTTATAAACCCACTTTTAGAAAACCACATTTTTACCTTTAAGTAAAATCAATTCCTATGTACCATTCCTCATCAAGGAATCATACTTATCTTGCATTGCATTTTCGCCAATTAGGTCCATTGTTGCGTTCATCATAGGCTTTTGGATCATACGTCTTCATCCCTTTTGCCCTAAAATTATAGTTTGTAGGATGAGTCCGACTTGCCTTTCATTCATTTACATCCACCTGCACTTTCATACATGCATCTTTCACGAGTTCTTTTTGTTGGCATAGAAATTTCTTTGTGTAGTTTAACTTTGAAATTTTTTCACGACATATCTATTTGATGAATTTTCCAAGGAAAATTTGCTATAAGGCAATCACAAGACAAATAATGTTCATTAGAGTGAGAGGAGCAAATGATTCTTTTGAGAAAAGATGTCTTAATGTTGCTAAGAAAGTATACTTATAGCTTTATAAATGCACTTGGAGAAAGCTACATTTTTACTTTTAAGAAGTAAAATCCTATTCAATTGTTATGTACCATTCCTCATCAAGGCATCATACTGATCTTGTATACACATCATGGCTAGAAGGTTCACCAACATTTGAATATGGTCGTGATGGTAATCATTAGAATTAACATTTAAAAGTATTAAAATAGTTTACCTTCATTCCTTTCAATGACCATAACATTTGTTCTCTAAGTGCATGGTCTATAACCATTAGATATTTCACTCTAACCAACAAAAATGAGCTTTTGCTTTTCTTATCACTCTTATTCTGATCTTCTTTACATACTCATCAAATCCAAATATGTTGAACTAACATACAATTCATTCTTTTCCACTGCAAGAATATTTTAAGATGCATCTTTAATGGTTGTAGTGTGTGATTTATTCACAATACAATTTGCTACTTTAGGAGCTTTGGCCCACATTCGAGTGTTCCTAGCATGAGACGTAATTTATTATTCGAATAAAGTTTTATTCATTCATTTAAGAATAAGGTTCTATGGAGGAGTATAGGGAAAACACCATTAGCTTTCTTGATTGAATGTTTTTATATAAATTGAGTAGGATAATATTCACATATTATTTTCGATTCTTAGTGCTCAATCTCAATCATGTTTTCAGTTTGTTTTTCAACGAAGGTCTTAGGCTTCTTAGTAAGCATGCCGCTTTTCCTTTTTAAGGAATACTCATCCATATTTCTAATTGAATCATCAAAGAAAGTAAATACATACCTAACACTGGGAAGAGATGGCCTTTGGATAGAATTTAAGATCTTTGTTAATAATTGAAGATGAGTCTAAGCTAGGCAAGATTTGCTAATGTCAAGACTTTTAACATTTCTTCGTCCCTAAATAGAACCTATGCAGACATTGTGGCTTTTGGAAATCTGAGGAAGATCATAAATTATTTATTTGGAAAGAATGCCAAACTTGTATTATTTTTTATGTGCTTTTCTTTGCCATATTTTTGCCAAATCATTACTTCTCGTAACATACGAGTAACATGCCATAGTTTGATCACGTTGCTACTCAACAATTTTTGTTTGTTTGTTTGTTTTACCATTCGAAAGAAATTTGTTTAACACAAATTGATTTTCTTTCTTATGTCCCATAGTAACGGTTTTATAGATGATGCTACTTTGATGCCTTGAAGCACATGGGCCTCCAGAAGTTTTTCTTGGAAGGGTGGCTTGATATATCAATTGAAGGACAATGGCATGTGATATGCTTGTTTTAAAAGAAGAATGACAACAAAAGGTGACTTGCATATAGTCCAAGGTTTGTCCCAAGACAGTATTTGGTTACTAGATTTATCCTTGATGGAAATCCTTTGGAGAAGTCCATGTCGATAGAGATGCGGGGATATTTGGTGATATGTTTGATTTTTGTTTCTTTGCTGCAACAATGGAATTTAGCTACAACATTTCCAATTTCCATTAGGTATTCAAAGCACCAAAATTAAATTAGCAAGTTGGGGAGCTTTACCTTGGTTAAGGGGGTGGAGAATGAGTCCATTGAAGGATAGAGGGTAGGAAACCATGTCTTCATGCACATATTTGGTTGACTGTACAACTAGGGTCTTGAGTTGAGATTGTGATCATGATTTCATTTTGGAGTTGAATTCCACAATTAAAAACACTTTGGTAGATGGATAGAGATAAGCTTCCTCTTTGCTCTTCGATTTCCATGGGGTATAATCCAACAATGGAACTTATAGAGTCTTGGCCATAGACCATTAAAACTGCAAATTTATCCATGCCTAAGAAAGAAGTCCATCAAGTTGAATTCCTGCTGGTGCATAATAATGAAGGAGGAGGAGACCACTGTAATTAATCAATGTTACTTGAAAATTGAGGGAGCTGATGTGGGGGAACCACATCGACATTAGGCACGTATCGTGCAACTTTCAAAGATTTGGTCTCCAACATGGCTAGAATTGAGATTTAGAGTTGTATACTAGATGGAGAGATGGACAGATTTGCTACTCCAATGAAGGGTGCTAGACAAGTCAATGGGAAACAATGAATAACTAGTGCATTAACTCTAGCTTCAAAGTTTCCATTCTAAATTTTTTCATAGTTAATATCTATACTTACTCTATAATTTAGGTTAATTGCTAATAATGGCTCCTTTAATGACTCCTAACTTCAATGCTTTTGAGTGATGCTCTATTTGAGTTTTACTACTCAAAACCCCCCTTGACACAAACCATCACTTTTAATCTTTACTCTTATCCTTGACATGGAATAATACTTTCATTTTTTACCACTCCTTGAAACAAACTTCAATATATCATTTCTATTTTTTTTTCGAGTTTTAAAACAAATTATTGATGCAAAGGCTTCATATGGGTCAACTCCCATGAACTAGGTCCCTAGGTAACCTATTTTTGCTATTGTTGGTTTTCTAGAAGAGCCACATGGGTATCATGAGGTATCTTCAAAGCAATAACCATTGCCTCATGCAAAACCCATCATTAATGCTCCAAGTTGCTATCACCTTCATATTCATGTCAAAGGTAGAAATCGCCTAGACAATTGTTCTTGTTGAGCATCCCCTTGCTTGAAGAGACTTGCCTCATTGGAAATGGATCAACAATACATTTAAAACATTTTTTTTTTACTTCGTTGAAAACTGTATAATATTACTCCTTATTTTTTGAAAGAGAACACCAACTACCATTGATGACTAAACACACAAGCCTATATTGCACAACAATGAGTGAGTAATGGCCGCAAACATTGCGATTACCAACATGGTAAGATAAACAAAAGGTTGGGGAAGGGAAAATATACATTGATAGATTGGACACATTGATAGTAAGGGCACACATAAATCAAGGGTACATATAAGGGGAAGTACACATAGATCAATAGAATATAACCTGAACAATCAATAGAATATAACTCGAAAAATCCATCGCTTAACATCTATTCTATGCCTAGAAAACATGTCTTTTGGAACAAATTTGATGCTTCTCTGTGCGATATCGATAGAGTTTGTTTCGTTTTCAAATTGAATATCACATCCTAAATATGATGTGACGAAACATCATATTCCTTAATTGTGATGTATTATCTTAATTTCTTTGTGACTACAAAAAATTGTGATAACTTTGACCACTCTTTTACTCTGATATTAAAATATGGTAAATTACATTAATTTTTTTTTTATGAAAAAATAGCTTCTTTGTAGCCTTGTTGCATTTCTTTCTCATTGTAGAGTAGTGGATTCCTTTATTGAATTTTGCCAATGTTTAACAATGCACCATTGTGCTTTGATGCCACATAGGAAAACAAGGTACATAGAAGGTTCAAAGAGATTGTAAATGAATAGTTTATTAGTAATTGGAACTTGACATCTCTTTCACATAACAAATCACCATATATGACATTAATAGCAATAACCCAAGTTTGTTAGATGGTTTAACTCTAACATAAAAATTAAGACTACATTAGGTGGTCACATATTCAATATATAATGTGACAAAACATAATGGCTCCTTTAACGACTCCTAACTAAAATGTTTTTGAGTGTTATCACTGGAATAATGTGTACTAATCGATGGATAAATTATAATAGAAACCGTATGACCACAATAGCTTTCTAAATTCAGTGACCGCGGTATTTACTCCATATATAGTTTACATTGTTAGTCAATTTGTTGAAGCAATACCTATTAAATTTGATTTTCAACCTTTTGTTTTTAATTTAAGAAAAGAGGTGCTATAGACTAATTACATGTCAAGGGACATCAAATTATACACACACACTTTGAACAATAAGGATTAGTGATATTATTTCAAATAGTGATTTTGCAATATTTGGAACTCAAATGCATATGGAGTTCAATGAGCTTCCACCACATTATCCCAACGAACATTTGTGCATTAAGTTCAATGCAAACATAGTAATGTTGTATATGTTAAAACTTTGATGAAATAGGTATTGATGGTGGCTATTATTTTTTCATTTTACAATAATTCATTGATTTTAGCGTTAATTGTCATTCACATTTTATAATTTGCTAATGTTAAAAGAGTTTTTCCAGATTGACGTGATTGATAATCAAAGTTGTCGAATCTCGACTCAACATGTATAGAAATGATGTTGAGAGTATGGTGAAACATTGTATCCTTGGTTGTTAATACATGAATGGGCTGTCCAAGGATTTCATTTTGAGGGCGCAAATTTCCTTACAAGCTTCAATATATCTTATGCCAATGCTCGTCACAAACATGGAGTTCGTGTTCCTACTCATTCACACTCATTTCACAGGTACTACTTTCCTACGATTTTGTAAATGTTGTTTGATATATTGCTTAGGTAATTTGTTTGCATCTTTTGGAAATGGTAATTTTTATAAAATGCCTGCACCACACAATGTTGACGTTCATAATTTTTTGTTTGTATGAAATAAATTGGTGCAATATAATGTAAGTGTGATGATATAAAGAATGTTTCTTGTAGCATTTAATTTTATGTTTAACTTAACAAGAGCATGCCTTCATAGTAGAAACAACATAAAAGAGATTGCATTCTTGTTTCAAAGCCTCGTGAACATCTTGCACGTTTGTCAAAATTGGTGCTCATTATCAATTTGTTAGTCGATCTATCATTTATTTGTGTGTTTGTTATTTTCTCGAGTATCCAAGAGTTTACAAACACATCTAGATATTTTGAATTAGGACGAATTGTATTGTAGAGCATTTCAACTTCTATGATTAACATTATGATTTAAATTTAAAACTGCTTATCATAGAAATGGATAAAGGATCGTACATGGGTATTTTAGAGTAGTATGGAATCACAACTTTTGAGGGAGGGGAAATTTAGTGTTGTCGTTATTGTTTTGGAAGTTGCGAAAATGACATCTTCATGTATTACTATAAACATATCTTGTTCTTGAAAATTTATGTCAACGATGTGTAAAACATCTCATAACCAAATAAATTTGTTAAATCTTATAATATCTAAATAATATTTAATTAAACTAAAACAAACATCCATACAAATAAACATAACATATTAAAAATAATATTTCTAGGTGAATTAGGGATGTAGAGTGATGAATATATCGTGGAAATATCGAAGGTGAATATTGATGACAAGAAATGTGGTTTGTTTTAAGCACAACATATTAAAAATGATATTTATAGGTGAATTAGGCATGCAGAGTGATGAATATATTAGGGAAATATTGAAGGTAAATATTGATGACAAGAAATGTGGTTTGTCTGAAGTAGAGGTAATTATTAAGATAGTATTCTCCCAGTTGGACTATAGAACTAAATATTATTATAGAATAATTTCTAAGATAGTATTCTCCCAGTTGGATTATAGAACTAAATATTATTATAGAATAATTTCTTAATGAGTCACTGTAGGGATGTAATGTGTTTTTTTATTTTATTGTTAAGATTAAGTATGGTATCCACAAATGTAGAAGTAAACAAGTACATTGAATTCACCACAAAATTGACTCGAATTGTGGAATTGACTTTTATTGCGAGATTTAACATGATTGGTATTCTCCACAACATCAAGTAATTCAATACTTTGATAATGGATAAAGTATTCTCGAGGGTACTCCTAACATTTATTGCATCATTTTGTACACAATCAAGAATTCCATAGGGTTATTTCATCTTTAGGGTTAAAGATTTTCAACACAATTTCACTATAATTTGATTTTCATGCATGTACAATTATTTCTCTATTTCCATATCTTTTCAATATCTTTGTTAGCTACTATGTATAGATGCTTTGAGTTTGGCAAACAATCTCTAAATTCTAAATTCATTAACAATCCTTGTATTCATTCTTTGGAAGTCGTCATTACGTGAGTTCATTGTTTCAGATAGTAGTGATTTTGTGAACAATCTATTATGTATAACACCCTAATGTGTGATAATCGCGGTTGCTCAAACACACTATTATGATACTTACTATATTTCTGGACAAAATTGTATTTATCATTATAATTTTTAGAATAAAATGTTATTAAAACTATTTTTAGTAGGACTGCGATTTTTGGCCACGCTATATTACTAGGACTGCGATTTTTGGCCACACTATATTACTTTTTGATCTATTCTTATGTGGCAGGTATATACTGTACTTGGACGCCCCAATTCAACGTTGTTTGACCATTGGGTTGAGTTTTACTGGAAGTTATGCTCCTCTTAGAAGAAACGATCAAAAGTGATGAGTTAATTTTGACTTGGATGATAATCGATGCTAATAGTCTGATATATTTGAAGAAAGGATGCCTTATAGGCTTAAATGCCACTTTACTTGGAAGAGGCATTTAGAAGATGCATCGTTAAGGTATGGTGTGGATTATAAGCAATGCTAGTTTTCTCATCGATTTGATGATGTTTGATTTGCATCAATGGTTGTTGGATGGTAATCTCGTTCTTGCTGGTTTTGGAAAGGGATCCATTTATGTTGGACACATCTCATCTCTAAGAGGAAAGATTCTAACAAAGGTGTATTCTTAGCTATAATTGATAGAATTTGTCAGAACCTCAGGAATAATAACCTTCCATAGATTTGATATTTCATAAAACCGAGAAAAGCCATGTCCGTATCTAATGAGACGAGTCGTCAAATTTAGTTTTAAATTTTTTAAACCACAAGTATACTACCGCTTGTAGATTTTTGGTAGCCATATATATAATATTTATTTATTTAGAAACATCAAATGTCCTCAAGATACAAGTTTACTCTTTGGTCTATTTAGAGTACAAACAATTGCGATGAACATAAGGGTAGAGAGAATAATACCCAATATATTAATATTTGCAATACAATATATTAGGTTATCTAGAGATTGCTTGTTGCACCTATCTCACAATTACATCATATCTTGCATACGTTATTGATAATAATAGGGGGACCTTATTAATAATGCTATTAATTTGATACGTTCTTGTGGTTTAACAACCTAACATTGACATTTAAGTTTATTAGTTTCTTGTATTTGTCACATTTCACGTCGGTAATATTAAAGTACCCTAACAAATACTCTAATGCCCCCTCGCCCCCAAACAAAGATCTCCGATCAAGTTGTATAAGCTCTAAACATCTTTAAGATTATTATCATTGCAAAAGAGAACACACCTTTTTCTCCAAAATATATTTTTATTTATTGCAATAGTTTGTTGATTACCATCTTCACCTTCGCGTAGACGAGTGATGAAAAATTTGTAAAAAATGATTCCAAAGTTCTTTGCTTACCATCTTCACTATCCCTTAGACAAGATTTGAAATTGTTGTAAGAGTTGATGTGCCATCCAAAATTGTTGATATTTTTTTGTTAACAAACTTTTCCAATTGTTACCTTGAACTTAACAGTTCGCTCAATATATGGTTTGACCCTTATCGTCGACTTGGTTTGCGTTCACCTAAAGCTAAGTCTTCTTTTGATAATAACAAGAGGGTTTTTTCATTTACTCGAATAATGGGGTTTTTAGGTTACCAAAACCTTACTAGAAAGAATTGATTTGAACATTACATATACGTGAATTCTCAACCATCAATTCATCTATGCAACCAACCATAATTTTTTCCATTTCTTTAGAAAAGGCACTTGATGTAACCATCTCTAGTTCTTCGCTTCAACTAGGTTCTACCAGTGTTTGTGGCTCATCATGCATTTTGGGCTAATTAACTTGTGGCAATTCAATATTGATTTCTCTTTCCTTGTATAGTAACAAAGTGACAAAGGAAACATGAGTTCAACTTTGTAAAGGAATTGGCATTTACGTACTATTTTTGTGGTATGACATCGAAGATTGAATTGTATAAAGCCACATCATTTTGTGCACTTGAGATATTAAAATGTAGTACAATATATCAAGGCAACCTAAACTAGGTTGCTTGTGTAAGTGTTAATAAGGGCATTGAGGCCCAACCACCTAATACTATATATTAGTCACATGACATGTTACTAACATTAACATTTTCTAACATAATATGATCACATATCATGTCTCTTAAGTGAAGTTGTTTCCTTTGACACATTTCTTTCATAGTTGAGTAGCAAAAATTTAACTCATGTTCAAATTTTCATTTGATTACAGTTTGACACTACTTTACCCTTTTCATTCACTGGATCTCTTTTTGTTATCGATTCTTCTAACAGGGATTTAGGTGGAATTAAACTTTATTTTCTTTTAGACTAGTTTTAGTCATTTGATTTATCGTACACCTATTTGATTTTTTACGTTTTTGCTTGCTAGTTTTTAACAATTATTAGATTGGTTGATAATCTTAATGTTCCCCCAGTGAGAAATTACACTTAATAATGGAGATCTTTTACTATCGAGAAATATAGTATAATTGTTGGATTGCGAATAATATATAATACCAATTTTAGTTCTATTCACCTTCTTTCTACGTCGTTTAGACTTTATTTATATTGGTGTGTTTTCATACTTTTCTGTGATTTGTTTATACTTAATTATTTATGACCATTTAGCTATGGTCATAGTTATATGTACTAAATAATGTATGGTGTCACTTGGGAGTTAGTGACCTAGGTTAATTAATGGGCCCTTGATCATAATACATAAGACAATGTGTCATAGTTTGTGTACGAGAATATGCCATGTAGATAAGAACTCATGACATGGAGGAATATCAAGAAAATTAGTGACCTAGTGAATGGCCCAAAGTCTCACGTGTTGTTTAAATACATGGGCATGTATGTTCACTGTGTGGCAGTTAAGTGTAATATCAATGAAGTGTAATATATATGGTGTGGCAAGGTTTCTCTATGCGCTCTATGCCAACATTAGGGTATTAGAGCCATGTGAACTATGGTAGACGAGTCTTTGAAAATTTAGAGGGGTAGGTTGAGAGAGTGTTATCACCCTTACTTTCACGAGAAAGTATGTTAAGAGTATAGTTTATGTTGGTTTCTATGTGGGCCTTTTTTTAATAGAATTTAGTTGATAGTTAAGAGAGTCATGGAGGGCTTTGGATGTTCGAGAGCTTTGTTGGTTGTGCAACTTCCATTGTTTGTGAGAGTAATTGAATTTGGATTTTGTTTATTGCTAGCTTGAGAGTATCTCCATTAGAGGAGAACCCATTGTACAAAGGATAAATTGTTGCAAGGGGGTTGGAGAGTGTGGCATATGAAATGTGTAAAGAGCATAACCACCGAAATGAAGTGGAATTTTGTGTGTTGTTGACCAAAGTTTATTGGACATGAATAATATTATGATTATAGGGTGTTGTTATCGTGGAAGTTGATATTTCAAATAAATAGGTTGAGATGGGCATTAAAAAGTTGTAGCCCAAACCGTTTCAAATATTTTTGTAAATACCCATGGATTATGGTTGCAATGTGAAAGGGGCAATTGATTCAATAATCATGGTTCTTATGTTAAGCACAGAAGGTTTGCCATTTTGTTAATGACAATGTGATTGTTTCCTATTGAGATGCTATTCTTTCTATTATTTCATGGCAATATTGATGGAGCATTTTAGCAGTAGTTAAATAATGCATTTTCTTGTCTTGGGTAGCATCATTGTTATTTGCAACAGTGACATGGGAAACATGGAAATGAGGTAACGAGTGTTGATGTATGGCAGATTTTCAAAGTGAAGGGTTGTGGTAATGATAGTGGTGGATTTTTCAGAATGACATTAGTCCACAACTTGGATTGAAATGCATGCATGGTTGTTGGTAATGATAGTTGTGGATTTTTCAGAATGACATTGGTCCAGAACTTGGATTGAAATGCATGCATGGTTGTAGTAATGGAAGAAAGCTATTTTGACAATATAGGTTATAAATTATACTACACATGATGTTCCAAGAGTCATAGAGATAACAATGACTCAAAATAATGTAAGTTGAAAGGAGTCTTGTGATTGGTTGTAGGGAAATCTTTGATAGAAGGGGGATGTATTTTTGTTCAAAAGTTGACATTGTGAAATGAGTTTGTTTTATTTAAAGTTAAGCATCAAAAGCCCTAGTACTGATTTTGTCTTATGGGAATGTTTGTCTATATCTTGGAAGTACATGGAAATTAAGGTATTGGGTTTTCAAAGCTAAAGAATTTGTAAGGGATTGCATAATTATTGCGAGACCAACATATAACTAGCAGGGGGATAGAGGTATATATTTCGACATCCTATTGAACCAGAAACACGTGGACCTTGGTCACCAAGGGTCCATTGGAGGGTTTTAAAACTCTTGATTGATCTAAGAATGAGCTTGAGGTGATGCTTTTACTCAATGAGGGAGCATGTATTTAATGTAGTGCAGAAGGCATTCAAGACAAGATTATGACAATTTGTAGTGTGTATGATTGCAAGGAGTATTTATATATTTCTTATTGGTGGGGTGTGTTGGGGAGAATAACTGTTTTGATATGGTCATGGTTAAACACATTGAAAGCTATAATGTGTCACATAGAAGTGAGTGACCTTGGTGTATTTGAGATCTAGGTAAATTAATGAGTCCTTGAGGATGAGTTCTACATGATGTCGATATTGAGTCCTTGGGCCTACAAGTTGAAAAATTGGATGTAGAAGATTCAATTGTGTGTCACTTATAGAAGGATTTGGTTTCGTGAGGTGTAAGAGAGTATGGAAGAACATGTATGAGAATGTGTCACAATTTGTGTTAGGGAATATGTTCATGTAGATGTGAAGAATATATGGCATGTAGGAAATCCATGAATGGTAGTGAATTGGTGATGAGCCCGAAGTCTGATGTGTTGTATACATACTTGTATCTGTATGTCCTTTGGGTGGTAATTTAGTTAAATGTCTATAGTGGCAATTCAATCAAATGTATGTAGTGTGTTACACATTCTCTTTTTATGTTGCTTGTCCTTGTTATGTTGTGCACCATGTTAAGAAATATTGGTGTATCTTCTCTCTTTTATGAGTTGTTGATAAATCTATCTTTGAGTGTGTTGCTTTTTATGCCTTTCTTTTTTGACTGGAATTTTTGATTTCGATGACAATTTCTTGAGTTGCTTTTTTGAATATGTTTGAAGAGGTAGGTATCTACTAATAAATTAGGGACTCTAGAAACAATGTCTATCATGCCAAAACGAGTATGCCATGTGTTTGTTAACTTCTATATGCTTAAACATATGATGCTTGTTTGTTTGTTCTTTAGTTATATAAGAATAGGCTGAGGTGAAGCTAGACTAGTATGTGTTTATCTTTGTATAGAATAATAATATTTGTTAATGCTTAAAAAGCCTATAAAAATGATAAAGTATGATTTTAACTTACCACTTTGATCATCTATGCAACTATGGTAGGTGGATGATATCCTATTAGAGAGAGAAATGGTGCTGTCTTGGATACTTGCTTTTTCATTAGAGTTTGAGAAATAAGGAACAATTCATTCACAATTTTTGTATTGAAAGGATAAAGAATAGCAAAGCATGCAAATGTTTCCCTAATCTCTTTAACTAGTTTATTCATTATGGATTAAGATGTTAACCATGATAGGTTTCTAGGCGAACTGAGAGTTGGTGAAGTGTATAAGTTATAATAATCTTACCTAAGCATCCATAGTATTTCTTTTTTAGCTTGGACAATTTCTATAAGATTTCATATAAACTACTTTGAGATATGTTATTCAAAAATAAGATTGTTGAAAAGTTAAGTGTTCTTGCAGAAGTTGGTGAACTTCCATGATTCTTGTGGAGCTGGGAAATAATATGCAAGGTGGAGTATATATCACCAGATTGCATATAATGCACTATAGTGGTCAGAGTAAGTTTGTTATTTCTAAAAATTATTGGTATTAAGGCATATATAGGCATGCAATTGAATATTCCTCTCGCAAACATATCATATTGTTCAGTTATATAATATCATTCAAAGGAATATTAATACAAAGTTGAGCTTTTAACGATTGTCAACGTGTGAGAAGTAATGCATTCTTTTAAATAGAAGTCTAGCTTTTAAGGCCATTCAATTATTGTCGTAGTTAGGATCATTCATATTCCTCTTTCATCTGTGTGTGTACAATTTGCAAGGAATTGATTTTTAAAGTTGAAAGTAAAACCTTACGAGGAAATACAAGGGATGCTTCCCCACATATCTGGATGGCGTCCTTAGTAAATTCATCAAAGTAGACTTGTGCACCTCAACAAACAAGATTCAATTTGAGCACTTGCAATGCAGTACTAGCTCGATGTCGAACAACATTGGTGACAACTAATTGACTAGCTTTTAAGGGCATTTAATTATTGTCGTAGATTGGATCATTCATATTCCTCTTTTATTTGTATAAGAGACTAGTGATTTGTGTGTGTTTTTAAACTTGCACGAAAACTTTTTGGGGAAACCTTAGGGATGCTTCCGCACATTTGCAGATGGCATCCCTAGTAAACTTTTCCATGTAGGCTAGTGTACCTTAGTTAGGGTGATTTGAGTCAAGCACTTACCAAGTCAAAACTAGCCAAATGCCCAACAACATTGGCTACATCCAATTGGTGTGTGTATTTTATTATTTTTATTTTTTCCAAGGGTAAGGTTCGGGAAATCCTTGGGATGCTTCCCCACAGTTGTGGATGGAATACCTAGTAAACTTATCGCCATAGACTAGTGGGCCTCGCCTAGGGGTATTCAAATTGAGCACATAATGGCACACAAGCAGCGAAATGTTCAAGAACATTGATAATTAGGTTAGTTAATGCCTTGGGCTATATATTATGATTGGATATTTTTTTGTGGATAATTCATTGCTAAATTATATTATGATTGATTAAAATTTTTGACAAAGATTAAGAATAAATAATTAAAATAGTTGGAATATAACGAACAAATTCATGCTCATTTATTAAGGTCGTCCCTATTTATTTTTTTGGAAAAGGGAAATTATTATAGTACTATCTTTCACTGATACATGTTATCTTTACATAGACACATGAATATAGTCATAACACGTTTATTTATTTATTTGAGAAATCACCATTATTTGGATATAGTCATTATTTGTTAATTATGTTGATCTGAAAAATAACTATTGTGTCTTGAGAGCCCTATTTGGATTGTCTTCAAACAAAATTGCTCGTAGTCACACATTAAAAACCAGGGATGCTTTCTTTTGGCATCCACTAACCCTACTTGTTAATCTAAAACTAGTTCGACTTTGCTTCCTTAGATAAGGGTAAATATATGGAGACATGGTTAGATAAGAGGTAATCCGAATAATGGCACCATTATTTGAGAAGGATTATGCTCTGCTTAAGATTTTTCTAGGCATTAGGGGAAATTTGAGGTCTAAAATGGGCCTCCTAAGAAAAATAACAAATTAATAGTTAAAATAATAAAATAAGAGTTATGAATTTTCAAATGGAAAGAAAGAAAACTACTTTTTTTAATCGTATTTTCAACTTATCTCCCTATAGATATTTACCCAAATTTCAAGTGTAGGCACTTGTTTGATGCAGATCTAAAATCCACATCCAACGAGTGCCTACACTTCAAATTTGGTCAAACCTATAAGAAGATTAGTTGATAATACCATTAAAAAAGAAGTTTTCTTCCTTTCCGTCAAACAATATTTAGCCTTATGGTTGACACCATCTTGAATCTTGTTGGTTCTTTTAAAGTTCATTTTGATAATACATTATTTGTCTTGAGGCCCATTTTTGACCTCAAATTTCCTCTAATTATTGTTTTATCAGGTACTTACTTGAACCTTTTTTGGGAAGTATTCAACTATGATCTAGATCTTTCTAGGGAGTGTCCTTCAAGGTGTTGCTCGAGATCCATGATCCCTTGGCTAAAGAAATGGTAAGTTAGTTCTTCATATATCCCCTTATCTAATGTAGAGGTACATATCTTATGATGGATAATTCCAGATTATTCGAGATGATCCAAAACACAATGTGGTTTTTTGCAACGTAGATGATCCATGAGGTGGAAGCTTTGTGTCAATTCGTCGATACATAATTTGGTTTTCCTTGAATGGATCTAATATGATATAAGGAGAGTGTCTTGTTAGGTCCTCTATCCTACATGAGTCCATTGTCCTTTGCATGCTTTAAGAAGGAAATAAGGCCAAGTGAGAATCGACAGGGTGAAGGTCTGTTGTCCGACTAGGTTGATTGATGCTGGCAAAGGATAGGGTCTTGAAAGGGGTGTGGGTTTGGATATCTAAGTTTTTCTAGATCACGTTAGAGTATAACCCATACTAATATCATAATTTCAAATGTGTTCGTAAAATAAATGAAACTTAAGAATCTCATATTCAAGTGGTGGGAATAGGGGGGATAAAACTTCGAATGAATTGTAGTTGATAAGGTGGTGCAAATTGACCTCTCATCATCTAGATTAAATCCCTTTTACTATAATGAATTTGAGGTTCACTTTTCTATCTATTGCCATGTTTGCAAGTAAATCAACGATTTTGTTACTGGCTCTTCTCACATGTTTATATTCTTCCACCTTAAAGCGATAAGTAGCTTAGGGACGAATGCTCGACCATAAGGGCGAGGAATTTCTTGCCAAGTTACTCATTTAGTGGGGGCGATACAACCTCCACCCAATAAGTAATTTAGGGCCCACCAAATGAGTAAAAAAGGGGGCTTGACCATGAGCTCATGTCATGTATAGAGCATAAAGATGAAGTGTGAAGTTGCTTGACCACTAGGTCTCTAGTCCCTTTCTCGCCTTTACCTTTGCTGCTACACGTAGTACTAGTTTGTTTTTGACTAGGTTTTGGAACCCAATATTGAGGCTTAAAATTTTTTCTTGCTTGTTTGACTTCATTTTTTGTTTTGTTTGTTGTTTCCCAAAACTACAAAAATTCTAAGAATGGTCTCGTATTTTTCTTTGATTGCCACTCCAACTCTAATAGGGTCCCATGTTGCCTATTGTAGCCCTAACAAAGTTTAGTTTATCCAATGTTCTTTAGGATGTGTTAATCGCAGGGAGGAGTTCTAGTGTAACTTATTGTTTGTCCATTGGCGTGAGTTAAAGTCCTTACTAGTAAAAATGATTATTAACATTTGATATATAGTTGTAATATATTTATTCTATATTTATGTAATTAATATAATCATTAGGTACATAGCATAATTTTGTTGCTTGAATTGTCTCAACCATGTGTTAGGATTTGATTGCTCATCCTCCTAGGAGCAAGATATCATATTCATTAGTTAGTTTCGTGATGGATGTTTTAGACATAGCTTGTAATAATTTTGGGAGGAAGGTACATGTGTATATAAAAGTGTCAAAACATCAAACCCATACCGAGAGGATAAGGTTGAGAATGTGAGGATGCTTATCTTAAATTTTCTATAGAACATAATTGATTTGAGGTTCTCGCTAGTGTGATTCTTGAATTAGTTGCTTCAAAATGCCTGAGTATTATATATGTGTATTAGAGATATACAAATATTTCAATGGAATTCAATCGATTGGAGATTGTACAATGGGCTTGAGTGTATACTAGGCTCTCTGATTATTCAACATTAAATCTTACCTAAAGTTTGTTTTCCCCAAAACATCAAACCCATATCGAGAGGATAAGGTTGAGAATGTGAGGATGCTTATCTTAAATTTTCTATAGAACATAATTGATTTGAGGTTCTCGCTAGTGTGATTCTTGAATTTGTTGCTTCAAAATGCCTGAGTATTATATATGTGTATTAGAGATATACA
>ML777892.1:225135-251816 GCA_009831015.1 Picea engelmannii | reverse complement strand
TTATTTTACATTTGTTTTGGCAAAAGATAACCTTCACCTCTTGATGTGAACACATTCGACGACTGATGCATGAAGCATATTCAAACTATACAAGGGATCACAATAGAAACATGATCAAGGGCATGAGTGTTTAATCAATGAAACAAATGTTTTATTTTTTATTTTTTTATCTTATTTTACAAGTAATTTTTGATGACAAAAGTCTTCTTGGAGCCTAGTGTCTCTGAGTGGTGGTTCTAGAGTCCCATGGCGTGGCTTCGTTTTGACCCATGTAGGTCCCCCTTTAGTATGAGTTATGTGTTAGCCTAAGTCAATTTGTGTATTATAGTTGGGCCCGCATTTAATGTGTGTAGGGGTGTACATATACACATTCAATTTATGTCATTTGTAACAAGCTGCACGAGTAAAAAGTGAGACAGGTATCCTATTAATTGTATAAGCTCTTTCATTATAATATTTGGTTTCAAAGCATACTTGCACATTTGTTGGTGTTTATGTGTCATTGTGATTTATTGTGATAGAACTCTTTATGTTCCCGGGTTAGTGAATTACATCATAAACTCCATAATGATACCAATGTATAGGTGGAATGAGGGTGAGCTTGATTGCATTAGAGTGAAGGGACGTTATAGGAGAAGACACTAGGTAAAGGATGAGAGAAAGGTGTCCCATGTTGAAATCAATTTGAGATCCTTTTGTCACCATGAGGTATGTTCACTGTAATGTTTTTGATTATTATTGTTATTATGATTATGATTATTATTGCTCAGATAATCTATGTTTTGAATTTCTTATGCATATGTGTGTGTTTAATACTTTTGGGCATGCATTTGTGTGCTGCAACTTTTGTTTTTATTTGTAAAAATAAATTCAAAATTTAATTTATTGCTTGGCCCAAGGGGGCCACCCATGAGGGAAGTTTTAGGCCACTTTTCATGTCTTGCTTGTGTAGCTAATCACCACATTTTGTTTGAGAGGATGCAACCATTGGGGCATGTTGTGGTTGGATGTTGGAGGTCACACTCTATTAATAGATTGTGGGAGTTTTTAATAGTGCTCTAGTTGTTGAGATTTTATGGCCCTATTCCTTAGGTTGCAAAACCTTGTTAGGGAGGAAACAAGCTTCTATGTGGTTGTTAGCCTCTCCACGTGAATATGAACTTTTATTTAGAGGCAAATAGACTTTGCTGAGAGGCCATGAGGACTATGTAAATCTTGTGATGGCTTGATCATCTTGTGTTGCCTAGTGTTCTTGACACACTTAATTTTTTCTCCTTGCTATTCATGAAATATATTTGCTTTTTAGCCTTATTCAATATTTGAGTACTGATTGCTTTCATGTCTATGTTTTTCTAAAGGGAGTTTTCTTTTTATTTTTTCTTTTATAAATTTTCTTTTATTTTTAATTTTTAAATTTTACTATTTGTCTTTTCACAAGTATTTTTCATTAGAACATAAAAATCACCTCTCATGGTGTATAGTTCTCAAGTTCAAACCCCATGGAGTGTTTTAATTGATTTCAAGTTGGGGGCTAAAGGTTGGTCACCTATGTAAACCAACAATTGAGTGTAAAGGAGCTAATTATATTTTTTATAACAAAGTAATTTCTTTGGTTGTTAGGTAGTGTTAATTAATATGATGTTTTTTGCACTATTAGGTGTTTTGCTTTTGAAATGGGACATTTTTTCGGAGAAGGTTTCGATTTGTAGTTTGTTTTTCAAAATTTTATTGTTGGTTGTCAAACTTGCGTCGGAGTTGTCTAAACATGGACTAAAGTGTATCCAAAATGGATCTATAGAGATTATGTATTGCTTTATTGATGCTTTGGAATGGGAAAGACAATATTTAGGACCTATAAATTGTGCAAAATCACACTATGGCCCAAAACTAAAATTCTCTCTGTTTAGGGCCTAAAACATGGAATTTTGGTATCTCTGGTGTCAAGGACGTATGCCCTGGTGGTCCTTACTACACTCTATATATCAAGAGCTTTTGAATTGTGGGTCGTTTGCCTGAAATAAAGTTCTCATGCAAAATTTATGTTCTTGACAAGGCGATATCTTGATTATTTCTAGTAGGTCCATAAGGAAGGTACATTAGTTCACCATTATTCACTAATTTGGAGTAAGTGGTGTATGGAATTCATTAGTGACTTTTAAAAGCATAAAAAAAATTTGAAATCCCTAACCCTAGAACAAAGAATGGGTGTTAAAATCCTTACTTAAAGGAAGGAGTGCAGTTCAAATCCTATTGGATTGATTTGATGTTCCATAGTACAACAATTGCTAAGAGTAGGAGGAGAGGTTGCCGAGCACATGAGAAAGAGCCTTTTGTAGGTGTCTGTGGCATTTGACATTGTTTCATATCTCTACTAAGAGGAACAATAGAGATTGTAGAGTAGAGGAGAAATAACGTTTTGTAGGTCACTGTAGCATATAAGAATGTGTCAGAGCTTTGCAACAAGCTTAACGATCTTTGTATTTTTCGTTGTCCTCTCTATGTTGTTTCTCTTGGATAAACATTGTGTGCATGGTATTCCATTGTGCGTCTTTGCTATTATAGGGTTGTTCTCATTTCACAATAATTAAGAAATTCATGTGGTGTGGTATATCTTTTTGTTAAATCATCATAAATACATCGTGTGCATGGTATTCCATTGTGTGTCTCTGCTATTGTAGGATCACAATAGTTAAAGAAATCACGAGGTGTGCTTTATCTTTATGTTAAATCATAAAAAATACAAAAAAATAGTTTAGGATAGGTTCATTGTAGTAGCAATGAGTTTTAGGTCTACTTTGGTTAGAGGGTCATTGGAATATCCAAGGTGGTTTAAAGATCATATTATTATGGGAGAGTTTTTCGTTGGGCATTTGTGTGGTTTGAGTGTAGTATATGGTTACGTGGCATCGGTAGTCAAAATCCAAGGGTGAATTTGATGTTTTGTATCCTCCAATGATTGGCGCGAGAAGGTCAAAGAAGAATGCAAAGCCTTAGATATGGCGTGTGGGCACATTGAAAACTTGATGAAGGGGAATTAATATTTGTAGGGACGTTGGAGTCATGAGTAGTTGACTTTTTTTGGAGTATGAACTTAATAATGGATGTTGTTTTGAAAAAGATCGAGCCTTTTTCGAAGCATCTCAACTTCAATGAGAAACCATATGATCATGAGGAATGAGGGAGAAGTAAGAACAAAAGCTTGAAAAAGATAACACCGGTAACCAAACTTCTTTGAAGTGGAGCAAGCATGTATCATATCTAAATTTATATTAATATCTAGAAAGTATTATATACATATTAATTATTAAACGTTTGTTCATTAATATTTGAAAATGCACTATTCTAAAGGGCCATGATTATTCATTGTGATGCACCCATTCAATGCTATAAAAAGAGATCTTAGTCATTCATTGCAATCATATCTTTCATATCAATATATTATGTTTTATCCTTTGAGTATTACTTAGGTATGATCCATTTCTTATAACTTAATGATGGCTCCTTGTGAGTACCTTTGTAAAGATTCACAAGTGAAAGTAGGTCACAAGTGCATTAGAGAGAGATAACTCAAGTGCTACCTCAAGGGGGTTTAATGAGACTAGATGTAGAAGTTTGATTAGGTTGGCCCTAATCACTCTCTATTATTACAATAAACGATGATAAATGATCAAATGGTGACATTAGCCATGATCACAAATACATTAATGATACATGTGAGTGTGTTGTCGCAACGAGAAGATTGCACCCATAATTCCAACACTTCTTTTCAAATTGAATAGGGGGGTAGAGAAAAAGTATGTCATAAGATTTACTTCCCCCACTTATGTTGAATATGAGCATCACTACCCTTGAACTCCATATTGGTTGCTCAAGAATCCATTAGGATCGTCGATAACATAAACGATGTTGTTAAGTGATTTGGGAGCAAGGTTCTTGAACATTGCAGGAATATCAACAACTTGAGTAATAAGGGATTGAAGTGGAGGTGGAAAAGTCTCTTGATAATGCTTGGAATATAATGATAACACGAACACGTAAAATAAATTAAGATTGCATTCATAATGAGAGAGCAAGATTTTTTTTATAAAAGGGTTACAAGTGGGATAGATCGAGACACACACTAAAGTGAAATAAAGATAAAAACATAAAATAAGCTTTAGTTAAAGTGACTTTATTAATGCTTGTCTAATATCTAATTGACCATTATAATAAGATATTTACTTTAACACACTCCCTAAATGGTTAATCTAGTAACTACACTAAGTTTAGCTTGGAATTTTGCATATTTTTCAGGACCCAAAATCTAGGTTAAATGTTTGCAATTTGGTCCTTTGTGGGACAATATCGCAGTTCAACAGAGCCATCCTCTACAATTTGTATGAAGAAGCGTCTATGTATCTCAACATGCTTGGTATGCTCATGGAAGACTAGATTCTTGGCTAGTTTGAGCATCCCCTGATTGTTGCAGAACAGGGGTGTTGGTTTTGTCCGTCACATCTTCAAATATGAAAGCATCCTCCTGAGCCAAATTGCCTCACATGCCCCTTTCCTTGCTCGTCGATATTTTGCTTCTATTGATGAAAAGGCTACTTCATGCTGCTTCTCGCTGGTCCACATGCCTACACTCATGCCAAGGTTGAATACATATCCAAAAGTTGATTTTCTGTTGTCCACACAACTTGCTGAATCTGATTTTCTATCCTCCACACTAAGAGAAATAGTTTTCATGGTGTCTTTGTCAACTATATAGCATTCTCGATTGCTAAAGTTGACATCTAGGTGGGGTAGTGTCTCATAATTTGACTAACTGATAGTAGATTAAGCTCCATTCTTGGCACATAATACACATTAAGGAAAATCAACATTTTTCCTCAAAAGGAAATTTGCACATTCCCTTTTCCAACTATTGTGTACTCTTCCTCGTCGTTGAAGATCATTGAATCCTTGGAGGAATAAGTAGCGTACTCTGTATACCAATCTTGCTTGTTGGTGAAATGTCATGGTAGACGTGAATGTATGTACCAAGTGGATGACCTTAGCTGATCTACTAGGCGCTTGGCCATGAATCCATAGAAGGTTGATTCGTTCTCCTTTGTATGCTATGCAACATGAGCCTTTTGCTAAGGCCCTCCTTGGTTGGTTTTTTGATTTGCGAACTTGTCCCTACAGTGTTTCTTCATATGACCTACCTTGCCACAGTACTTACATGTGATCTTCTTCTTACTCTTGGTGGCATCTTCATCACTCCTTTGACCTTTCTCCTTTGCCCATTTGCCTTTGCCCTTGACATTGGTGTTAATGTTTAAGACATTATTATAGTTCTTTGCATTTCAATAGATAACAACAACATAAGACAAGATCACTGAGAAATACACAATCACAAGAGACACAACATTTATCCTGGGAAACCCTTTAGGGGAAGAAAACCCAATAAAACTTCCTTATTATAGATAGCCAATACAATGCCAAGAGATAGCTTAAGCTAATACAAAAGATCCTCTCCCAAAGATGCGCCACTCTCTCTCTTTTTTCTCCAACTGCAGTTTCGAAATTTGTCTCTCAAAATGAGCAAGTGAGGTGTGTCTAAGTGAGGCGCTAGCCTCCTTATTTATACAAATCTGGCACGTGTGAAGTGTCAATTTACTGGCAGGGCCGACTTCTCAAACTGGGTGGTTATAACCACCTTTATTATATTACGGGGCCTCTTTAATATATTCTGGGGTCGACTTTTCTTTCTGCCTATTACAATTACATTATGACCAATCCGCAAAAGGGGATTTGGTCCTTTTACAATAGCCGACATGATCAATCCACAATGGGTATTGATCCAATGAATAATATATCAAATAATAATAAGAATACACTTTGCATTTACTTTATTTCAACACTCCCCCTTAACAAAAAGGGTATTCTTCAACAACATCAGGCGAGAGAGAGAGGGCAACATCATCAACAACATCAAGTGGGTGAGAGGACAACATCATCAATATCATCTTGGAACATTCACTGGCGTATCTATAAATCATCGGAAGTTTTCTTCAGCGACAACATTGTCATTATCAAAGGAATGCAATCATCATTTGCATCAATATGTATTAGTATAAAACTAATACATCATCATCATCACATCACGAGGCTGGCTCATCATAATACATGACTAGCTTTACGTCACAACTGTCAAGCTGGAAGCTCAGTACTCGACTGGCTTTACGTCATAGCTTCTCAAGCTGGAAGCAAGATACTAGACTGGATTTACATCACAGCTTCTCAAGCTGGAAGCACAGTACTATTCTCATCTCAACGTCTTGCTTTACGTCACAACTGTCAAGCCGGAAGCACAGTACTAATCTCATCACATCGTCTTGCTTTACGTCGCAACCATCAGGTTGGAAGCAAGATACTAGACTGTCTTTACGTCACAATTGCCAAGCCAAAAGCACCGTACTAGTCTCATCTCATCGTCTTGCTTTATGTCACGACCACCAGGTTGGAAGCATGATACTAGACTGGCTTTGTGTCACAATTGTCAATCCGGAAGCACAGTACTTGTCTCATCTCATCGTCTTGCTTTACGTCACAACAATAAAGCTGGAAGCAAGATACTCGTCCTGCTTTACGTCACAACACTTAAGCTGGAAGCAGGATACTAGACTGGCTTTACATCGCAGCTGTCAAGCCAGAAGCACAATTCTAGTCTCATCACATCGTCTTGCTTTACGTCACAACAATAAAGCTATAAGCAAGAGATGTATTATCACAACTACTACTCTCCCTTTCGGACTATACCAAGCTTATCTCGAAAGTGCTCAAACTTTACACGAGATAGAGGCTTAGTCAACACATCAACAACCTGTTCATCCGTGCTAATGTACTAGAGCTTTATGGCTCCTCTCTGCACCATGTCACAGATGTAATGATATTATATCTCTATGTGCTTCGACTTGTCATGGAATACAAGATTCTCCGTCATCCTTATGCAGCTCTGGTTGTCACATAGGATCATGGTTGCTTCCATCTTTGGGTCAATGCATTCTGCTTCTGCTGTGATGGGAGCAATGCTGGATTGCTTTCTACTCTGCCATGAGATCATGGCTGATCCCAAACTGAAACAACATCCTGAAGTGATTTTCTTGTTAGAAACAATTCCTGCCCAATCCGCATCAGGATATCCACTCAATGTGAAATCATGATCTCCATCATAACTGAGACCACAATCTATTGTACCCTTAAGGTACCTCATCACATGTTTTGCAGCAACTAGGTGAACATGTCTGGGTTATACCAGAAGTTGACTCAAGGTGTTCACGACAAAACAAATGTTTGGTCTGGTGTTCGTCAGGTACATCAACGATCCAATAATCTGTCTGTACAACGTGGCATCAATCAATTTCGACGAAGTGTCGACCAACAGCTTCAGCTTCGCTTCCATGGGTGTATTCATGGACTTACATTCCAACATGTCGAATCTCTTCAGGATTTCGATTGCATACTTCCCTTGGTTAAGGAAGATCCTCTTTGGACTTTGCCATACCTCAAGACCTAAGAAATAATGCATTAGGCCAAGGTCTTTCATTTCAAATTCCGAGGCAAGTCTCTTCTTACATTCAATGATGAGCTTTTCTTCTCCGGTTAAGAATAAGTCATCCACATATAGCAGTAATATTACTGGCTCATCGCTCATAACCTTGAAGTAGAGGTTAGAATCTGCTTTACTCTTGGTAAAGCCCAAGCTTGTCAGGAAACTGTCTATCCGGCCATACCAAGCTCTAGGAGTTTGCTTCAATCCGTATAAGGATTTCTTCAATTTGCTGACATGGGACTTCCTGTTTTCAACTTCAAATCCTTGAAGTTGCTCTATATATAGTTCTTCTTTGATGACACCATTTAAGAAGGCTGTCTTCACGTCCATTTGGTGTAACTTCCACTTCATCTTAGCTGCAAGAGATATGATGGTTCTGATCGAAGTGTATTTGGCTACAAGAGTGAATGTCTCTTCATAGTCAATGCCTTCCTTTTGAGAAAAGCCACGAGCGACAAATCTTTCTTTATACTTCTCAATACTTCCATCAACAACATGTTTTATTTTGAAGAGCCATTTGGAGGATACCATGTCTTTACTCTTCGCTCTGGGAACTATTTCCAATACATCATTCTTTATTATGGATTGGTATTCCTCTATCATGGCATCTGCCCATTCTTTCATCTGAATGGTTTCTTCAAAGTAGGTAGGCTCCTTCTCTAGAAGATCACACATCAAAGCCGTATAGTTGGAGAATGGCTTTGGTCTTTTCACCTGTCTCGTAGTTCCTTCGGGAACACCATACTTCTCTCCATCTTGAATAAGCTCTTTAGCCCAAGCTGGCTTTCTTTTATGGAGGATCGTCATCTGAGGAGGTTCTTGAACTTCTAATATATCATGGTCTTCTAGAATTTCCTCATCAGGGGAAGTTACAACTTCCCTCACTGGTTCTGTGGCTCTGGGAACTTCCCTCACTGCAATTCTGGGGATTACGGGTTCCTCTTCATATACTTCTTCAAGCTGTCATCTTCTTGATTTCTTGAGCGCTGCATCTTCATCAAAGGTCACATCCTTGCTGATCTCAATGTGACGGTGACCTGGTATATAGATTCTGAAGGCCTTGGAGACCTCACAGTATCCCACAAATATTCCCTTCTTTCCTGAAGGTTCCAGTTTGTTTATCTTCTCTTTCGGTATATGAATAAATATTGGGCAGGCAAATATTTTGAGATTGCTTTCCTCTGGCTTCTTTCCGCTGAACATCTCTTCCGGGGTCTTGACAAGTGCACTATGGGACAATCGGTTCTGCACATATAAAACTGCCATTGCTGCTTCTACCGATAAGCACATAGGAAGATCTTGGTCATGGAGCATAGTCTTCACAACTTCCATTATCGTACTGTTGTTTCTTTCAACTACACATTTTTGTTGGGGATTATAGGGAGTAGTGAGTTCCCTCTTGATCCCAACATCTTTGCAGAAGTTCACAAACTCTTTTGAGGTACATTCTCCTCCATTAGCTGACCTGAGTATCTTAATATTTCTTTTAGAAAGATTCTCTATCAAGGCTTTGAATTCCTTGAACTCGCTGAACACTTCATCTTTAGATTTCAAAAAATATACCCAGGTTTTACGAGAATAATCTTCAATAAATGGTACATAATATATATACCCACTAATGGAGGACGATGGCATTGGGCCACATAGATCTGAATGAATGAGCTCTAGGACTCCTTTTGCTTTGCTGTCTCTCTTTGGAAAAGGGTTATTGATGTTCTTCCCTTGTGCACATCCATTGCATACGCCTTCATGGTCAACCTTGAGTTCTGGTAAACCTGTGATCGCTTTGCATATGTATGGTGGAGCCTTGTAGTTGATGTGAGCTAATTTTCTATGCCAAAGTTCACATTAGTTTTCAATGGCGTGGGTCATGGCAGCCTTTGAGTGACCCTGTAGTTTATACAAGCCATTTTCTTCACTTCCAATGATGATTGCTTCATTTAAGGTTTCTCCTTTAGCCCACATAAGAACTTCTCCATCTATAAAGGCAACTCTGAAGCCTTTCTTTTCTAAAGCTGAAATGGAGAGTAGGTTCTTAGTCAAACCTGGTACATATAGTATGTCCTTCATTTTTAGTGAATTTCTTGAATTTAGTTTGTAGTTTGATTCTCCCACTCCCTTGATGGGATATTGGTAATCATCTCCAAGTGTTACATTATGAGAAAACTTCTTTTTTGAAATACAAGAGAGACTGTCTCCTTGTCCCGTCATGTGCTTAAATGCACCGCTATCAATGAGCCAAGTGTCCTTTCCAGGTGTTACCAATCCTAAGAGGGCCGAGATTAAGACATGATCTTTAATCTGCTCTCTTGTCATCTTTGCGGGTGGCTCTTCATCTTCGACTACATGGGCATGGTGCCTCATGTTTTCTCTTGTATTCTTCTCGTCTGGTTGGACATAATTTCGCAATGTGTCCCATCTTATCACAATGGTAGCGTTGTACACATGAGTAATCTCTTTCCTTTCATTGTCCTTTCTTTTGAAATCTCCTTGGATGAGATTCTTTATTATTGAATTTGTTTGGCGGTTGAGGCTCTTTATGAGTCTTCTTTTAGAAGTAGGGTTTCTTCCTTCCTCTTTTGGTGTGAGTAGCTAGGGATTGATCATCATCTCTTGCAAGTAGCGCTTCACAGTTAACTACTCTTGTTTCTTCTTGGATGCATTCTTCCCATAAACTATCAAACTTCAGTTTCTCCGTTCTGTCACATATCGTTTGGATGAATGTATCCCAAGGTCTTGTGAGACCATTTAGGGCCGTCATTATGAGTTTGTCTTCGTCTATGGTATCTCTAATCGCTTCTAACCATTCTTTGAATTCCGAGATTCTGGAGAAATATTCCTTAATTGTTTTTCCTTTCTGCATCCTTGTATTCTTCAATTGAGTTCTTAGATTCATCTTCAGGTTTATGTTCTTCCCTTCATACAGTTTGGTCAAGGCATCAAACATTTCTTTCAAAGTCTTCTTAGATGACACATCAGGAATTAAGTGGTCTTTGATTGAATCTACAATGATTCTTTTGGCCTTGATTGTGTCCATTTGATGCTTGGCTTTTTCTGCAGCATTGTCGGGTTCAAGGATTTCTCCTTTGATGAGTTTTGCTAGGTCATTCTCTTCAAGAACGAGTCCAATCATATACTTCCAGGCACGGAAGTTTTCCACACCTTACAACTTGTCTACAAGCTTAGTGCTTGCAGACATCTTTTACCTGGAGCTAGGAAAATGACCGAAAAATGAAAATGCTCAAAACCAAATTTCGAACTTACCAGTAGGTGCACTTGGCTGAGGCGAGTAGCCTAGTGTGCTTGGATCTGAGAAAATCCAACTTTTGCTCCTCCAAACTTGATTTGTGGATTTCTAGATTGGTGCTTCTGGTTTTCTGGTACCTCTGGTATTTCTGGTACACTGGTTTTCTAGTACTTCTGGTAGTTTGTGAAACTAGGGTTTCTTTTTCCTTGAGATCTAGCCACTGAAAAGGTGCGCTGAGTGTGCCAAAGTAATCCTTGGGGGAGGGTGCACTTTTCTAGGTGGTTTTAGGTTTGAAAAGCTTCACAATCAAAAAGCCCTAATTTGCATGTACGACAACAATGACGTTTTGAACTCTTGTGAAAGATGCTTCCTTTAGCTTGGCTTTGATACCATGTTAATGTTTAAGCCATTATTATAGTTCTTTGCATTTCAATAGATAACAACAACATAAGACAAGATCACTGAGAAATACACAATCACAAGAGACATAGCACTTATCCTGGGAAATCCTCTGGGGGAAGAAAACCCAGCAAAACTTCCTTATTATAGATGGCCAATACAATGCCAAGAGACAACTTAAGCTAATACATAAGATCCTCTCCCAAAGATGCACCACTTTCTCTCTTTCTTCTCTAACTACAGTTCCGAAACTTGTCTCTCATAATGAGCAGGTGAGGTGTGTCTAAGTGAGGTGCTAGCATCCTTATTTGTACAAATCTGGGACATGTGAAGTGTCTCTTTACTGGCAGGGCCGACTTCTCAAACTGGGTGGTTATAACCACCTTTATTATATTTCAGGGCCTCTTTAATATATTCTGGGGTCGACTTTTCTTTTTGCCTATTATAATTACATTATGACCAATTCGCAAAAGGGGATTTGGTCCTTTTACAATAGCTGACATGATCAATCCACGATGGGGATTGATCCAATGAATAATATGTCAAATAATAATAAGAATACACTTTGCAGTTATATTATTTCAACAATTGGTTGCAAAGGCCTATCCTAAACCCTTTGTCTCCCTATTGCTACTGAACTGTTTTTCCATGTTTCCTGTTGTAAGAGTGTATTACATAGCTCATCAAACTTCAGGTCAAGATTCATAGTGGTGATGTTCAAGGTCTCAGTGAAGTGCTTGTGAGTACATGATAATATTTTCAGTGTGATTACCACGATGTCCTCTTTTTCCATCTTTTGACCAATGGCAAACATTTGTTCTTTGATATCCTTGATTTTGAGTAAGTGCTCCTATAATGATGAATTCTCATCCATTTTGATCGAAAACAAGATATCCTTTAGGGAGAATGCTTTGCCCTTGTGTGTAGTCTTGTGCAACTTTTTCAAATGCTTCCAAATTTCTACTAAAGTCTTCCATGTTTGGACGTCAAGAAGCATTTCATCGGTCGCATATAACTTAACTAGCGTTACTGCTTCTTTGGCTTAGTCATCAAACTTGTCCTGGTCTCTAACTGTAACTTGTGATTGGGCATCCTTACCTAGGACGATATCAAGGAAACATATTTATTGAAAGATGACCAACATTCGTTGCTTCCACGTATTGTAGTTCTTTCCAGAGAACTTCTAGTTGTCTTCCACCATGATGTTGGGGAAAGAGGCCATGTATACAAGGAAAATTGTAGAAAAATAAATTGAAAAGCAATAAGATGCTGAAAATACATGTTCTTTGCTCCCTCAATCTGCAATCTTGGAATAAAAACACCTGAATACTCTCTCTAAACAATAGTAGTAGTCACATATCACTGAAAAACATGAAGGTTTATGATAAATTTGGCTTTTAAAACTGAAAGTCAATTGATTTTGGTTCCTAATGATTCAAAGCCTTTTTGGTTGTTTAATGAGCCACATTGGGGATCACTCAATCTATCTCTACTGGCAACAATTATTAGGTCTTTAGGATCGCATAGATTTTGTGTCAGTCAGATCGTTAAAGTCACAAGAGTGGAAACCTTGTCTTTCAAAGGCTTGAGATTATAGATACGACTTCGTGAATGTTGGGCATTGATACCATATAATGATAACACAAACACATGAAGAAAACCAAGATTGCATTCATAATGAGAAAGCATAAACTTTCTTATAATGGGTTACAATCTAGTTGAGTAAATCCTCTTTATGAATTTGGGTTCAATCGAGAAACACACTAAAGTGAAATAAAAAGTGAAATAAAACATAAAATAACATAAAGCTGAAGTGGCTTTATTAATGCTTGTGTCTATTATCTTATTGACAATTATAATCTAATGTTTACTTTAACATGGAAGGGCCAAAAATAAACTTAGCTTCTTCAACAATGGTGAATATAATCGACTTAGGCATAGGCCTTGGCCTATTCAAAGGAAGAGTAATTGGTGTAGATTGAAAGTCCTTGTCATAATCATTAAATAATGGAGTGGCATTCACAAGAGCATCGACATCCTCAAGATGAGGAGGTATGCGACACTCACAAGAGAATCTTGAATAAGTGAAGAGACATCTGGAATAGGAAGGTTGGATGAGTCATCAAGAGTTTCCTTAGCATCCATTGGAGTCTACCTAGACATTGTATAAGGAGTACTTGGGAGAGTGGTTGTAGAAGTCGGAAGAAGACTATCACTATACGATCAAGAAGAATGATTGAATAAGACATGCATGTGTCATCTAAAGAACTTTCATAGTGGTTAGAAGAGGCATGATGAATGGCAGGATGTTGAGAATTCTCTGAAGAATCTTTTGAAATAATTAATGGGATAGATCTTGACAGATCTTGAGTAGGAAGTTAATCGAAAATATCCTCTCTATATGTAGCCACTTGGCGATTGGTGGGATCATAGAGATGGTATCCCTAAAAGTTTCACTGTAACCAACCAGCATGGAGTAGGATTTTGAAGATGACGATATGTTTTCCCTTTCATTAGGAGCATAGGACCATGAATGAGATCCAAATATCCTGCAATTTGGATTAGAGGGTTTGTTTCAAAATCATTTGTCATGTAGAGTCGTACCTTTAAGATGACAAGTAGGGGTTGAAATGATGATATAGTCTACATAAACAATTGCTTCTCCTAAAATGAAAGCTTCACCTTTTTTCAGTGAAGCATGTAGTGAGCCATCTTCATGATAGCCATTTTGTTTGTTTGACTACTCTATTTTGCCGTGGACTATGAGGAATGGTCCTCTTAAGGGGAGCCTTGTGAAGTTATAAATCATGGGAACACCTTCTCGATATATTCACCTCCTCCATCATTCCCAATACACTTGTTTGTTTTCTTGTTTTGATTGTAAATTAGAGTTTTGAATTCCCGGAAATTCTCATACACCTCATCCTTGGATTTAATGGTGTATAAGCATATAAACTAGAAAAAATCACTAGTAAAGGTAGTTAAGGTGAGGAAGTACTAGGCTCCCCCAAGAGAATTGGTGGGCCCCAAAATTTCATGATGAATCAACTCAAGAGGTTGAGATGCTCACATTTCTTTGTCCTTGGGAAAGGACTCCTAATGATGTTTCCTATTCATGCACCCCTTACAACATTTCATAAGAAATGAGTAAAACATTCCTCTAGCCATGATTACAAATACACTAATGATATATATGAGTGTGTCATAGCCATATGCAAAGACTACATTCGTAATTCCAACAACTTTGTGATGCACCTAAAGATACTCAAGAGGAGCCATTCTTAAATTATAAGAAATGGGACAAACCCAAGTAAAACCATAAAGGATAAAGTATAAGATATTGAGATAAGGGTGAAGATTACAATAACTGAAAGAGATCTCTTTATATAACATTGAATGGGTGGGTGACCATGAATGGTCATGACCCTAGGGAATAAATGCTATTAATATATTAATTATTTAGTGTTTAATAGTTTATATGTATTGACAATGACCGAGTGAGATCTCTTTCTATAACATTGAATGGGACGGTCATGGTGAATAGTCATGACACTATGGAATAATGGTATATCCTAGTTTAAGTATTAATGTTTAAAAATTAATAGGTATATCCTAGTTACTAGGTACTAATATATATTTTCTCATGCTACAGATTTCCCCCTAAAATTCTTTGACCTTAAGGTAGTAATAAGGACATATGTCAGAATTTAACTTCAACCACGAATCAACAAAAGATCGTACTCTTTGTCTATCACAAAAAATCTTATATTCATTAGGAAAATTGGCAAGGGGATCCCTCAAATGAATAGTAGAATGTTAGACATATGACAAGGTTCCGAGTAATAATGATTAGAGGATGTTGAAATAGAAATGAAGCAACGCAACTCATGATTGTGAAATTCATTAGGTAATATAAGATATTCAATGAAGGTTGCTTCAATCCCTTGTGAACCACCATAGGTTGGAGAAGTAGCTATTGAAACATTGTCAATGTTGGTACAAAATTCAATTTTATCATTGACTTGAGGTTTGTCTGAGTGATTGATGCATTCTTCATATTCTTTGATACAAGGTTTTTTTTTTATTTGGTAATGTTTCAATTTTAGTTAAAGAACTCTTGAATGTCTATGGCTTCTTTGGTTTGATATGGCCTCAATGTTCATGTACATTGTCCAAAAACATTTACAGCGAGTGCATGGGAAGGGGTTGTAACCTCTCTAGTTTTCTTTGTTCAAGTTAGTTAGTGAAATAGATAATAATTATTGAGATATATCTTCTTTTTTATCCAAAATCAACGTCATAATCATCATCATCGAGGAAGATACAATTTTAGTGTGATTCTCGCTTGCTGTGACAATGAAGTGTTGAAGTAATTCAACGATGAGATACTCTTATTCTATGTCCAACATGAGAATGCATAAGTTGATTCTTTTGACAATTTCTAGAATTCTTACTCTCCTTTCAATTGATCAATTGTGCATATGAAATATTTCTTTTTTCTTTGGTGGACTCATTTCTCAAATGGTAGTTCGAGATGTGTAATCCTACTCTAATGCAATTAAGAACAATGAGCTTATCATCTCGATCTTTGTGCCTTAAAGGTCTAGTTTTATTAAATGCCCTCATTCCTGGATGCTATGCAATTATTAATATATATTTAATCTATATTTAGGTATGCTACAAAGCTCTATGAAGGTGCAATAAATGTAGTTAAGTTGACATTATTGGTCGCAACAATAATGTACAAGAGGAGCAAAAGATAGCTTTTTCTATACCCAAGCTAGAAGGTCATGTACAAACTTGTGGGAAAAGCTACACATTGATCCTTGGGTTGAAGGGAGCCCTGACAATGATTAAGTGGGAGGCATCCAAAAACATCCTTGAGTCGCAATTTCACTTTATTGGGGATGAAGAGGTCCAAAGGAGTTAGTGGCACTATTGTTGATAGAGGCAAGGACATAGTGTACAATAGTACAATAGAGAGTTTGAAAAGTTATTCATTCAGTTGGGGTTCTTTCCCAAGAACCTAACAGTGGTCATTGAGTACTTGGGAGGCCTTTATAGCGGTATAAGGGGACAAGGTATACTATTCAACCCTAAGACACTTAATAAGGTTTGTGTTTAGACCTATTACATTGAGGATAACAAGAAAAAGACATTGCAAAATGGTTCAAAGCTTCTTGAGTAGTGGGAAACTTCCATGAAATGCGAAAATAAGGGGGGGTGTAAGATGATTGTCACCAATACACAAGTATTGAAGGACCCTAAAAACCCTTGTGAGCATTGTAACATCGATGATCTACTAACAAAACATATTGGATATTGCGTTTAGCACTAAATCCCAAGAATTTTGTAGGTATTGAAGTAGGCAAGTATATAGAGAGCAATTAGGGATGTAGGTTAGAAAATTGTTTGTAAAATACTAAAAAAAGAGGTGAACTTGAGTAGCCTCCATCACAAAGAGGAGAGGGAGATGACATTGATGTTCTGTATCAAGGTTCAGATTAACAAGATCAAGGTAGATGCTCTTTTCAATTTTGGTTCACAGGTGAACTTCATTGCAGAGGTCTTGATATGTAAGCTTGGTGTAGAGGTGCATGATGATCATTGCAGAGGTCTTGGTATGTAAGCTTGGTGTAGAGGTGCATGATTATCATCATGCATACCTCCTTTGGGATGGGTGAATAAAGATGTAGAATTAAAAGTTAAAAAAACGATGTTTGGGTGCACTTTGGGATATTGAGGAGCATCATCCTTGATTGAGATACTTGATTTCTCATTACATTTTGGACTTCATTGTGGGAGAAGCTAGATATCAGATTGAAGAGGTCTACAATGTTCCATCTCAGGATGGATGGGAATGCAAAGGTGGTGAACATGACATTGGTTCAATAGTTGAGAGGGTACAATTTGAAGCATCCAAGGACTTGGAATGAGATCTTATTTATTTTCAACAAGAATGAGAAAGAGCCTCAAGTGATGCACTAAATTTTGATAAGTTCATGTATAAGATCATGCAGATATATTTGGATGTTCAAGAGATATCGAGGAAATATCAAGACAAGTACAAGGCTAAGCATGATAATTGCATGATTTGAAGGCTTTCAAAGTAAGAGACATACCTTGATTTCACATGAATAAGGAAAGTTTGTAGGGTTTAGGAAAGAGATTGAGGGCTAGAGTTATGGACTATTCTATGTCTTAAAGAAGCTCTGAAAGAATGCTTATAGAGTTAGTGTACCTCCTTTTATGCTCATTTTCGCTGTAGTAAATGTAGAAAACTTGAAATTCTACAATGGATCCATGCTCGTTGAGGATGAAGGAGGCGAAGGCATACCTTCCATAGAAGAGTTGATATGAGATGCATAGGTAGAATCACTGGAGGGTATGATTTTGTAGAAGAAGACCAAGATGACCATAGGGGGTCAATGGGAACTTCGGTACATGGGACTGAGAAGGAAACTACAATCAGAGGCCAAATGGTAATCCAAGGAGCAAGTGGAGAAATTGTTTCCTCATCTCCTTAACTAAAACTTTTGATTTGCAAAAGCCTCCAAGACGTGGAGGGATTATTCAAAATGGTTCTACATAGATTATATATTGCATCATTGATGCTCTAAAATGTGAAAGGGAGAATTTTGACTTATAGGGGGCACTTTGCGTTAGACCCTGAAAATCAGATTGACGAATCAAAATTGAAAATCATTTGGTTTTGGGTCTAAAAGGTGGACTTTGGTCTTTGACATGAAGGACATGTGTTGGAGGTCTCCATATCATTCTACATGTTGAGAGAGGTCCTCATTACATCCTTCAAGTTGAGAGCTTTTCAATTGTGGATTGTTTGCGTAACAAAGTATTTATGTTAAAGCTATGGCCACATCATTGTGATTAACAAATTATCCCTTGTAAGTTCGTGTGGTGGCCATGTTAATTCACCATGATTCACTTATGTGGAGTTAGTAATGCATGGAATTCACCAGAAACATCTAGAAGCATCAAGAGCCTTTTGAAGGGGACTATAGCAAACCATAATGTCTCATAGCTTTGTAACAAGCCTAATAGTCTATATATTTGTCCTTGTAGTTTGTATTTTGATGAAGAAGAAAGGAATATTCCTTTAGTTTGATTGAGTTTTAATCTACATCGAGTTTTCAAAGCAAATATTGTGTGCATTATGTATTTTTGCTAGTTGAATTTCATTTTCATTTCACAATCAATTAAAAAATAAAATAGTTGTGTACAACATAGGCTCACCGCGATAGTTGTTCGGTTTAAATATGTTTAGGGAAGCCAACCTTTGGTAGATCCAAGGCGGTTTATGGATTAGAAGGGAAGATATATGTGACTCTCAACTTTGGATGAATATAAATCTCTCTTTCTAAGTATCGAAGAGTAATTCATTTTTTGAATTTACAAATATCTTGGAATAGATTTCAATGAGGCTATTGGTTTTTTCAAGTTCTTCATTGTTTTAAGGATATTATAGATTTATTAAAATGCTTAAGATAGTAGCTAAGTTAAAGGTGAGAAATCGTGAGCTCAAAGCCTAAAGCGATTGTTTCATATTGATGTTTTAGATTGGGAAAATGATACCATCTAAAAATAAATCTTGCAAAAAAATGCAAATATTGAAGAGTGATATCGGGGATTCATAAAAACGACTAAGTGAATAAATCTCCATGTTTATTCAATGAGTTTGAAATGGACTATTTTAAAGAAGAAAATGATTGTGAAGAATGGAAAGAGGGGCATTCCATGACTATTGATTAAAAGGAAGTGAAGAATAAATATGAAACATTTATGTGTAGTATAAGAAAAATGGAGGAGGATAATTAATGAATAAATTTTTATGTATTCAACAACTTGATGAATTGGAATCATTGAAAGAAAAAAATGAATGTGAGGAATGGAAAGAGGGGTATTCAATGACGATTGATAAAAAATGTGAAGGATAAATATGACATTGTTGCATGATATAAGAAAAATGAAGGTGAAGAATGGAAAGCGTAGTATTCATTGAAGATTGATAACAAAAGAAGTGAAGAATAAGTATGAAACATTGTTGTTGTGTTATGCCATGTTTTGTAATGAGGATGTTAGTGTGAAAAATAACTTATACCATATGGTGATGATTGACCATGAGGAGATGCTTGATATTGATAACAAGTAAATTCCACACAAGAAGCTAGAAACTAATGACGATTGTAACTTCACAATTATGGGTGTGTTACAACTGTGAATGAAATTATGAGTTTACTTGTATATTTCGAAAAATTAAGTGAACATAATAAACTTGCTTCTGAACAAGTACAAGGAATTGAAAATCAACCTTTTGTCTTATGATCCACAAACAATAATTGATGTACACCTTGTGATGCACAAACTATGATATGCGATGATATCTTTTGGATGGAATATTGATGTCGAGCCTTATGTTGCATAGATGTTGACAAATTAAGTGATGTAGTGGGATGGATTTTTTCCGAGTGATCAAATAATGAAATGGATCTTCAATGTAGTGACAACGTCTTTATTAAATGGTTGATGGTTTATTCAAGGGAAGTGGCGATCTTTTCATGTCTCCAAATAAATTTATGTGGGATGTTGGTGATAAAGTTTACTTGGAGCTGAATTTGTCTTGTGGGTGGGCCCAGGTGTAGATTTGTCCCTCCCTCATTTGGTTCCATTATGACTTATGTGGGTCCCTCTATTATGTTTTCTTTGTAAGTATATGTGACTATGTTTTACACTCTGGTCCATATTTTATTAGTGGAGTATAGGAATATTAATGTGTCATGTGCCACAAGTAATCGAATAACTCAAGTAACATGTCATGTTGTATATGCTCTTTTATTATAATATTTTATTTGCTAAGCATCCCTCTGCAACTATTGGTATTGATTGATAATTATGGATTATTTTGATTTCTTGTGATATAAACATGCTCTTGTTAAGTTCTTGGGTTTGTGTTGTACATTTCTAAACTTTATCCACAATTTTTTTGCATAGTTAGTAGTTATATTTGAAGCTTAAACCCATTGGAAGGAATGATTATGTGTCAAATAAAGAGGTAGATAAAAATGCCAAATATTAATTTTGAATGTTGCTTGAGTAATGGAAAACTGTGGAACAATGAAAGACATGAAGATATGGTTGAAAGGTGTTGGTTGTTTTTTAATTATTTGTATATGTTAAAGGGAGCAATATGGAGTAGAAAAGATGACCAAGTGAAAGCAACAATAGATCTTGTTGTATTTGTGTTTTTTTGGGTGGAATTTTCAATGGAGAGTAAGGGGGGAGAGATTGGAGAGAATAAAGGCATTGGTGGGAAGAGAAGGATTTTCATTGCAATCATTATAGTCATTGTTGCTATAATGATTGGTTAATGGGTTTTTGATTCTTCTTGCCTTGTACATTGAATACCACTGCCTTCTTCTATTCCATCTATTGTTTTGCACTACTTTGAAAATTAAGGCAAGCTAGGAATTTGAACCTTGAATTAGTTTCCATATATTTCCATCCATCAATTCTATCTTATCTTCATTGTAGTTACTAGATTATCAAGCACAATTTGCGTTTTTTTTCAATACTATTGACCACTCAAGCAAAATAAGAAATAATGTATCATAAGGAGACATAAAAAGCTAGTTGGCGTCGTATCTCGAAAGATTTTGTTAACACAAGAAATTTAGACACCTCGAAGTGTGACTATAAATAATCAAAGTAGCATTAGGTGCATAGGCTTAAATCTGTGCATGCCATAATAATTGTCAAGTTGTGGTCTAATGGTAACGATGGACACTTACGACCACTGTGACCTAGGCTCAAATCTTAATTGGTGCATACTACATGTTAAGGAACTAGGCTAAATTAAAGAAGGTACACACATTAAGTGGAAGTTATACCCAATATTTCTCGTGTTACACAAAAGCATTGTTTCTCTCTTTCTCTCTCTATCTAAATAGGGGGTCTTTAACTAGCAAAAAAAACAAAAAAATTCATAAAATTCACATAATCCTCATTAGTAAATTGATATTGCCAAGCTTGAATAAGATAAATAACATTAGACATTTAATGTAAAATCTTCATTTTGTGCTTTCATGCACTATAAGGATTGAGCCATGGATAACTTTATTGGTTGAGAAAATAACATGAAATTAGTCTCAAATGAGACAACATGGCATTTTTTCTATAACAATTTTTATGGGAAGTTTAAAATAATGAAATTTTTGGGGAGATCGAGGAAATATAGGGTACCTATGGTAAAAGTTTTAGGTTTTGGTTCGTTATACTTTAAAAAATAGAAATTGTGCATATTAGGGTTTTTGACTAGTCGTGAAACTAGTCACAAACAAGTGTTGTTTGTAAAAATGTCATATTTGAATTTAGAAAAGTCCAAATTGAGTGGTACGAGTTCCATTGGAAATATGACAAATGATATTATTTGGGTCCTAATTTTATAGGTAATTCTAAGAAACTGGACATGTCCTAGGGTGTACAAGTTCGCTCTCTTGAAATGGAAAAAAAAACAAGAAGTTTTTGGAAATTTACCATAACTTTCTCTTTGCACATTGGAATTTAGTCAAACCTGTGACAATAAGTAGATAGTGTGAAATAGGATGAAAGAACAAGTAGATCAACATCAGAGTTTAAGGGAATTGTTAGTGGGGGATTGGTATTTCTAAGGCTACAACCATACAATCATATGTTCTTCAAGCATCAAAAGAATGTCAATAAAGTAACTCCCAAGTATTATGGTCCTTCTAAGGTGTTGCAGAGGATTAGAAGTATGGCTTACAAATTGGAGTTACCTCCGTCTTCACATGTATAACAAATCTTCCACGTTTCTCGCTTAAAGAAAGTAATCGGTGACGAGGTACCGGTGCAAACTATTTTACCATAGATTAATGAAAGAGGAAAATGTTAGCTTTTTAGCTCGAGAATTACTCCACATGTGTGTCTTGTATGTGGGAGTTACCTTGTACCTACACTACTAGACACTTGACTTTGTAATGGGTTTTTATGAAGTTGTGATAAAGTGGCTCTTTTATTAAAGTGACATTTTAATGAAGTGTACCTTCTAATATTAAACTGACTTTATTTCATAAAGTGCACTTATGCTATAAAGTGAAAATATAAAGGCAAGATTGGATTTTGGGTTGGAAAAGGTGAAGGGTCACTTTCAGATTATAAGAGAATGCATTGGGTAGTGTGCAAGACACATTGAGAAGGAGATTGAGAAAGATTTTCGAGTAAGTAAGCTTGAGAGAGGGAATTTATGGCAGCAAAGAGGGCACATTTCCCAAGAGATATTGGACACAAATCCCAATGGAATATTTTTGTGTGAGTGATGAGTTATTTTTCTGTTGTTGGAGGCCGCACTATACGAATCCATACAGTTTGTACAATAAAGGGGAGATGGTACAAAAATTGAGGCAAGTTTGGCACGGTTTTCGAGGTTGTTTTGAGTGGTTTTTTTGCTGCTGGGCCGTATAGATCAGTCTGTACAATAGATTGCAGGTACACTTTTCAAGGTGCTGTTTTTTGGGCAGGCCGTACAACAATACAAACTTGGCACATTTTTTGAGGCATAATTTTGGGGGGTTGTTTTAGTGTGCTGTTATTGGATTTCTCTTGCTGGAACTAATATTTATTGCTGTTGATATGTACTTTGTTGAAGCTGAATAATAAATCTCTCTCTCTCTCTCTCATTGGGTTTCCCCACATTGGGGTTTTCCCCGACATTGCCTAAATTTCCGAGTTTTTTTGAGTTAAATGGTTGCTCTTCATTGTGCTTATTCCACTTCAAAATTGCTTAGCAATGTGTATTTCTGCTTATGGTAATTTCTGAATGTGGGTTTAGACATTTCATAGTTCATAGAAGACAATTATCTCTAGGTTGCTAAGTATATGACATACTTATTTACTTGCTGATTTTGTCATTAAATTTCTACATGGTATTAGAGTGAGGTTTCTGAGTGATAGTGAGCAGTGAGATTTTTGGGCATGCTTGAAGGGGGGAATCTATTGTTTGTTTTCCTTTGTATAGTGACAGAGAATATGGCTATATGCATTAGATTTGAGGATCCGTTGGATGACATTTCCAACTATTTGCAGTGGAAGGTTCGAATGTCAGTTGTTCTCAAGGAGAACAAGATTTGGAACTATGTCAGTTCTATCGTTGTGGCTCCCACAACAAATCCTGTTGCTTTGGATTTGCATGAAGTAAAGGAGGCCAAAGCTCAGAGGATTATTCTAGATGGGGTGAAGGACCACCTTATTCCACACTTGGCTTAGAAGAAGACATCCTAAGAGATGTGGGATGCACTTAAGAAGTTATTTGAGGCGAAGAATGAAAAACGAAAGATGGTCTTGAAGGATAAGCTGCATGATAACAAGATGGGTAAGAGAGAAAGTGTGTCTTCTTATCTTACCCAGGTAGCTCAAGTGAAAGATGAGCTGGCTACAGTTGGGGAGGTCATATCAGATTCAAAGTTGGTGAGGATAACCTTGAAAGGCTTCACCAAGGAATGAGAAGTCTACGTGAAGTGTGTGGTGGGACATGAGCATCTTCCAGATTGGAGCAGACTGTGGGACGATTTCACTCAGGAGGAGATTCGAGAGGGATGACATAATAGTGGTAAGAAGGAAGACAGAGCTAAGGAGAATGTTGCTCTTGCTGCAAAGAGCAAGAAGAAAGGAAATTTCGGAATTGACTTAAGTAAAGTCAGATGTTACTGTTGTAACCAGTTGGGGCACCTTGCTTCTCAGTGTCTTGAGAGGAAGAAAAAGAGGAAGGAACATGAGGGGCCTGAGACAACTATTACAACAACAATGGAGGACTTTTCTTCCAAGCATGACAAGGATTTTTCTTTGGTTATTCTAGTATCTAGTGTCAGTAGTGGAGGATTTGGGGGTGATTTCAAATGGATTGTTGACAGTGGAGCCTCTTGTCACATGACGAGAATCTGGCGAGTATTCCTTATTATCACCGAGACAGGTCCTGACCCACTGGTGGAGAGTGAAGGTGGGATGGCATGGGCTGTACATGGAGTTGGAAGGGTTAGATTGTGACTCGAGTATGGAGGATTCCTGGAGCTTGATGGAGTTCTCTTTGTTCCAGGGTTGAGGGTTAACTTGCTCTCAGTGTCAGCCTTGGAGAATGATGGATATTGTACATTGTTCAAGAGGGGACTTGTATTTATCTATAGGGAGTGAGCGGATCCGGTGGAACCGCAACTGATTGGTGATCGGGTGGACAGGTTGTACATGTTGCGAGGACAACCTTTAGTATATGATTCAACATCAGATGATGAGCACGAGGCTCCTGAGACTGCGGTGGGCCCAAGGATTTAGTCTTGCGTTCCGAGAGAAGAGAGGGAGTCTCTTCTGAGCACTGGTAGGAGGCTCAACTGGTGTGATCGAATCGATGCTCAGGGTGGAGTGGATTCTCCTAGAAGCTCAGGGTTCAGAGTGGCTGTCAGGAGAAGATCTTCTAGTTCGAGTTCTGTGCAGGTGGTGAGGATGGCTACATGTTCAGAGGGAGCTCCTACTGAGTAATGTACTATGGGACCGGATGATGGTGATGGAAGTGAGTACACCCGTTGCTAAGAGGGAGTGTTAGCTTTTTAGCTTGAGAGGTACTCCGCATGTGTCTTGTATGCGAGAGTTACCTTGTACCTACACTAGTAGACACTTGACTTTGTAATGGGTTTTTATAAAGTTGTGATAAAGTGGTTCTTTTATTAAAGTGACTTTTTAATAAAGTGTACCTTAGAATATTATAGTGACTTTATTTCATAAAGTGCACTTATGTTATAAAGTGTAAATGTACTTTAATATTTTAAAGTGATTTATTTAGGAGGGAATGAATCATGACCCTTGATCTTGTAAAGGCAAGATTAAATATTGGCCATTAGATCTAGTGTTGGAGAAGGTAAAGGGTCACTTTCAGATTATAAGAGAATGCATTGGGTAGTGTGCAAGGCACATTGAGAAGGAGATTGAGGGAGATTTTCGAGTAAGCTTGAGAGAGGGAAATTAGGGCAGCAAAGAGGGCACATTTCCTAAGAGATATTGGGCACACATCTCAAGGGAATATTTTTGTGTGAGTGATGAGTTATTTTTTTGTTGTTGGAGGTCGTACTATACAGATCCGTACAGTTTGTACAACAAGGGGAAGAGGGCACGAAAATCGAGGCATGTTTGACATTGTTTTCGAGGCTATTTTGAGTGTTTTTCTTGCTACTGGGGGCTATTTTGGTGTGTTGTAAGTGGATTTCTCTTGCTGAAACTGATATTATTATCGCTGATATGTACTTTCCTGAAGCTGAATAATAAATCTCTCTCTCTCTCTCTCTCTCTCTCTCTCAATGGGTTTCCCTGGCATTGGCTAATTTTTTGAGTTTTTCTGAGTTGAATGGTTGCTGTTCATTGTGTTCATTTTTTTGAGTTGTTTGAGGCAAAAATTTTGGGGGCTATTTTGGTGTGTTGTAAGTGGATTCCTCTTGTCGGAACTGATATTTATTGTCGCTTATATGTACTTTCCTGAAGCTGAATAATAAATCTCTCTCTCACTCTCTCTCTCTCTCAATGGGTTTCCCCACATTGGGGTTTCCCTGGCATTGACTAATTTTTTGAGTTTTTCTGAGTTGAATGGTTGCTGTTCATTATGTTTATTCCACTGCAAAATTGCTTAGCAATGTGTATTTTTTCTTATGGTAATTTCTGAATGTGGGTTTAGACATTTCAGAGTTCATAGAAGACAATGATCTCTAGGTTGCTAAGTGTATGGCATAATTATTTACTTGTTGATTTTGTCATTAAATTTCTACAGAAAAATCATACTAGAACCAAAAACAATACTTTAAACAAGTATCAAGCATTTGCATAATCCAACAATTATTGAGTACCTCATTATGTGGAAGAACCTACTAGTAGTAGAGGTGACATGGGAAGATGAGTTCTTTATGCAAAAACATCCATAACTGAGGGTAACACTTGTTTGAATGGGATGGCCATGTTAAGTCCTAGATATTTAGCTATTACATTCCGATTAGTATATTAGTGTTGTTCTTATTGCTCGACTATACCCTTTAATTGTAATTGTACCCTTTGTCTCCTATATATACGAAGGAGACGTAGTTTTAGGAGCATCTCATCTTGTACATTTGTTATATTGTTAAAGGAGGTTGTTGCCTCGAAGAGGATTCTCATTCGTTCTTCTCTCTCATTCTCAAGGCATGGAGTTAGTTCTCTTTCTCTTTTTATGCCATTTGGGTGTTTTGGTGCATAACATCTAATACCTAATGCACGATAACACAGAAGAAGAGATAGAATTTTAAAGTCTCATAAACTATTCCAAGATGTCAAATAGGTTGTATTTGGCTATTTATTATTTTGTTTATTGCACTCTCCCTTACACTCTCCCACAACAACAACACATCCCATATAGGA
>ML777892.1:196832-220999 GCA_009831015.1 Picea engelmannii | reverse complement strand
GTGGTGAATATGTTTCACTATTGCTGATCAAGTACTTGTGTGTTACTTGATGTGGTAGTTAACCACTGGATTGTAGTTGTGTACTACGGGAATAGACACATGTGTGTTCTATAAATTGATATTGTACCAGTTGTCATATGAGATTATCCAGTCGGATAATAATGACAGGTGCTTGTGGTGCTACTAGTTGCATGGTCTCTTGTGCTCAAGACCATTCTATTGTTGCACTAATTGCCTTGAAGACTATCAACAGTTTATTGGAGATGATGATCATTCAGGTGAATGATGAACAAAGATTTTCAGACGGAAAACAGTTCAGAGCTTTTACTCCATCTGTATCACTCTATGGTGAGAGTGACTTATTCAGCATCATATTACTTAGATGAAGTATGGTTACGAAAGATGATGCAGCTGATAGTAATGGTGATGCTCATGATCTAGTCATGAAATAGTTTAGATGACTATATTGATGCTACCGGGTAAATGGTATGTTTTGTGCTCAAGTCCATTACCTGTAAATACCTCTCTATCTAGGAGGGAGTGTTAATATTATGGTAGCTGCGGGAGGTATTTACCTCTACATGTGAACCTGACAAGAATAGAAGACTCTGGGAAGCAAGAGAAACCCTAGTGAATTGGCTAATAACCCTAGAAGCCTTGTCGGCTCAAGAATATAATTTATATTAGGTTATTAGCCTCCAAGAGAAGAAGTCAGCCATAATTAATAATAATATACTGAACAGACACCTACCCAGAAGGAGAAGTTGGCCCCAGTAAACTGGCAGGATTACTATAAATACAGGGCGCCAATTTCTCATTTGTCACATCTCAGGACTGCAGTTTTCCCAGTTGGTGCGTACTGTAGGTGTAGCCGTTGGGCAGGTTTGGAGGAGGGTTGCAAGTGCAGCTGCAGCAACAACAAGTTTCAGTATTTGGCTTGGATATCTCTTGGCTAGGGTTTGGACTATCTGATCGGCTTTTTGTGATGCGCTATCCTTGGGGAGAGATGCACTGCTCTTTGTTTGGCTATCTAGCCTAGGGTTTGCTTCCGGAGGAATTCTCAGGTCAAGGTTAAGGTGCTCGGAGGGAGGCTTCAGCTTGTGGTTGGGAGACGAGGGTATCATCGTGGTAAAACGAGCACACTATCTTATATATTCTAACACATAGGAGGTTCCAAGGAAATGTTGAGGACAAAGCTAAGACACGCTAGCGATAATATACTTGGAGGGAATGCCTCTAACTGGAAGAGGTTTACTTGAGACATAGATTAAAGAGCTTTATAATGTAAATGCGATAATGTTTTGACATATAAAATTCAAGAGAAGGTTAAGATGGAGTCTACAAAAGACAAAAATAAGAGTACTTGTGGGAAAGGAAACAAAATGGGGGAATCAAATAAATGCCAAGTAAAAGTTGGGCATCCTTGCATTGTGGGTACTCATCTATGGGTTTGAGCTACAAAGCGTCAATGTACTAAGCAATCCATGATTTTATTGCTAGAAACAAAGGCTTTGTTTTGTGGGATGGGATGATATGCGAGACACACTCAAGATTTAAGTTATACAACTCGCATAACCAAGATATCGAATAGAGCATGAAAATATGGGATCAACATTGTCCAAGTAAGCCCTTTTGTGTGGTCTCAAATGGATATGAGAAAGTTGCAGATCCTTGATAAGCTTCTCTAACTATCCAAGGGATTAACTCTAAGCATGCATGTGGAGGCTAGAGACCTCACCCAACACAAGCAATTAATGATTTAGACTGGAGGGGCTAGGGACCTCACCTAGGCACTAGAATCCAAAAGGGGCATACCACATTCATACATACATGTCTATACAAAGGGCAACACGAGGAATACTAACTAACACATGCAAATTTGTTGCGAAGAGTGGTGGCCCTCATGCCATTAGTGTGCGTTGAGTGTATTGAACTGACATAGAAATATCAAACGCTTTGCTACCCTCTAGAGGTTGATGTATGATGAGAAACATGTGTGAAATCCATACACTACATATTGCACCCATCGTAAGCGCTGTAATCCATGAAGGGGATAACGGTAAGGTGCCATGCATAAGAGAAACTAGCAAGTAAGATCATTAAAGTGAGAGAAAATTAAACATGCAAGAATAGAATATGCGATGATGCATAAGGGGAGAAAGGCCATCGATAAATGTGAAATGACCCGATTCTCAAAGATATTAAGGGGAATCTCTTATGTGGTAAGGTTGAGCGTTTTGGCCTTCATGGAGGTCCTCATACCCAAATGTTAGGACTCAAGTGAAGAACCAGAAGAGCAACAAGTTGAAAGAAAAAAATGCATTAAGCATAGGAAGTTGGGAGAGGGACTAAACATGGTTAGCTACTATAGATGAAAGAGTAGGTAAACTATGAAAGGGTGAAGCTATGAATGCAAAATAAGGCTAATTACTATAGGTGAAGTAGCAACTAAAGTATGAGAGTAAGACAAGTCAAACAACGACAAATAGAATAACCAAACTTTGAAAGCATGAAAAATCTAACCAGTCGAAATGAAATGGCTGAACCCAACAGTTTAAGTAAGGTGTAAATAATGTGATATTGACATTTATTTGTATATGTTAAGAGGCAAAGGGTGCGATACCTACATTCATTTGAAAATGTGGCAACCAATGTGGTGTTCCTACAAAAATACTACCCAATAGTCAAGGGCAGTAGAGGATGCTTGCCCAAAGTGGAGCAAGGAGGACAATAGGGCGACGTTCGCTTCATTAGGAAGAGAGGAGGTGAAGGAACAAATGAAACGAAAGCAAAATCAATGAAAATTCCCTACCATATAGTAGGGAGAGGATGCGTTGCGAAGATCGCTCTTGGTAGAGGGAAAACAAAAGATGTCCCCACCCCACAATAGGGGGGAGAACAAGAAGTAAACAAGAGTTAACAAGTAACAACCAAGTCAATCACCTTGAGGGGATTACAAACCAATGTGACTATATTGACAGAAAGGGCTACATCACTCACTGTTGACAATGAGGGAAAAACAAAATGGCATGGCACAAAAGAAACAAGTTCTATATAGAGAATAAACAACACTAGACATAGATGATAATTTCTACATTTATAGGCAGAAAGAGAGATATAAAATGGACATCCGACAACTTGTAGTTATAGTGAAGACTTTACCATAGTTAAGATGTTTTTATATTACTTTCTCAAACATACACAAGAGATATAGTGTTTAAAAAACAACTATAGAGATCACCAAGCAAAATTTTCCAATTGCTGCCTTATTGGGCTAGGGTGAACCTTCTCATACGTCCACACTATTATCATATATACTTTGAGTAATCTTCTAAAATTTTTATGTGTTTGAAGTTGTCTTGAAGATGACAACATATAACATTTAGATATTTTTATCTATATCCATATGAATTTAAACACTGACATCATGTGTAGAATAATTCTTGGAATGTAGAGTAATGCTTCTCGTGACCTTTATGTGATTTTGCTTTGGATATATAAGTATTTGGTAATTTACTTGTATTATTCTAATGGTAGTTGTGAATTGCATATTTATTTCGAAGCATCAAATTTTCTTAGACTGCCCTCCAAAAAACTAGAAGGATATTAGAATTTGAATGATTCCTTTATACGTGTCCTAATTTAAAAGCTAATACACGAATCGTAGGTGCAATTGGAATTGACTCAAAAATCTCGTGTGCATGTGGCAGTCAACTCGAAATTAGGAATCGAGGATTTAAAACCTTAACCTTGATTTTTTTTTTTATTTTTTTATAAATTTATATTTAATAAATTAAATTTTAAATTGATAATGAAAATTTAGAAACAAAGAAATGAAATCTCAAATTTAAATGATTCATAACATCATGGATTTTCAAATGATTCATAACAACAATGATCAATAATCATAGTGATAAAGTCATAAATCATATTGTATACATCATGACGGTTACGTCATAGATTCTAGAATCAATTAATCATTGTTTATATAATCATAGATTCATACATCATACATGCAATTTTCCAATGTGAAATCAAATCAAATTTCGGATTCCCTATGTAAACAACATTTGAACAATGAAAATTTATGATTTATGATTTGAAATTATTAAGCATTGAGATGATAAATAATAAATTAATCATATGAATACTGACATAAATCAAATTTCAAATTTTTTATTTCACGAAATCCATAGTTTCTAGATTAGTCAACTAAGGTCGATATATTAATATCAAAATAAAATTCAAATATCATAAATTTATAACCATTTTATCATAACGAGGGCTTAACATCATGTGAAACTCAAGTGTTGGAAGTTGTGTGGTATCCAAGTATTTTGGAGGTGTACTTAGGAAATCAATCTTATATGGATAGATTCGAAGGAATGAAGCTCATGAGGCCAAGGATAAATATTCTTCTATTGTGTGACTAGAAATTGGAGGGGGGCGTAGAGTTAGTCAGGCATTTGTGACTATTTGTTTTCTCAATGTAGTTTGAGGAACATTTCTTGAAAACCTCAATATGACTCAAGTAACTTGTAACCCTTTTTAAGAAAGGTTTCACCTTCTCATTGTCTATGAAATCTTGTTTTTCTATGTTTGATTTACATTACAGTCCAATAGTTTTTGTTATTATAGAATAATATGTAATCGTTATTTGTTTTGAAAGAAGAACTTTAAAATATGGGCTTCATGTCCTCATGATTGGATGGCAAGAAACAAGACATATCTCAAGATCAAAGCCCACTATGTTTAATAATAAGTGAACCTTTCTATTACAAAAACATAAATAAAGATAAGAGGGAACTCCAAGGTGAGGGAAGCTATCAAGAATATAATATAACACACCATAAGTCCTTGATCTTGTAGTAGTAATATATATATTTCATAGGCAAAAAATGTAGTAGAAGTGACTTCACTAATGAAGAAAAAAACCTTCATAATAAAAATATGTGTAAGTGCCATTGAAATATATGGATGAATCATACAACCAAGGACTCTCATACTGCAGCCCTATATTTAAGGGGATATCACGTTGCTATTAGGCAAGACCGATAACTTCCACTAATTAGTAAAGCATGGAGGAATAAGGGAGGAACATTAGATGGAGGTGATCATGAATGCTATGGGAAAAGGGCCAATAATAGTAGGTGACATTGCAATAGACAGTTGTGAGAAGGGAAGGGGTGGTGTTGGAAGATGGTGAAAAACTTAGCCGTTGATTTGTGCACATTGTAAATTAATAAAAGTGATTGTAAATGTTATATAGTTATGAAATTATTGGAATTAAGGGTGTCCAAAAGCCTATTGAATAAACCTGCAAATATGGGTTTTGTGTTTTTAAGTACAAGTAGATAAGAAAGACAATTACCAATAATTAGGTGGGCAGTGAGGAATATGGGAGGACCAATGAGAGGTGTTGGGTTGGTAATGGATAAAGGGATAAGAACAATCACAAACATTGTGTAGGACGAACAATTAAAAGGTTTGACCAATGAGAGGAGGTGAGCAAGAAGGTAATGGGAAAAGGGATAGGAGTGGCAATGTGTGACATTAATGAAAAGGTATGACAAAGAGCATTGAGTTGAGAGTTGTAAGACTTCATAGAAGTGTCTCCTTTGACATCGACAATAACAACAATTGTCCTACTGCGAGTCAAATGTAGGAGGCTGTATTAATTGGCTTGTAGCCATGGGTATTTGAAGCATTTCTAATAGTTTTGGGTGAATGAAGAATCAAATAAGATGCAATTAGGCATTTGGTTTAAAGTAGACATCAACATGTGGTGCAATAGTGTGGCGATGGTCCTCTTGCATACCACACATGCTTGGTGTGTTGCTACTTTGCATGTAGTTTGTATTCTTGGAATTCTCTGGCCTCTATAATATGCAAATTTCACAAACATTCTCTCTCCTTTATCCTCTTCGGCCTTTGTCATCATATCTCTCTAGTGCCAATATCCTCCACTCTTTAACTAGTGGGTCTCATCCTCCCTATATCTCTACGTGCTTCTTCCCCAAAAGCAATGTTTATTCCAATATTCAACAGCATGCAAATTCTCTTCCTTTGATTCTAATTAGACAAATGCTTTTCGAGGCCAACTTGATTTTTGTTTCCTTGCAACATTGAATGTTATCTCTCTTCAAGTCTTGATTTTCTAATCACCTCTTTTACTCTTGATCTTTTCATGACCTCAACTACTCAATTGCAATGATTCACCTTCAACAATTGGTGGCTTGACTTCATTGCCATTTGTCCATCTCTTTGACTTATTGTGCTTAGTCTTTCAATTTCTTTTGATCTCTCCATAGTCTTTCTTAGCTTTGTTCACACCTCTTTGCATCAACAATGCTATCTGTGCGTTGAGTTCCTGGTTGTTCCTCTTAATCTATATTTCATCTTGCTCACTTCCTTTACTTGTCACTTTGTGTGCAACTCGTATTAAAGATTATTCAAAGTGATCTCACATCACATTATTACCCTACTTGCAAGATTCAAGTGCATTATTGGCTAGCCGTGGAAGTAATGGTAAATTTTATTTAAAATTGGGAACTAGTCTTAGACTTTAATAGGCCTAAATCCCAATAGAGCACTTACGTACTTGATGATTTCATCCTTGCAAAAGAGGGAGACCCTTGCATATTGAACAACTTTTAAGCAAATTTTAGCTAAAATGCTACGAGAAATATTGATTTTTGCAATACTTTTGCTTTTGAGGTCTCATAGTGTATACACAAAGATGATTTCTAGTAACAAGCCTTTTATTCAAATGCTTCATGTTGCAAAAGTTTGTCAAGTGATAGGAAGGTGATTGGTCATTACCAAGACTTTTGAAATGCTAGATTTCAACAAGCATCTAAAACATAGCTAGATTTTGACAAGCATCTAAAACATAAGTAATGCATAAATAAAGAAAGGAGAGAGGTGATGAACTTGATGAACCCCTTATGAAGTAACAAGAAACTTAGTGGGTTTTGGGTTGACCAAACTAGACCCATTTAGTGATGAGAACACTTGACAATCAAATAATGTTCTAGTAATAAATGAAGCTTAAGTATAATCGTTGTAAAATCACATTACAATAGGTCCTAAAATTTTTCCACATCTATTTTTGGAAATTTGCTTGCAATGTTTCTGTTTTAAGTAGAGTGAAATGCTTACCTTGACACTTTTATACTATGTTGAATATTCTACCAAACACAAAGGTTAGCAAGGTTTGAAATAATTTACATTTTCTATGCCATCCAAAATTGATCTTTGTTGGTAAAATAAAGCTCAAGTAAATGACTAGATAAATTGGAATGAGAGACTATAATCTACTAGTAAAGTTTTGTTTATTCTCTTAATATTTCAATTGTTCACCCGATAGATATTCATGTCCATATGTATTTGATGCAATAAGTTTTAAAAATGTTGAATTTGAACTTGTTTTGAGGGCTGTTCTCATAAGGGAAGGGATCCATATTGATGATAGTGATGAATGCTTGTGATATTTTACATTTAAACTTTTTGTAGTGAGTCTTAATAGATAAAAGATAAAATCCTTCACAACATGATAATATAAACAATACGTGTGCGTATGATGCAATGCATCGTTTTATTGAATGTTTGTTAAAGCCCTAGATTCAACGAGGTCACTGTGAACCACATGTCATTATTATTATAATATTCCCTCTATCTACCTAGTGGGCTTATTTATAATTCACAAACTACCAAGTGGGTCCACTCCATGATTATGGCCATAGTAAATTAGTTATCTCCCTCAGGTACCTCCTTAGGCAACTAATATTACATTAGTAATCCTCTCTAGGTACTTTACTTTCCATCCTCCTCTGCATGTTTCATCCTTGAAACATGAGCGAAAGCCACATAATATGATTTGTGAAGCAATGCATTCAATTGGTGCCAAGCATGAGCATCCATCTAGCCTAGTGAAGTGTGGACATGAGGTCCAATTGGTACTGGACCACCTCAATCTTTAGTATGGTGACTTCTTTGGTGTATTGCTATCTTTGTGGTGTTTTAAAATCCCCATTCATTGCATTTTATCTTCAATGTACCTTTATACTGGGGGCTATTTAGTGTCGATGTAGGTCCATGGTTGGGTTATTGATGCTCATGACTTGGGTTTGACCATTGCTCATATATATATATATATATAATTATCTTTCTGGCAGAGCCGACTTGCCTTTCTAGGGTTTTCACACATCTGTTAGGTTTTCTCTTTCTTCCGGAATATTCTATTCTAGTCAAAGGTTTATCCATGGAGGTTAATACCTCCTGCAGCTACCAAAACATCAACACTCCCTCTTAGTTAGGGAGGTATTTAACCATGATGTTCCCCTCTGGTCTTAATAACCTTGCTCGCTATGCCATGATCTTCTTGTCATGGTTACACAGACCAAGCTATTGGTAGCATCAATACGTCACACATGGCTACACCCATGTGGACCTGTCAATCTTGTCTAGGGGCCACAACCTGCTAGAGAACACTAGAGCTACACCTCGTAGTGTGTGTTGCCATCATTGTCATGGGTTACACCAGCATGACGTGCTCACCCATGGCTACACCCATGTCATGATTATCATCATTATCTATCCATATCACATGGTCTTGCAGACTGGTAGCATCACCAGAGCTACACATGCTATCTCATGATCACCCAGATCATATTACGAGTAACACCATCACAACCATACAAGTTCTTGACTATGCCACTAGCGCATTACACTGTGTCATTGATGTAGAAACAACTCGACATACCAGACCCTCTCATTGGAGTAGCCTACAACTCGACATAAAACCTACAACTTGGCACAGGGCCTACAACTCGGCACGAAGCCTTCAACTCGACATGAAGCCTACAAATCGGCACAAGGTCTACAACTCCGCGCAAGGCCTACAACTCGGCACACAACCTAGAAATCGACATGAAGCCTACAAGGTCCTTCTTTTCGAATTCTGCCATCAACTCCCTCTAACTGAGAGAATCCTCGAACCACGCTTCCATCCGCTGCATGCCCCTATGCATCTTGCAAAGTGTCACAAAACCTTTCTTCTTCATGATCACTGACTCCCTCTGGGTCCTTTCAAGTCTTGCTTTCTCTGGTAACCATCTTGGAATACGTAGGATAACTTCCCCGAAACAAAAACAACAAGAGCAAAAGTATTTCCAAATATAATAGCATTTTATATAAGAACATATCAATTTCATGGTAATTCATTATAACATTACCAAGGTGTCCTGCCTGAGAGCAAGAAAAAGAAATATCTCCTAGAGGAGATGTTAGATCATATTGCAATTAAGTACAATAGGCATTTATATTAATAGTACGTGCTACTAAGTATTTATTTGTTTCTGGCATTAATAAAATCTAAAGGATTGCAATACTTAAGCAGCAGTAAAAATATCAAACCTGATATGCAAACTTGGAGTTTGGCTATTGTTCCACTTGAGTTGCTTTTCTTCCGAGACAAGTATTCTTTCCAACTTGGAGAGTGTGTTGTTCCTTTTGAATGTATTAGATCTGAGATCTTTCTGGATCTACGATTGCGTCTTGGACAAAGATCCCTTATCTTTCTAGAGATTTAGATCTGCAATAGTTGCTTTCTATTGTTTCTCCTACTCCACGTTCATGTGCTTGGAAGCTCCAAAAATCAATCTCTTCATATGCCTGCTTTTCAATTGTGGTTCCATAATTTTGCCCTTTGTTCTTAGCAAGGATTATGTCATGCTTCTGCTGCGCGACTATGATTTTATGGAGAAAGTCATGACTGTCTTTGACTTTGACCTTGACCAATGTTTTGACTTTGACCCAAAAATTTAACTTTGACATTTTTGATGGCGGAGGGAAGCAGGAGATTCGTTGGGTTAGGGCACACTAGGATATCAAGAATGATGCCAAACACTTCACTTGAGTGCTCGAACAATCGGGTTAGGGTTTGTTGCTGCTGCAAGATCAGAAACCCTAGCTGCAATTGCAATTTTGCTACAACGAGTTTGACAGAGACCTACAGATCTACCTTTCAATGGTTACACTGTTCTGAAGGTGGTGTGGGCCCATAACCTGTTAGAATATTGTGCTCGTTTACCATAGACAATGCTACACCATTGTCACCCAACCATAGGCACAAAGCCACCCTCGAGCTCCTTAATCTTTGCTAGATAGAATGATTCCGAGAAAGCCACACTAGAACCAACAAATAAACCAGGGTAGTGCACCTTCTCTAGAGGTAGTGCACAAGATAGAGTACCAAAACACTGAATAGGGAATTACTGCACACCTGCAGTTGCTGCAGCTGCGCCTCAACACTTTTGTGTTGCTTTTGGATGACTGAGTGTGTGTACAAATGAATTGGAGCACCTACTATTTATACTAATTTGGCCAGGTGAACATGTGTCTCATCAAACCGGGCCGACCAGTTCTTTTCTGGATATATATATATATATATATATATATATATATAATTATCTTTTTGGCAGAGCCGACTTGCCTTTCTAGGGGTTTCACACATATGTTAGGTTTTCTCTTGCTTCCAGAATATTCTATTATAGTCTAAGGTTTATCCATGGAGGTTAATACCTCCCGCAATTACCAAAACATCAACAATTATTATATTATTTCCTCCAACTAGCGAGTGGGTCTATTTGTTACCTACCAACAATGAGGTGGGTCTATTCCATAAGATGGCCACATTACATTTATTATACCCCCCAAGTACCTCTCTTGGTACTTAATATTGTCTTATTTGTCCTCTCTATGTACATTACAATTTCTTTGTATGAGGTTATGAGAAATAAGGATCATTTGATTCTCATCTCTCTATGCATTTATGATTTGATTGGAACATCTAAATGGTATTGGTGGAAGATGGTTCAACATATTTCTAAATTTTTTGTTTTACTTGTAGGGTTTAATGATAATTTGATTCTCATCTCTCTATGCATTTGTGATTTGATTGGTACATCTAAATGTTATTGGTGGAAGATGGTTCAACATACTTCTAAATTTTCTATTTTCTATTTTATTTGTAGGGTTTAATGATCATCTGATTCTTGTCTTGTGTTGCATTTGTTATTTGGTTTGTACATTTAAATTTTCTTGATAGAAAATGTGTTTTGGCACGATTTTAAAGTTTGTATTTTCATTAGAGAAAGTTTGAGATGAAAATAATAAAATAATAATTAAATTATTAAAATATGACAGTTATGAATTGTGAATTTTCAACGAGAAAGAAAGAAAACTACTATTTTTAATCATATTTTCGAGTTATCTCCTTATAGTTGATTGTGGAATTGAATTCTGCATCCAACGATTAGCCACTCTACATACTTTTAATAGACCCACAATTATATAAACTCAAAATACATGAATAAACGTGATTCTTTTCATGAAACACATTTTTTTCATGCATTTTTAGTTTATCTCAATCCGGGTCTATTAAAAGTATGGAAGTTGTGTACTCGTTGGATGTGGAATTTAATTCAGTATCCAATGAGTGCCTATAGTTTAAATTTGTGTAAACATATAAGGATATAAGTCGAAAATACGATGAAAGAAAATGACATTTTTTATTTCCCTGTAAAATTATTTTCCTTTCTTGTTGACACCATCGTCTTGATGTTGATAGTGCATTTTTCATTTTGAGGCCCATTTTTGACCTCAAAATTTCGTTAATGATTTGCAGGGTTTAAGAAATGTTTCCGGTGAATTCCAAATTTTGCGTGGATGGCAATTTTTGTGATGCAATGTGGCATGAAGCTGCAAAACAACTTCAAAATGTTATTATCAGATTGTAACTCATGTTTAACTCAGATGAGTTCTTACCTTTGCCTCATAGCTCATAGTTTAAAGAGTTGTAGTTTTTGATCTTGCATGTAATGTTTTTGCTTGACTAACACCTATTGGAGGCATTGAAGGATTATATGAAAGAATCGTGGGTGAGAAAACAATATTGGAGTAGTTGTTTCATAACATTGTATGTGCAACACCAAAGCTTTCCCATTCAAACGATGGCAATGCTCATGGAGTTGGAAGAAAAGAATCCTTAGAGTAAGAGGGACAAATTTAAGTTGCATATCATGATTCATTTATTTAGTGGGTGGCAACTAATCATAAAAATGGTAACTTTTGCTTAGGGTTTCACTAGGTTTGAGGAGCTTGGTTCTCCTAACCTACTCCCATACCATCTAGGATGAAGTATACAATTTTGTTGTAAGTCAAAGTCAACATGCAAACCCTTGCAAATTCTTAGGCTTTAGAACATTTTTTTATAAATGTATTTGCATATATGGTTATCTTCATTAAAAAATGACTCTTTCTTATGAATGAGGGAGCACCTAACATTATGTGTACCTAGAGTTGCTAAATTATACGATTGCATTTAATTATTTTCAACATACTCTAGAGTTACCTTGTTTCAAAGGAATTGAAATATTTTCATCGTTGTTGCCCTAATGATTTATAGGAGGTGAATTAGATTCTTATAGTTAGATCACTATTTGTTAATTATTGTAGAGTAAATTAAGAGGAGACAACATTTATGCGTAGATTTTTTCATAAGATTTTAGAGGATTTGATCAATCGTGTCTAAAGAGGGTTCCCAAAATAAACATCATCTCTACTAAACCTATGAGGTAAATTCATAATATTTAAGAAGAAATTATGATATATCTTTATTCCTTTCCTTATATTATGATGTATCTTTATTCCTTTCCTTTTATTTTGGATTGTTCTTTTTCAATAATAGTTGGCCATATTTATTTGGTCGATTCACCACTCTATAAAAACTTCCTATTTAAATTCTTTAAAAGGGAGATGATAAATTCCTTTGAATACTTCTATCATTGTATTAGCTTGTGGGAGCAATTCATAGTATTTGAGAGGCAATCAAGATATATCTTTATTCCTTTCCTTTCATTTTGGATGGTTCTTTTCCAACAATAGTTGCTTGTGTTGATACGATTAGGTTGCCACCCTAGACAAGCTTCCTATGTCAAATTTAAAAAAAAGAGATTGATCCTTATAAATTTCTTCGAATATTCTTCTCATTATATTAAAAAGACCATACTTAACTTATCTAAGTAGTTTTGGTAGAGTAAAGTATATCACCAAACATAGTTTAGTTCTAGTGGTATGCCACAAGCTTATCATTGCTTGTATGTTACAAGCTTGGAATTATGGATGATGATATGTGTTGGTATAATGTCTATCTTACCTTGACGTAAGGACTAAAATGCTTTGCCAAGAGAGGTGTTTAGTTGCAGTGATATGCCACAATCTTATCATTTCTTGTATGCTACAAACCTGTAATTATCTTAGGTTGACGTAAGGACCAAGACGCGATGCTAAGAGAGGAGCTATATTGATTATCATTGATTAGCTAGAAGGTCCACTTTGTTCTGGAGCTCAATTATCCAAAACATAGAGTTGCAAGCAATAAGAGGGTTGCTTATTGTCACTAGTAATTTGCAAGAGTAGTTGATAAAAAAAATCCAACCCTCATTCCTGTTGTTGTAGATGCTATTTTTCAAGTTTTTTAAACATTTAGTATGGCTCGAAATGCTCACCCAATCTAAATGCATAAGAATCGATGATCTTGAAAGTACACTCCTATTGCATCTACTATTGATATGGCTTTTGAAAAAATCATCCATTTCCACTTCCCTAAAATATAATTGATTTATCCATCATCAACGATCATTGGTCTAAAATTGGTTACACTCCATTCTTCCTTATTACTAGGCCTTATTAGTATCGACCATTATTACATGGAAATACATTATTCTACCTACGTGAGGGGCCATAGAGGTTAGGTACCTAACATGCCCTCCCCCAGAACAATCTTGTCTTCAAGGCTTGAGATGAGAAAATTGTTGTAGAATGGTGGCCGACACTCAGGTGGCGTCTTCTAGAGTTGTATCTTTCCACTGGATTAACACTTCCTTGATGGTGTGCTGACATAGAGGACGATCACGTTGGTCCAAGACTGCTTGTGGGTGCAACTAGATGGAACCTTCTTCATCCAACTCAGGGAGATTTGTTTGAGTTTGACACTTAGTTCCAATCACCTTCTTTAAGCAAGAGACATGAAAAACAAGATGGAGCTTATAATGACTGGGTAGAGCTTACTAGCAGGCCATCGATCCCGCTCACTTGAGTACTGTATAAGGACCATACAATTTGGGAGCAAGTTTTTGACACTGTTGAACTTTGAGTGAAGTTTGCTTATAGGGTTGCAGTTGAAGAAGCACCTAGTCCCCTTCAGTAAATTGACGTTTGAAATGACCTTGATCTGCTTGTTGCTTGATGCAGGAAGAATGAACCATGACCAAATTTTCTTTGAGGGCAGGAAGAATAACCTCTTGGATTGTAAGATTTTTGTCAACCTTCTGAACCTTTGAAACACCTGGCATGTATGAGAGAATCGACAATGGCTTTTGGCCGGATACTACTTCAAAATAAGTCATGTAAGTAGCTGTATGGTAAGATGTGTTGTACCACCATTCAATTAGGGGTAACTAGTGAGCCCATCAATTTTGCCTCTTAGATGCAAAACACCTCGAATATGTTTCAAAACACTTGCTTACAACTTTAGTTTGGCCATTTGTCCGAGGATGATAGGAGGTGCTGAGATGCAATTGGGTGCCCTATAGCTTGAACTATTCTTGCCAAAAATTGCTGGTGAAAGTGGGATCTCTGTCAGAGACAATAGAATGAGGTATTCCATGAAGCTTGAAGATATTATCCATGAAGATTTGAGCCACGATGGATGTAGTGAATGGGTATTGAATAGCACATAAATGAACATATTTGGAAAGACGATCAACAACCACCATGATGATTGACTTATTGCTCGATTTAGGCAAGCCAACAATGAAATCCATTGAAATATCTCGCCAAATAGCAGGGCGAATTGAAAGCGGTTAGAGTGTGCCCGAAGCTTTGATTGATTCTCCCTTGTTGCGTTGATAAACCTCACATTCAACCACAAAGGTGCAAACGTCCTATTTCATACCATCCCCAAAAAAATAACGTTTGACCCGGTCATAGGTTTTGGGAAACCCTGAATGCCCAACTGTGGGTGAAGCATGAAGTTTAGAAAGGACCGTGGATTTAAGTTGCGACTATTTGCTTAAATGCAAACGACCTTTGTAGCGAATCTCTTCATCGTGCCAAGAGTAGCCTGGAGAAGCTGGAGAATTGTGTTGCAATTGGCAGTTCATGCTAAAATTTTTGGGTCTTGCAGCCATTCCTGACGAACAACATGGAGCCAATTTGGTACAATGAAGGAGATGGAGAAAATGAATTCTTCTTCATATTTCCTGGAAAGAGTGTAAACAACTACATTTTCCTTTCTCGTCTTGTAAATGATCTTATAATCACAGCGAAATAGCTTGGTCATCCATTTTTGGTGCTGCGGGGATGAAATTCATTGTTCGAGAAAATACTTGAGTCTCTGAATATTAATTTTAATTTGGAAGCGTTGTCCCAATAGATAAGGACGCCAAAGATCCACAAAATGCATAATAGTTAACATTTCCTTTTCATCAATGGATTGGCCCAAATGTTTCTCTGAAAGGTGTTTGCTACTGAAGGCTAAAGGCCTGCCATCTTGCATGAGGACGACCCCAATTCCTTTCTCGGAAGCATCACATTGCAGTACGAAAGTCTTTGTGAAGTCTAGAAGTGCTAGGACAAGAGTCGAGCACATAGCGTCTTTCAAGGCTTGGAAGGAGTGTTCATCAACGAGAGTCCAAGTGAAAGGATTCTTTTTAAGGAGAGTAGTGAGAGGAGCTTTAATTTTGCCATAATTTCGAACAAACTTCCGATAATAGCCCGTTAAACCCAGAAAACCACACAAGCTCTTAAGAGTTTTAGGGCGAGGCCAATCTTGCATAGATTCAATTTTATTAGGATCCACCCGTATACACTTCTTGTCGACAATATGACCCAGGTACTCCACTTATGAGGCTCCAAAGTCACATTTAGATTGCTTTAGGAAAAGTTGGTGCGTAGAGAGTAGATGGAGAACTTGATCCACATGGGCAAGATGAGATGTTCAAGTTTTACTATAGATGAGAATATCATCAAAGAAAACCAAGACAAAATGATGGAGAAAAGGACGAAAGACATGATTCATAAGACTTTGGAAAGTGGAGGGAGCATTACATAAGCCAAAGGGCATTACGAAGAACTCATAGTGACCCTCATGAGTTCGAAATGCAGTCTTGGGAATGTCTTATGATTTCATACGGATCTGGTGGTAGCCAAAACGTGGATCAAGTTTGGTGAAGGATTGAGCACTACTCAATTCATCCAAGAGGTCATCAATGACAGTAATGGGGAATTTGTCTTTGATTGTGAGTTTGTTGAGTTTGCGAAAATCATGACACATTCGCCAAGTACCTTCTTTCTTGAGTACCATGGCCACAAGGGAAGAATAAGGGCTGGTACTAGGACAAATAACATCCGCTTCTAGGAATACATGAACAATTTTCTCATTTTCATTCTTCTGGGCAAAGGGATGACAATAAGGGCGAACATTGGGAAGAAGACTTCCTGGTGTGAGAGGAATGGAATGATCATGGACGCCACGGGAAGGGGGAAGTTCCTTGGGAGTGGTGAAAACAACTTGGTGTATGGAGAGGATAGATTGGAGGTCGAGATGCACAGAGGGTGTTTCAACGACTTGAATGGAGTGGAGTTGAGAAATAATGCCATAATGACCCTTTTTAAGGTGCTTTTCCATTTGATGGGAATTGATTATCTCAGGGGAGCCTGCGATGATGCCTTGGAACTTATAATGTTGCCCCTTTTGTTGGAATTGCATGGTTAATTCCTTAAAATCAATGAGAATGGGGTCGAGAGTTCGTAACCATTTGACACCAAGCACAATGTCACAACCACCCATATCTATTGCAAACATATGGGATTTTAGGTGATACTGACCAATTTGGAGCCGCACATTTTCACAACGTCCCCCACATTTCATGGAACCTCCCTTGGCAATCATGATTTGAAAATTATTGACGACACAAATGTAACAATTGACTTCTTGGGTAATGCGTCGATGAATAAAATTATGGGTGCTACCACTGTCCACAAGGATGATGACTTTTCGGCTCTGAATGTAACCAAGTAACTTAAGGGTCTGGGCAGCGAAAAAGCCAGTGAGGGCATTAAGTGAAATCACTGGTTCAACTTCTGGTGGATCCAAGGCTGGGGTCATATCAGATGGCAGTGGTAGCTCACCCACAGGTGAAACAACGACCTCTTCTTCAGAAACATCCTTAGTCATGGCCATAAAAAGCTTATGTTCCTTACACTTGTGCCCGAGTAATATTTGTCATCACAATTATAACAAAGACCCTTGAGTTGGTGTTCAACCATTTTGGCTCGGGTTAATTTCTATATATTGAGGGGAGTTGTAGGAGGGGCGAGATTGGTGGGTTTAGAGTGAGGAAGAAAGGATGGTTTGCAGATCTGGAAGGAGATAATTTGTTGTGCTTCCTTGGCTCGTTGAGTAGCTGCCAACCAAGTCTGGGGGCGTGCCATGAGAACATGGGCACATATTTCATTTTTTAAGCCACTGATAAAGCATTCCATGAAGAAGGCATTTGACATGCCGTCCATTCTGATAGCCAAGTGCTCAAATGTTGCGATAAAGTCTTCCATTGTCTTTGACTGCTTCAACTTGGTCAAATGACCTAAATGGTGCGTGTCAGAGTCAAAGCGGTAATAAAGTTCTGCAACAAACTGTGTCCAAGTAACATACCCTTGGCGTGCCTTTCTACGCCATTGCCACCATTGCCAGCGTTCCAGATCCAAATGTAGGATACCATAACGAAGCTTGGCTAGATCATCAATAATGCCATGCAAAGAGAAAGAATGTTCCATTTGAGTGACCCATCTTGTGGGATTCGAGCCATCAAATTTGTTCACCTCAATTCTGGGAAGGCGTAGTTCCAGAGGAAGGTGGGTAGAATGAGAACCTTGGTAATGTGAAGAGTCATGGTCTTCCTGATAGGATGGTTGTTCATAACAGGAAGGGTTCAGGGAACAACCCATTAATTGGTCAAGTGTGTCTTTGATGTTTCCGATGTTGACACATTGGTACTAGAGGGATGTGAACAGAGGAATTGGGTGTGCTAAGGTTGGTATTGATATTCTTGATGTCGTCCATGTTCTGGTTGTTTTCATCAATCAATTTATTGAGTTCTTGGGTGCGAGTGGTGGCCATTTGGACATAGGAATTGAGTGTGCTAAGGTTGGTATTGATATTCTTGATGTCGTCCTTGTTTTGGTTGTTTTCATCAATCAATTTATTGAGGTCTTGGGCGCGAATGGTGGCCATTTGGATAGAGGTAAAAAATGGTCAGGCAAATGGGGTAGGGGGTGAATAAGGGTGTTAGGAAGGGTGGGTGGGACCACTAACAAGAATTGTGACAAGTGATAGGTACCGCGACGATCAGGGAGAAAAGGGGAATCCAATGGGATAAGGTTCAAATAAGGGTGTCGGGAAAGGGGTCGGGTCCACTAAAAAAAATGTATTAAAAATGATAGTTACCATGGTAATTGGGGCGATGAGAGGAATCCAATGGGATAGGTCCCACATAAGTGTGCTAGTTTTTACTCCTGTGTAGTTATACTCTGATCTGAATAATACTACAGTTTCAGAATGCACAAATTCTTAATAAGAAAAAAACAGTGTCGAAATGCCCAAATTTTGAACATGAGAAATCTTGTTTGTTCCCTTTCTGTGTTGTTTGTGTCTTAGGGGTTAGGGTTTTGTCAGGGTTTCTACATACAAGGGTTTTCCCTGTGCTATAGCTCTCTGGTATATGTGCGTGGTCGAACAATAGTACACGACCCAATATCTCAGGGCACCAACTAAGGAGGGTAGACCATACCCTTAGCCATACTACCTGATTGCCCAAGTACTAGAGAATATCTTCCCAAGTGCTGTTCTCTGTGGAACTATAACAGTCTGGGCTTTGGGATATCTAGGCGGATCCGTATACAAGGGCTGTCTAATGCACTACCACTCAAAAGGGGTATCAACATGGGTTATAAGGATGGCCAATAATGTGCTCTTAAGTACCACTTGTAGTTCCTGCGTGTATGCTTCTCCAACCGTTGATTTATGCGTTGAATGACATATCTCGTTAGCGTTAATACGTCAGAATACGTCTCTACCCTGAGAAAAAGTATTCCACAATTTTTTGTTGAGGAAAGTGCTTTGATACCACTTGTAAGATACCACATCTATTATAATAGCAGAAAAAAAGAAATACTGCAGAGAATAACACCAAAACCACAAAATATATGAAACCACAATATCAAAATAATACTTTTATTGATAGGAAACAATGTTCACTTGCCTCTTTGAGGGGCAACCTCCAACAGAGCAACACTCTATTACAATAATTCTCAAGACAAAAATTCTCATACCCTCAACTCTTATTTATACTAAATCTATCTACCCAAAAGAAAAATCTAGAGGAAGATCCTTCTAGAAGCATAAACTTCTATTAGGTCTTCTTACATTTGACTTATTCTTCCTTATTACTAGGCCTTTATAGTATCAACCTTTATTATGTGGATATATATTATTCTACTTATGTGAGGGGTTAGGGAGGTTGGGTCCCTAACATATGCTAGTGATAGCGTATATTGATTGCATGTATAATATAGTGTTGTGGAGGATCCATGCAAGCATGAAGTAGCTTCGACGCTTGAAAAGAGTTTGCTTCAATAGCTTAAGGTTTTGCTTGGAACCTAAATCATGATTTTGGTAGCTTAGAAGAAATGGATTTTCTTTTGCAATGTATATTTAAATTTATTTCATTTTTTCACTTGTTTCTAGGTGAATCGATCCAAGCAGGAATCAAATTCCTCTTCTTGAAGAGGAAGCATGATTTGTATCCTTTCATTTCTTTTGCAGAGCATTCTTTCATTTCTATAGCCATCTTTATGGATTTTGGTAAATTGAAATAATTATGAACTATAATTATTTGTGGAGATTAGTGGTGTGTAGAATGTGGATATTAAGTGTTTGCAAGTCTACACCCACATTGAATTAATACGATTTGATGTATCCATTCCTAAGATCAAATTTAAGAGGTGATGAGTTGTGCCTTGATACTTATTTTTGTTTAGTTATGGCTACATTTTTATTTGGTTTACACCCAATAATTATCAAAAAATAATGTTTTCAGACATTGCAGATAAACCTTGTGAGATATTCACAGTGAATGCGTTTCATGTATGTTCTTATGAATTAAACAAAATTTTAGTATTTATATTGAAACTAATTGACCTAAGCATGTTTGCAGATGCATGGTAAGGTTTTTCAAGGGGACATTCATGTTCAATGATATGCGAATGGGAATCGATCTTTGGAAACTAAGGTAATTATTATTTAATTGTCTTGCACTAGATGTTTTTATTGTTTCTATCGATTGATTTGTTGATCCTATGGATAATAAAAGCGTCAAATTCACATAAACTTGTGTCGCAATTGAGATTGTGATATAAGGGGTTGATGCATTATATCCAAATGCTAAGTTTTAATGTGTCTTGAAATGACGAATTGAATGTTGGTTATTGATCAATTTTGTTAAAAAATTGCTCTATGTACCCCTATGGAAAATACAGTTAGTGGGTTGACTTTTGATTGTAGAACTAATGTAAACATTGGCATAATTGTTTGCTGTTTTGACATGTATTATGGACTAAACATTCTTAGTTATTCATAATGTTTGTCGCATAGTTTTGTAGAATCAGTCTAAAAATTATGTCATAACAATACATGATTCCTTTCAACAATACATTTGTAGAAATGGCATTTTGGGCCTTTTGGATACAACTTATTTATTTGGTTTTAGAGGTGGTAGACAATGATAATTCATTGGAGTAATACAATTTTATTTAGACTTCACTTATTCAACAAGCGGGAAACAAGATGGCTTTTGATTGGAACACAATTACCCATTAGGGGTGGGAATCGAAGCTTGATGATTTCCAATTTGAAAGCTTGTGTTTTTGTAATGCTGCACCATCTTTGATATAAAACTAGGTTATGAATATTGGTTGATATACATATATTGACATTTCTATGGTAGATTGGTTACATTGATGCTTGTTTTATATCCCAATACAAACGATATTTTTTAAAGGGCTAATGCCATTGTTAACATTCTTATTCTTTTATCTTGAGTGATTTAAGTCTAGAGTAGTTAGTTAAGTTGTTTAGTACTTGTTTTGCATCTTTCTTTACCAAAGAGAAGACTAGATTAGAATGTTTGAAAGATCAAGACTATGATAACAAGTTTAATATAACAATTCTCTAATACCATTCTTACTGTACACATCAAGTTTTCAAGCATGAGAGACAAAACTATTGAACATCGTATTGATATTCTCATTGTTGTAGACACAAAAACAAGTATGTTCAATAATATGAGTAGAAACATGAATACTACAAACAACATTTGTGAGTATATAATCTCACTTTGTGATGCTTTACTTTAGTTTGGAGAATTTGATTGACCACGATGAATTTACACACACTCCTATAGATGACATTGATCCCACATGTATGCTACCCAAGTGATGTTTAGAATGTTTAAAAGATCAAGACTATGATGACAAGTTAAACATGACAATTCTACGATACTATTCATACTATACACATCAACTTTTCAAGGATGAGAGATAAAACTATTGAACACCATATTAACATTGTCATCATTATAAACACAAAATAAGTACACTCGATAATATGAGTAGAAACATGAATAGTACAAACAACATTTGTGAGTATATAATCTCACTTGATGATGCTTTACTTTAGCTGGGTGTATTTGATTGACAATGATGAATTTACACACACAAGTTTTTCACAAAGTCCGCAAGATATTTATCCCACATTGATGCCACCCAAGTTGCATACAATTCTACAATGGGGGCAAAAGGGAACGAGAACATGTTTGAGGGGATGACAAGAAGTTGTCTTCAAAATTCTAGGGGACTTAAAGGGGAGGACAAAAATGTAATAGAAACAAATTGAAAATCTTGAAAAACAATCTAAATAAGTAATTCCTAGAAGAAACTTAGCTCTAAGGTGTGCATGAATTGGTGCACCCATTAGTGAGTTGGAATGGCTTGAGCTACCCATTGCACCCCACCATCATTGTCTCACACCTTTGTGTGTTGTCTCCTTTTGACTAATGAATAATTCGGTTTTCTCAACAAGACAATTTCCCTACTGAAATCTATATGTAGGACATTGAAGAGCCCCCGTAGCCCTCCCTAGATTGAATAGCTCATACCAGAACCATACCATACAATACCTGTGGTATTTTAGAGATTAAGCATGACACAACATTAATGATATGTCATACATAACATTCATGATTCTACAAGTAATAACAGTACAAGGTTGGAGCTTAAAAAACGATTTCATACATTGAGAAATTGTATAGTTTAAAAGGGTGAAAAGCTTAATATAATATATTAGCCAAACAATAACAAGTGCAACTTGCTTGCTTGTTCATTTTTATGTGGTTTTTATCCATTTTTGGCTTAGTTTTGTTTGTGTTTTTATTGCTTTTACCTCTTCATTTTACAAGTTGGCTGGGTAAGTGCCCATGCTTTTGTTGAGTAGGACTAAAAATAGGCGTGTTAGAAGGGTGTTTTGGTAGTTGTCACAGAAAACATACTGAGGGATGCTCATACCTACCCAAGGTTCCCTTGATTCCTTAGTAGGGGCTCCCTGATGTCCCTAAGTACTTTTGGATGTGAGAAGCCTAGGGACCTGTATGCTAGTTCTAGGGTAGGTTCTTGCGCTACATTAGATGCTACACGTGGCTTTTTTAATGGAACATGGATTTGCTAATGGACCATAGCCATAAATAAACTTTGATTTTTTAACACCCCTTATAATTTTTATTTGGGGAAACTTGACTTTTGAATGCAATTTTGGGAAGCTATTGCTACATCGATACTCTCTTTTGATGAAAACTTGAGAAAATAACAAGACATGGTTTTCTCCTTGACCATTGTTAAGTTACATGTTACCCACTCAATTCTAGGGCTAACGACCGAACAATGCGGAGTATCAACAACTACCAGAGCCAAAAACCAAAATGCAAGAATCACTAGGGTGACAGGCTCGAGGGGTGTTTGAGTGACGTGCAGTAAATGCACGTCGCTTCTTTCTCCAATCTCATTCAATTCAATGTACGAGCCAACCAATTCGCCATAGCACTAAGCATTTAATCAACCATATATTCCTTGCCATATCCCATTTGCATAGTGGGCCACCATTGGTAATGTCAAACCTTTCACAATGTGCTATAATGTTACTGTTCGACAACACAGGTATTCCAACAGAGGACAAACACCTTCAGTAACCACTCACATAACCAGATCAAAGATCAACACACCGATGTTTTCACGTGGTAAAACCCCTACAGGGAAACATCCACGACCCCAGCCAACGCGNCCACTTGGAGCAGTTTATTAATGCAAAGAAAAAGATTACAGAGAGATTTTACAAGAGAGTTTCTCACAATCGATCATCGACAAATGACCCTCCATGCTCTTTAAATAGAGATTATGGACCAATCGGGTGTTAAGCCACGGATCAATGGTCGTTAAGATCGAGGAGAGTATGAACCGTCAGATCACTCTATGTCGGGAACATATTGTGACTGTCGGATTTCCTAACTACAAATGCATACTAATGCATACTAAAGAAACACACTTTTACCTAACGACATATTAGACCAAGTAGATCTTAACTAACTCCTAAGTGTTTAAATATCCTAACATCCCCCCTTAAGAACAACTTGGGATAGGATTGAAGGATTTAAAATAATGACACAAATAGGAGAAGGAAGGAGGCATTAGAGCCTATCCCCCCTTAATGACAACTTCCTGAACTCCTAACATAGATCGAAGTTTGGAAAACTTCGCTTTTGTAAGAGACTTTATGAAAATGTCTGCAACTTGATTTTCTGTAGGGCAAAAGAGCACTTCAATAACTTGATCATGAATGAGCTTTCTGATGAAGTGCATGTGTAGCTCGATGTGTTTGCTGCGCTGATGTTGAATTGGGTCTTTGGCAAGCTTGATGGCACTTTGATTGTCACACCAAA
>ML777892.1:166495-176908 GCA_009831015.1 Picea engelmannii | reverse complement strand
GAAGAAATGTTAGAGGCTGGCATTATTAGACCTAGCCAAAGTTCTTACTTTGCACCAGTGGTAATGGTATTCAAGAAAGATAACTCATGGCGTATGTGTCCAGATTATAGAGAGTTCAACAAGATCACTATTAAAGATAAGTTCTTGGGTCATATTGTATCTCATGAAGGTATCAAGGTAGACCCAAACAAGATTAAGGCCATGATAGACTGGCCGATTCCCAAAACATTGAAGAATCTTAGAGGATTTTTGGGTTTGACAGGTTACTACCGCAAGTTTGTTCGGAACTATGGAAGAATAGCAACACCTTTAACGAAACTAACTAAGAAGGATGCATTTTCATGGACTCCAGAGGCAACTAAAGCTTTTGAACAACTTAAAGAGGTGATGTGAAAAGTTCCTGTCTTGACCACTCCAGACTTCACAAAAATCTTTATTGTGGAATGTGATGCCTCGGGAAATGGAATTGGTGCTGTCCTAATGCAAGAAGGAAGGCCCTTGGCTTTTGAAAGTCGACCACTCAAGGGAAATGACTTAAACAAAACCATTTATGAGAAGGAAATGATGGCAATACTACATGCATTGAAGAAATGGCGTCCTTACCTAATAGTTAGGCACTTCAAGGTCAAATTGGATCATGATAGTCTTAAATACTTCTTGGAACAAAGACTGTCTTCAGAAGAACAACAAAAATGGGTAACCAAGATATTGGGTTATGATTTTGAAATCCTCTATAAAAAGGGGAAGCAAAATGTTGTGGCAGATGCACTCTCAAGAAAGGATGAGGATGTTGAGGCCTTTCTTTGTGCTATTTCGATCATCGAACCCGATTGGATAATAGAAGCAAGGGATTAATGGAAGAATGACGAAAAAGTGTGGACTCTCATTCAAAGGTTGCTGCAGGATTCCAGTGCATCATAAATATTTACATGGAAAAATGATTCACTATGGTACAAAGATCGCTTATATTTATGTAAGAACTCCCAACTCAAACAAAATATACTATTGGAATTGCACACCTCTCCAGTAGGAGGGCAATCGGGAATTTTGAAAACCTACCATAGAGTCAAGAAAGATTTTTTTTGGGATGGACTTAAAACTGATGTTCAAAGGTTTGTGGCAAAATGTTTGGTTTGCCAACAAAATAAGCTGGAAACAATTAAGACCCCATGTCTTTTACAACCATTATCCACCCAAGTCAGCGCTGGGAGGAGGTTTCCATGGATTTCATCACAGGGTTACCAAAGTTTGAAGGAAAGATTGTAATCATGGTGATTGTTGATAGTCTGACCAAGTACAGACACTTTTGTGCACTCTCTCATCCCTTCAAAGCAAGTACAGTTGCCACCGCATTCATGGAGACAACTCAAAAGCTACATGGTAGCCCAAAGATTATTGTAAGTGACAGAGATCCCATCTTCACTGGACATTTTTGGACATAATTATTTTCTTGTTTGGGTACTCAATTGGCTCATAGCTCATCGTATCATCCTCAATCTGATGGACAAACTGAGATAGTGAACAAATGTCGGGAAGGCTACCTTCATTGCTTTGTCCCAGGTCTTTATTATGAGTGACATTCTGTTTTTAATATTCCTCTTGACACAATTTCGAACAACCATAAGCAAACTTGATGATCATTTGAATTTTGTACCTGATGTGGTTGGCTTTATCATTGTTAAAAGACTAGCCAAAATGGGAATATGCATCAAGGCAGTTTCCAATTCTTTGATTTTTTTTCCTTTAGCCCGACATTCTCATCTTCCAAATCATCAATAGAATCATCAAGCGCATCCCCAATTGCCTTGTGAATTTTGGAAATTTGAGATGGTCGCATATACTTAAGGTGAACTTCTGAGCGAGATTTTCCTTTCTTATTTCTTTGATCCGTTCTTTCGAATATTAATTTTTTAGAACCTTTATAAAAAACAACACTCTGAATAGTAAAGGATTCCTCTTCACTGAAATTTTCAGTCTCGACAACTTCCAATATAGTATTTTGCTGAACAACATGCTTCTGTTGTTCTATTTCATGAAAATATATTTTCAATATCTGCTTCCAATTCCATATCTTCCAAAGAGAAACTTTGAATATCATTTTCTAAGAGATTGTTCTCCTTATGCAAATGGAGATTTTCTTTTCTTTCTTATAGGGAGTTTGTGGGAACTTTCAATTTTTTCGGAGGGAGGTTTCTTATCTCCTCCTCCACTAGAGCTATTTTTGATATAGTTCTTAACTGGGCTGGCCGCTAGAGCATTGCTCCTGGATGTAGTATTTTTCAGAGTGACCACTAGAGATTGAAAATTCCTTTCACCGAAACTTTTTCCCTTTTGTTTGTAATGATTGTTGTTGTTGACTAAGGTTTCTAGATTGACAGTATCGTGTGCATGAGTGTTTTGAGTTTCGATTTCTTCTTCTTCACTAAAAACCGTTTGAATGGAAGAATTACTAAACTTCATTGATTGCATATGTTCAAAAAAGATCTTGCTTGGGTCAAAACCTTTGATTTTCTCAACATATTTCAAACTGACATTGCTAAAATGACCTACAAACTCATCAATTTAGTTACATTCCTCAATACAAATTCTCCAATCTTCGAGGGCAGAGAAATAAATTGTTTTTTCCTTTTTTATGGAAAAAATGCAACCATAAATTGTATTACCTTGCTACCTCCGTGATATGGAAGAAATGAAGGATTATTGTTTGAAAAAAATATTGTTATAATACTATGATTCTCCATTTTTTCTATCGTTCCTTTCTCTAGAAATTTGATAGCTTCAATAGATACCCTCGAGGTGCTTTTGCCGAATAAAAGTCCTTTGAAAATTGAAATGAAGTTATTATAAAATTCATAGAAAAATAAAGGGGTTTTATGCCTCCATAATGTTTGATACCAAAAGGTAATAGGGTCCGCTTCACACTTTACCTTCTTGTTGATAGTCAAATTTGGGAAATGGTAACAGTGTGTGATAACACATATCAAATATGAGGCCGTAAAGAACTTCCTATTCCTTTTGTAATGCAATAATTGTGAAACAATTTTGATAGAAATGAGCTTGCCCCAGTAAAAAATAGTTTTCTTTTGGACTGTGTAATGATCCCAAGCCATTATGCAAGAATCATCACTTGTTTTGGTGTCTTTAAACTTTTTTCTCTGGTTGTGGTATTTTGCCAAACAGTTTGCTGATCTATTTGTTTAGATGTGTTTATATGTGTGTATGCAGCAAATAATAGAAAGAGATAACCATGGAACATACTTCAACCATATGCAATAAGATAGACAAGCCAAAACATCTCAAATCTTCTTTATTCATAAAATAGCGAAACCTGCTACAATGAAGATGCTGATTTGGAATGCTCAACAGATGGCCAAGAAGATAGACAATAGATAAGAGCTGCTACAAAATGCTCCTGCTAATACAAAAGATGCCTCCAAAGGCTGAATAATAAATGAAGATCAATACAAGCAAGATTTGAATGCCAAACTCTCCAACTGAAGAATGCCAGGCTCCAATAAAAGGCTGAAACCCTCAATAACTCGACCCTGCTGCCAAAAGTGTCCAATCACCCTAAGAAATATGCCAACTGATAGATCGGGTGAAGGTAAGAACAACCCAGGTGCCCGAATCTGCAAGATCCCTCTCAATCTCTGTAGATCTGAAATTTCCCACTGAATGGTGCGCCCCACTGGATGACTAAAGGCCTAGATAATTTGGCCATGCTGAAGGAGGCCTCCAAATGCTCTAAAACTCTCCATAAATATAGACCGGGACACTGCAAGTCACTAGGTGAAGTCTCAGGGTTAGATCTAAAGTGTAACCCCTCCAAACGGACTAGATCAGAATCTCAAAAATGCCCTCCTTCTCTTCAATTCGCCCCACTGCTCTAGAAATAATCTGAGCCATAAAACTATCTCAGAAAGCACTAGATTTGATGTCCAAGGCCCTGTAATGAAAACTCAAGTGATAGAATCCTCAACGGCCCTGCCAATCTCCTACAACGAATCTCCCTCCAAAGATGGTGCGCCCCCCTTGCTGGAAACCCCCAATGGTGCGCCCTCCTCCTCTTCCTGTGGCCGTGGCTATGTGGAACCTCTTTCACTGATGTAGATCTGATTAGAATGGTGTGGTAGAGTATTGCATCTCCGAGACCAAGCTTGGGACAAGCTAGGTGGAATCTTTCACCAACGAATCGTCCTCTAGGGTTTGTTAAGTCAAAACCCTCAAAACCCCCAAGAGATGGGCTCACTAGCTAAAGCCAGATATCAAACTGATAAACAGACATGAATGAATGAGAAGAGGCCCTTGCCTTTCCTTTATACTTTTTGGCTCACCTTGTCCCTCCAAAGTGACTTTCATTTTATTAATATTTAATTAATTAATTAAATCACTTTAATTAATTAATTAACCTTTTTACCTTTGAAAGTCTCCTTATCTCTCCTTGTGGGTTCCTTGGCCACTGAAAGTCACTTCTAGCCATCCCATCCTATAGTGTTGCTCCTCACGATTCCAATGAGCTATTACACTGAGAAATTTTTCCAAGTAGTGTGCCCAAAATGACCTCTTCAGTGAATTCCATTGACTTATAGCTCAAAATAGTCAAAATAATGGAAATCGTCGGAATGCAACGAAACCAAAGCCAACCTATGTGGAATGGCTCATAATGATGGAATATGATCATCAATGTAAGCTGGACCCCACAATGCCTCTCAAATACCCCTGTACTCGCTCTAGCATCCATTTGGCTACCCTGGTCATCATAAATCTCTGCCCTGTGATGTCCCAAAGTGGGGACATTACAGACTGTAAAATACAAGACGTACATAATCATCTGAGATATGGAAGCTGTTTTCTCCTGATCTGATATTCTGGTGAATAACCATGCGATTTCTCGATTAGGGTTCTTCAAAGAATCAACCTGAGTTTTGGTTATGTCCACTGGTATGGATGCAAGATTCCCCAAATACTCTGGCAAGAGGTCGAGCCCATTATTATGCTTCTTCAAAAAGTCTCTACAAGCTTCACCTTTGAAGGTGAGAGTGGGCTTTGACAGCGTTAACATTTTATGGAAAACTTGAGGTGACAAAGAAATTGGGGAATGTCCCTGGAGTTGTATAGCCCTTTGATTTGGTATATTTGTAAACATACCATGCAACAGTTTCTTTACAGTTGAAAACCTCTGGAACATAACCAACAAGAGAAATCCCAAATGCCCAAATCACGTTCTAATTTCTTTAAGTAGCAGGAGGGGGAGGAATAATATCAATATGCTCTCGACCACTGGAATTTTTGATCTTCGCGACTAGAAATATTCAAAGTATCACCACATAACTGTTGTTTCCATTAAGTTGATAAAACTGTTTCTTCGACTGAATGATATTTACAAATGAGTTTTTTTGAGAAATAATGATAATTTAATCCCTTCGCAAATGAGGATTAAATGAAGATTTAATGAATATTTCTTGATCCATTCACTATTAATAACGGCCTTTTCGTAGTCTGCAAAACAATTGTTAGCATTTAAATAACACTTATTGCGTATTGGGAAAACAACGTAATGGCGGGGACGAAGATGTGGGAAGATCAAGGTGATTTTTTTGTGAACTCGCGAACCTGCGATTGGATAAACTATCTAAAGAAACTAAGTATAGAAGGTGGTCAGTTGGACTTGCGAATATTGGAAAAATGGGACATTTGGGAAATCAACATCCACGATGAGAATAAAGGTTAAGTGATATTCAAAATGTAGAACGCAAAAGTTGAAGTGCAATGTGAAGGCTACAGAAATGAAAGACAAATATTTGAATCCACGTACCTGTGAATTGAATAAAAAGTCTAAGTGTTGAGACAAACTTATGCAGATATGAATGAACGAGAATGGAATGCAAGTGTGACAGTCCGCGGGTCCGATGGTCCACGAACGTGAAAATGGTTAAGTATAGTAACCAAGAAAGGAAAAAATAAGGGATACATACGAAAGGGAAAAAGGGAAAATATAGAAGAGGGAAAGAAATGATGTAAAGAGGTGGGAAAATAGAACAAATGAGGGCAAAACGAAAAGCGCGAAAGAGTTTCAACATCTAGCTGCAACCGTGGGATGATAACTCCCAACTGATTGTCAAGAATCCAAAATCTTCATGACCATTCGTTTTTATCCTATGGGCTATAGAGTCGAATAGTAAGGATGCACAAAATAAATGAAAACTATGTACAAGGAGAAGATAAAATTTTAGGCGAAAAAACTTTTCAAGTGTCGCCCATTAACATGAAACATTAAGATTTTCCCCTTCATGTCTTTGAGCATATATGAATTGAATCCCATGATCTTTTCAATAATGTACGACCCAATTCAGAGTGCTTCAAACTTTGTGTGCATTGATGGTTTCTCCTTAGCTTTGTTCTAGAGTAACAACATTTCGCCTTTTTGAAAATTCTTTACTGTTGCGCTTTGATCAGAATATTTTTTAACACTCTGTTGCCTCTGAGATGTTCTATGCAAAGCTTCATTTCGTTCTTCTTCCAATTTTAATAGTTTATTTAATCTTTTTTGTATATGAGTACTAACTTCTGCGTCCTTTGTATTGATTGCATATGTCAAGGCATTTAGTTCGAGGCTGATTGACATCTTTGTTTCCTTCCCGTAAACCAACATATACAAAGAGATCCTAGTACTGTCTTTAGGAGTCATTTTTCTCGCCTATAGAAAGTCTATCAATTTCGGATGCCGATTCTTTTGATTTTGATCAATAGCTTTTTTAAAGATCTAAATGAGTGTCTTATTGGTAGATTCAACAAGTCCATTCCCTTGTGGATAATAGTTTGATCACTGCCCCATGACGATGCCATATTCTCCACAAAACTATGTAAATTTTGACCTGATGAAAATTGAACCATTGTTAGATATGAACTTTTCTGAAACACCAAATCTTGACAATATATTATCTTTAAGAAACTTAATCAATTCTTTGGAGTCGACCCTTTTCAATGCTATTGCTTCTTTCCACAATGTGAAATAATTTGTAGTAGTGAGGATGTATATATGCCCTTTACTTGATTTTGGATTTATTGGTCCGACAACGTCTAGTCCCCATTGTATGAATGGTTGTTCTATAGATATGGGTTGTAATGGCATTGCATTTTTTTCATTTTACCTGAAAATTGTTCAGAAGAGATACATTTTCTTACCGTAGCTTATGAGTCTTTGAAAATGGATGGCCAATAAAATCCGGCTCCTATTATTTTATGCGCTGTAGTAGCAGGCGCAAAATTTCCACCACATATACCTCCATGAAATTCTTGCATTAATTCTTGAGCTCTCTTTTCATCAACACACCTTAATAATATGCCATCATAATTCCTTCTGAATAAAACATCAACAATCAATACATATTGAGTTGATTTCATTTTTAATGCTCTTCTTTCATTAGGGGTCATGGTGACAGGGAATTGTCTCGATTTTAAATAAAATACAATATATTTATACCACTTAGAACCAAATATATGTTTTTCAATTGAAATTGAAACTACTCCATTGAAAGCATCACCATTCACAATTAGCTTAGACAACCCTTTCCCTTCGATTTCCTTTAAAAGCTTAATTTCAATGTCATATTCTTGAATCTTTGCTAGCCAATTTGCCCATTTCCCTTCTCTCAATTGCTGATTTAAAAACATCTTAACATGAGAAGAGGGAACATTTGCAATGACATGAGAATTTAATATTTAAGTCCGAAAGTGTGCTACTGCCTTTACAAGAGACACGACTTGTTTCTTCAATTCCGAATATCTTAATTCATAATCATGAAGGGTCTTGCTCATGAAACTAATTGGTAGTTCTTCACCCTTGGCATTTCTTTGAGTAATAATAGATGCCACAACAATTTCTGTTGCAAATGAATAAATGATGAAGTCTCTTTGGATGTTTGGACTGATGAGGACCAGGGATGTAGTGATTTCCTTTTTGATGTTATTAAAAGCTTCTTGTGTATTCGAGGTCCATTCGAGCCTTTGAATTCTTTTCAACAGTGAGTTGAACGGTTTCACAATACCTACATAATTAGGGACAAATCTCCGTATAAAGTTGATTTTGTCAAAAAACAACTGGACTCCTTTCTTGGATGATGGAGGGTTGAGTTCATTTATAACTTTAAGCTTGTTTGGATCAATATATATTCCTTCTTTGCAAATAATATGATCCAATAATTTGCCTTCAATCACAATAAACAAACATTTCTTTGGATTCAAAGAAACTTCGTATAATCTACATCGATCAAAGGTTTTCCTCAAGTGATGAATTTTCTCATTTCTTGTCTTTGAATTGTCCGTTAAATCATCTTGGTATTACACCATGAATTTTCCTATCAAACCTTCAAAGGCATGATCCATATCCCTTTAGAATGTATCCCCAACATTCTTTAGACCAAAGGGCATTCGAGCATATGCATATGTCTCGCAAGGCGTTATGAAGGCTGTTTTTGCTTCATATTCTTTTGCAACCAAGGCTTGATTATACCCGAAAACACCATCTAACATGGACATGCGGGCTGATCCAGTGACTTGTTGGAGGAGAAATTCTATGTTAGGCAAAGGATAATTATCCTTTACACTTGATTTTTTAAGATCCCTGAAATCTACACACATTCGAATCTTCCCAGTTTTCTTTCTCACAACCATCTGATTTGAAAGCCAGTCAGAATGTCTAATGGGATATATTATTCCAATGTTCTTCAACTGTTCTAACTGAACCTTCACCAGTGGCTTCAACTTGGGGTTCATCATCCTTATCTTCTGCTTGGCATGCTTTGCTCCTCTTAATGGGATGATGTACTGAAATATTGTGATCCAGACCCCACCCTGTGCTCGTCGGGGCTGCACGACCTCCCGATCTAGGATCTTCGATTTCGAATCGAATTGGCTCTCTGAGACCGTAATGGTCTCATTTGCGAATTAACACATGCCCCTTCAGTCCTCTGGCACAGGTTCTATGGAACCCGCGGGCCTTCTTCTTAGCGCTCTGGGCACTATTCAATTTGCGGGCGCTACCTCCTCTTCACTAGCCCCTTCCTACATATGCCCCTGGGCTATGACCTCGCGCAAGTTAGTGATTGCGGGCACGACCAAGGGTGGTTTTAGGCCAACCTGCTTTTCGCCCCGCAACTCACTACAAGGTGCCACATATCCTTTTGCTGATACCGTGGTTGAAATTACTGCTCGCCCTCAAAATTTTAATGTCCGGGCACTTTCTGGCCTTGCAATCAAGCGCGACCGTCGATCTTATGATCTTACGATCTTGACGGTGGTTCTGGACTGACGACTGAGATCTGTCTCTTCCAAACCAATGATTCAGATCTAATTCTTTCGAATCAGACAGTTGATATTTACTTTGGGTCTTTACCCAGAGTCCACAGATTTATGCCACCTGCCCTCTGGATCAGAGGATTGACGTTTACTTCGGGTCTTCACCCGAGATCCACAGATTCACGCCACCTGTTATTCAGATCTGACGGTTCAGATATACTTCGGACGATCCGATGCTTGAGATTTACTTCGGACGATCGGACGGTCCCAAGTTATTTCGAGACTTCGAAACTTTGGCAAGTTCCCTCTATTGCGTGTGCAAAACGCTAAGGCTCCCACACCTTGACTTGATCAGACGATTGTTGATCCTCTGAATCGGTGATCCAACGACCACTGTCGCTCTCCCTCCCGAGCTTCTGACTCCCTTTGACTTAGAAGATTTTCTTAGTATCCAAAGGCCTCGACCGTTGCTCCTCCTTCGAGTCTGTCTATTGGGTCTCTTCTGCACTTATGAAAAGCGCTATCCCTTCTGAGCTTTATCCTTGGGGGATTTCGATTCCCCACACACTCCTTGCGTTTCTTGGATTTCGTCAAATTCAGATCCGAATAATTTCTTTAAAATAAATTCTTCTCGCTCTCTTGGCGTTCCTCTTGTTCGATGCACACCTTGCAGAGATCCTCTTTATAGAGTGTTCTATAATTCTGTCTCTTTCTGAACTCAACACAGAGTTGTTCCTGTGCACTCGTTGCACTTCTGCTGATGAAGATCAACGCTACCTCTCCTGAGCTTCTCTGAGGTTAATTCACCTCTCTCAACGCACTCCTTGCGGACTATGTGCACTCCTTGCACTTGAAAACTCAAAGAAGAGAAGCGATTGAAACTTATTCAATTCTTCACCAGTTCATACTGTTAACTCTCAAAAACGCACCAACATTTTTGAAGGAAATATTCCTAATTTTGTAGGGAAATTTTGATTATCTTCCCTAGCTCCAAATCCAAATCTGATTGTACCATTGGAAATCCTACGATCTGTAGATGTCGATCGGTTATTGGAACGTGTGAAACGGATATTCCATGGCTGAGAAAATTAATTTTTACCAAAGGCAGTTTTTTTT
>ML777892.1:140558-155169 GCA_009831015.1 Picea engelmannii | reverse complement strand
TCGATGGTCAATATGACATTGATAGGGCAGAGAAGTTCATTGAACAAATTCAGTCGATACATCAAGTGGTGCAAGAGCAGTTGGAAAAGAGTCAGGCCAAGTACAAAACGAGACATGACAAGCATCGTGTTGATCACCGTTTCAAAGTTGGTGATGAAGTTTGGCTTTACATCAGCAAGGAGAGGCTTAAAGGAGAAGGTAAAAAGTTGAAACCGATTCGATATGGTCCCTTCAAGATTGTTGACAAGATTGGTAACAATGCTTTTCGTTTAGATTTGCCTCCTTATATGCAGATGTATGCAGTTGTTAATGTTGAGAATTTGAAGTTGTATGAGCCTCCATTGATTGATGATCAAGGAGAGCATGTTCATATTCCTTCCATAGATGATTTTTCTCCAGAGTATCTAACAGAATTGTAGGAAGACACCATCCTTGACAGGAGAATGCGATCTTTGAAACGAGGAAATGTGGAGTATTTGCGAGGTTGTCTTAAAGGGACGAATCCAAGCAAGGCCAAGTGGATTGAGGTTGGAAGGGTGAGGGAACTATACCCTCATCTTCACATAGACTGAGAATAGTCTTTTGGAGGTCCAAAATCTTCTTAATGGGGAGGTGTGATCAGGGGATCAAATTTTGCTCAAATTTTAAAGTGCTCGGAATGCGACAAAAACAGTGCCATTGCGTCTGTCTCGTCTTCTTGATTTCGACGGTATATTTACTTTGTCAAACTAACTCCGTATAGAGAAGATATCACGATCTATTCGTCAAGCCAAACAGGGAAATTTTTTTGATGCTGATTGTACCAGTCCGTACAGTCCATACGGTCTGACATGGCAGGACTGTACCACTGTACAAAAGTGACATGGCAAGAATCCGTTGGTTGGCAGCTGTCAAATCCGGAAGTGACACGTATCCATTTATTGGCAAATGGTGTGAGGACACGTGGCCCAATCTGTGGGCACCACGTGTCACTCATTGTTTGGTTTATATGGATATGTAAATTTTATGGTGGAGTCCACGGGGTTCGACCCCCGGACCTCCCACAATGCACAACGCCTTCGCACGACCGTTCTACCAACGAGCCATCGGTTGGTTCTTATTTAGTATATGGTTTCAATACTATTTAAACTTGTTCATTGTATTAAATGGAAAGGAGGGTGGGCCGGGGCTTAGCCCCGACCCGTGGCTTCATTATACAACATATAACCGTGGTATGAATTATATGGCGCGGGTCTAATACAGTCGTGTTTTGGTTATAAACCATTGTTTATATATATATGGACTTGCATTGCAACGGGCCCAGCCCGTGGTTCTTTACACTATTGCCATATGACCCTAATTCGGAGCGCGGGGAGGTTACATTCATTGTAACGACTTAACCACCTATTTGCCAAGCATACGGTCCTATGAGCCATACGCCCGGGTGCTTAGGTGGTTAGGGGCTGACGCGTCCTTAACCATTCTACGGTTTGCACCGTTGGCGCGGTTGCGTCCGGTGCTGGGTTTTTACGTCATATAATGCGTGTGAGCTAGGTTCAATGAAGGAGGGTGTGTTTTGTAGATGCAGAGACAACAAGCTTGAAGGGGGGACTTTCAGGAGGCATAACTTCTTCGTTGTTTGATCGATTGAGGTGCCGAAAGAGCCCAGACAGGGGTTTTGAGACGCTCTGAAGCCATTGGAGCAGTCGGTTTGTCAGTTTGAGCATTGCAAGACATGTTTTTGAGCACTTTTTGAGAAATTAATAATAATGATCCATAGGAAGCTGCACCAGGAGATGTAGCCCAAGAGAGGGGTGAACTCCTTTATCAATTGCTATGCTTATGCGTTTATGTTCAATGATTATGCTGCTGTCTATGTGTAATTTGCATAAGTAATCCTTTAAATCTATGTGTTGCAAACTGTTCCTTTTGCTTTAAACACATAACATTCACTTGCAATAAATTTCAAATATTTCAAGTCTTCTTCATTTTTAGATTAAACAGAGTCTCAACTCTCTCAAAACAAACTATTCTACTTCCTATTCAATGACAATACTCCAATAACCTCATTTGGGCATGCCATGCATCTACATATACACGAAGGTTCCGAGGGTTCCCTCTGACTACCTCTCCTATCGAAGTAACAACTAACAACTACTCTAGCTCCGTTACATTCAAGATTGAGAGTGAATCCCAAAACTCTCGCGATCATTCAGTTTCCGAGCGTTTCTCTCTTCTTCAATCATCCGTTCAAAACAAATCTGCAGAATAAACGCCAACTTTTAGATTCCGACTAATTTAAAAAGGCGTGTTATGGCACCGAGTTGTCCGTCCATGTGGGCTTTGCTGACGATGCTCCTGCATCATATTGTTTTATCATATGCCTTTAAATCATCACACCTCCATGCAAAAAATCTAGATATTCTCTAAAGAGTGCGACATATTGATCAACTTCATCAACTGTGCAATCAACTCCCAAGTTAATGTACTTTGGGGAACTATCAGTTCCAATATTGACTATTCTCGTTTCTTGAACCTTTCGGACCGATACTTCTTCAAAGAGTTTTTTTAGCATGATCGTCTCTTGTGAAAAGAGATTCAGACTGAACACAATTCTTCAGAACAACAGTAATGTCATTATCCTCATTTTCATTTTCATTTGCTAAATTTTTTTCTAGGTCTTTATCGTTGTCAAATACTTGCAAATACTCTCGATTGTCAGGTAAAGAAGGTCAGGATACTCTTTTTACCTTAAAAGATGTTTTACTATGGACATCATTAAAGCCACCAATGCTATTGAATCTGCGTTTTGATTTTTATCCCTTGGAATAAAGGAAATATTAAAAGAACAAAATGATTCCGTTAATTCGCTTGCTTTTTTGAAATATAATTTAAGTCCTTTCTTCTTAATCTTATATTTCTTAGTAACTTGATTTATTACCAACTCAAAGTTTCTAGTCACAATCAAATGTTCTATCTTCATTTCTTTTTCAAGGATCAATCCTTGAATCAAAGCCTCATATTCCACCTCATTATTTGCGCATGCAAATTTAAGTCTGATAACATGTGGGTGCACAACGTTTTCTGGGATTTTAAGGACAATTCCAACTCTGATTCCTGAGCTTGAACAAGCTCCATCGATTGACATCCTCCAGTAGCCCGCAAAATGATTATCTTGATTTTCTATGTCCTCAATTTGTTCCATGTTCAGTATAGCATAATTTATGATATCAACACGAATATAATCCTCCATAAGTTCATTGTCTTTATTTTTGAAAGAAAACTGTCTCTTGGGTTCACGAGGAACCTTGATCATTGCTCCGTTTTTATTTGGAAACATAATGCAACTTCCATCATTCATTATATAACCTCTGATCATGGATGACCAATCTTTTTTGAGGAGAACTCCATATGCAGGAGGAAGGTCCACCACCACAATATTAAAAACTGTAATAATATGAGGAGTAGCAATGATCCAAGCATAAAAATCTTTAATTTCCCCGTTAGCTGGCACCTGTTTGGAATCTATGGCGTAAATACTTTCACCTATCTCATAGTATTTAGTGCAACTCATACCCAACGCCTCCATCACTGCCAAAGGCATGATATTGTTTGTCGCGTCAGTATCAACTAAACAATTATGGAGTGCAACATCATAGGTTTCTATCGAAATATAGAAGGATGGAACTTTACTTTCAATTTGATTGTGGATGTATTTTGACTTTATTTTGTGCTTGCTACAACTGCTTCAGTTCTTCCAGCAGGCTCGTCTAATAACTTCAAAATATTTTCTCTTTGTTAGGGAATCTTCACCACTTCCGTGAAAGATAGATTAATCATCAACTTACTCAGATCTTCAATCACATTATATTTCATCCTTCGGGGGCTTGATATTTGATGTTACTTCTTACCTCCAACGTTTCTCACCACACTTTTGTTATTCTCCTTCTCCTTTTCTTTATCTTTTTCTTTGACTTTCTCTTTGTCTTTTTCAAAATTATCTTTACTTTTGGATTTATTTACAATTTTCTATGTTTGGGCAATGTTTTCTTGCGAGCCAGGGTCATCTTCGCCTTCTTCAAATATATACATGGACATCTCACATTCGTCTGTCTGTACGGGTTGAAAAATTTCCTCTGCTAATTAATCATTTTGTTGCTCGACTATCTGTTCATTATATGGCTCATCGAGAATTGTTGCAATTGGAATTGGCTGTTTGGGGACCCTCTGTCTTTGATTATCATCGTTCTCAAACCTCACTATCTGATGTTGAGGAGGGTTCCTTGTTTGTTCTGGGATCGAAATCCTTGGATTTGGCATGTAATTATTGTTTCTTCTCAATCTGGTTATTTCATTTTGCATATGTCTAATTGTTCTATTCATCTATGCAATTTTGATCCTTTGCTTAGTTTATTGTTTCTTTCGTCTTGTCTTTCTTCCCTTCTTTGCCTTCGAAGAATTTCTCTTTCTTGTTCTTGAATCCCTGTTTGCCAGGACCTTTCTAATTCTTCTCTGGTTTCTGTTGTTGTTATTGCATGATTATATAGCTGATGCAAAATACTTCTCTGATTATTCAATCCAATTTATAATTAGGGCTGGTTAGCTTGAGGCAAAGTCATGTAATTTAAGGATGATAAACTAGATTCAAATCTTTCAGTGGTTGTCCAGTACGGTCGCCAAAAATGTTGACGCTTGAATCTGCCAAGACCGAAACGACAACCTCACGAGGATATGAATCCTCTTGTGTTTTTATAGATTTGGTACTCTTCTTTGGCTTATGATATTCTTTAATAACTTTTAGATCTAGAAATAATATAAGACCTTAAGATGTTCCAATCTTTATGCTCAAAGAAAGATAAAAATGCTGAAAGATAAAAGATTTATTTTAGGAGAATTCCTGGGAAAGGACCAGGAACCTCACACATCACACATTGCACACAATTTCTTCACATCCATCACAGTGACAATAAAGATTTATGATTACAGATAAAAATAAAAAAAGATGGTCCAAACACATAAGAAAGTTTATATAGAGTAAATACTTACATAGCTCAAAAGAAGATTATGATGGATCAATCTCAAATACTTTATACTCAGAGCTCAGAGTTATAAAATTCATTTAAAACCGATCTTGAATAAGTTCTCTTGGGATTCCTAAAAAAATACTCTGTTACAATGCTTTGAAATTTAAATGCAATTGTCCAGAGGACTGGGATTAGGGCTCTCGTAGACCATAAAAGTAAACATGTACAAGGAAGTAAACTGTCGAAGGAAGAAGGTGGGCGGGTGCGGAGCAACAAGATCTGGAAATAAGACACAAAGAAAGTTATCAGATTTCGGTTATACCTTTCTATTCAAAGAAGAAGAATAACTGGATGAAAATTGATAATGAACGCAGAATGTGAATAACATGGATTTACTCTGATGGTATCTCTCCCTGTTCATTCGCTTGATGTTGTTATTTTATTCTCCTCGCCGAGAGTTACGAGAACTGTCCCAACTGTTGTCTTTTGGGCTTCTTTAGTTAACTTATCAATTGTTTTTTTTAAACCAATATTGAATATAATTTTTCATGGGCACAACATTTATCTCATGTCTAATTCTGATATTAAATAATTCTCCTTCTAAATATCTTAGATCATGAGAAATACCATGGATTGATTCTTCAATGTCTTGATTTTTAATAGAATAATCAATAAGCCAATTATCAATTTCTTCTTCACCATACTCAAATACACTATTGAATTTTTAGGTTGATAATCCTTTTAGTATTTCCACGTGTTCATCAAACTATTGATTTGTCATAAACATTGAATTAAAGATTAATTTGGGATCTTAAACTTCGCCAGTGCTACTTGCCAAGTCTATTTCCTTAAGCCTTTTGAATAACTCTTCTCTCTTTGTTATGAATTCTGCAAGTTTGAACAATATCTTTTAGATTTTTAATCTTTTCTAACTAGCATGATTTCAACTGTTTAATTTAGGTGGGCAAAGGAAAATCTTCTTCTCTCCTCTTTGCCTCTGTCATATTTGAAACTATTATTCCAAATGGTATGACAACATCTGTATAAAACACTTCTTCATTTTTAAGGTCAACTTGAAGATATTCATGAAGCGCATACGCTCTCGAACCAAAATAAACAATATTTTTAGAGACTTTCCAGGTCTCCATTATGAGTGACATTCTCTTGTTAATATTCCTCTCGACATAATTTAGAATAATCATAAGCAAACTTGATGATCCTTGGAATTTGGTACTTGATGTGGTTGGCTTTAACATTGTTAAAGGGCTAGCCAAAATGGGAAGAGGCATTGTGATCCCCGATTTCTAGGGATAACTAGGAGATCATGTCTCGAGGCCCACATGTTCTAGACATGGAGTACCGAGAACAGGATTGACCTGAGCATGGCCCTGGAGGGCCCATCCTTCTTCCTTTTCATGAGATTTTTCTTGTCAGCAGCAGCGACATCCGTCACCATCGGCTTGGATTTGCATCAGAGAAGACTCTTGCTCCATGAGGTAATTGGTCCATGTATCATGGTATGTGTCATGTTTGATCGTTATAACTTTCTTATATATGCATAAGGTTCTTTACATTTCTAACAACTGCTTGGATCTTACACTAGCCTGCTTGAGCATTGTTGGGGGGATTAACGAGGTGCCCTAGTAAGCTTGTATCCATGGGTTTTGGTCAGTCACCAGGGGGGATTTGAAGAGCCATCGTCCGCTCCCACCATACTATCACTTTACATCTTATTTCCCATACATCCATCCCATTCCCCTAGTTTGGGCATTAGGATGACCTTTGAGGGGTTACACTTTGTCCTGTGGGAAGAAGGGGCTAAAGGCCCAGGGGATTAAAAGGAGCTGGTAAAAGATAAAAGCCATAGGAAATAAACTTAGAGATGCTTCGCCCAGGGATCCCCGAGAAGGCAATAAAAGGCCTCTCGATAAGAAACAAAAGGGACCCGAAGAAAAATAACAAAACAAGACCTAACCAAGAGGATGGGAGGTCTCATCACGAGCCGACCCATTATGTTCATAGGTATCTAGCGGTATGACATTGCCATTATCTGGTTACCACGCCAGGGCAATGACCCTTGGTTGCATGGCCAAGGGAAAGGGGGTCTCATCACGAGCCAACCTTATCATTTCTGCGAAAATACTAGTGGGTAACACTGTCAGCTCTGGTCACCACGCCAAGGCAGTGTCCTCTTGTCAGACCTTGAAGTAAAAAAGAAAGAAAAAACAATAATATGAAAAGAATAAAGGCAATAAAGGGGCTTGGAAAAAGTGCATCCATGATGGGTACAACTCACCTCCTACAAAAGCACCCACAGACAATACCTACCCCTGGTCTTCACTATGACTGGACATCCTTAGACCATATCACTTCATGTACATGGCTTGAATAATCTTCTGTGGAAACTTTCCTCTTCTTATGGATACTTGCCCAATAGGTTGTTCTGTCTATTTCTTCAACTTTGTGTAGTAGATCAGTGTAATGTCTTTGATCTATTAGAGGATATTCTCGGGGTTTTATGCATGTATTTGATAAATTTAATGATGAAATATGATTGACATTGCTATGATCCCAAGGACTGATGAGCCCATGGAGGGCGAAGTTTTTGATGTGCAGGACCATACCTGACAGACAGGTACCAGTGGATCGATACACATGGGGATATGATTAGCTCAGACCTCCATGGGGCTGAAGAGCCCATTAGATSGTTGCTGGGATGGGAGATAYAGGAGAACATTATGATGAGCCTTTGTACGAGAAGAAAGAAGGACGTTCCACCCGRGACACTTTGGCAGAGCCCGACCTAGGGGGAATCACCCACTTTAGATCGAACGTTTGTCCCTTGATGGACATGACGTCACCCAGCAGAGCAGGACGTTATCCTGAGCATGTGGCAGTGTGATGAGGCTATTTGGCACGTGTGGCAGCTTGGAGGAGCCCTAGAAGGGCCAACGTCTGGCTTCTGGATGCTGGATATGCCCAAAAAGGGCCAACGTCTCCCTCAGAAGGGATTGACATCCCACTTTTTGCTCATATTATGTCATTTTTCTAGCAATTAATGCAAAAATAGTGTAAATTTTGTAGTCAGCCTTGTCGGCTGTTTTAATGACCTATTTTTTAATTGAAAGGTCATGGATTGGTATAAATTGAGGACGTTTTTCCTTATTTTGAACATAACACAACTCACTCTCTTGTGAGATCTTAAAACTTGCGCCCTAGTTTGGTGCTCTTGGTCTTTTAAAGTGAGGCACAACTCTTCTTGGAGGATTTCTCTTGGCATTTATGGTGTTTCTCTCATGGAAGGTTTACAACTAGGGCTTGATTATGCATTCTTCATGATATGTAAGTGAATTTTCATGCAAAACTTCTTAAGTGAATGGTTGTAGGCTTAATTTCTTACATTTTGCTATTATATTGCTATCATATTGCTGAATCTTGAAACCCTAGGTAGCAAGCACACTAGTAGGTCATTGCTATATGTCCCCATGTTTGAGAAATAGTTTTAGCCATTGATAAAGGAATATATAGCCTAGCCGTTGCTACACTTTTCTCCTTTTTTCCGAGTTAGCATTAAAGTTATAGGTTGAATTATAACCTGCAAATATACATATTGTATTGTTATTGTCTTGTTTCGAGTAGGTGTTCTTAACAGGGACTTCACTTCTTCATTGGCTGATTAGCCGGAATATCTGATACTGGTGGTAACCTGAGAGGAGGGAAAACCCTAACTATTGACCTTATATTCTTTGCCTCTTCAAACCCCAGGTTACCGGGGACGTCTCCCCTGGGCTAACCTCCCTAAACAGAAAGAGCCTCCCCATCGAGGTGACATTGGGTGGGGAAGGTTCTTGTTACGTCAGTTTGTCCACTATCCTGTAGCCTGTGACCTAAAATACAAACTGCGCAATAACAAGCATCAAGGCAATTTCAAATTCTTTGATTTTTTCCTTTAGCCTGACATTCTTAACTTCTAAAACTTCAGTAGAATCATCAAGTGCATCCCCGGTTGCATTGTGAATTTTGGAAATTTGAGATGGTTGCATATACTTAAGGTCAACCTCTGAGTGGGATTTTCGTTTCTTATTTCTTTGTTCCGTTCTTTCCAATATTATCTGTTGGCCCTGACCAAGTTTTGAGGAACACTTGGTCATATTTGACAGTTTTTGAGACTTCGACAACTTGTCAAAGATGGAGCGCAACGCGAAGCGGAAATCATGGAAGCTAGACCCCTTTTTGGGTTTTTGCGGATAGTGTAATGGGAAAGGGACGTCGGCCCGTGGGTTTACCCACACATAGGCCCACTTTTGTATGTATAAATAAATATGAAGTAGATGTGAAGTAAGTGTGATTGCTTAGTGCAATTGGTAGTGCATCGATGTGATGTTGAATAAGTGCTCTGTGCGTACTGTGTAAGGCTTGCAAGGCTAAGTGCAAGTTACTGTGAGGTTGCTATAGGAAGCTAAGTGCTGTAACGCAAGGAAGAAGGATCTAGAGAGCTGCACAGATCTTCTGTCTTATGCGAAGAGGGATTTGGATGGCTCTGTGCTGTAACCTGATTAATTGAAGCTAATAACGAAGAAGACTTTGTGGACGTAGCCCCAGGGTGGGGGTGAACCATGGTAAATCTGTGTGTTGTGCTCTGTGCCTCGACCTGATGTGTTTGTCTCTTCCTTTGCTAAGTGCTTTGATGTGTTTAGATAGGTCTATTTATGCTTTGTGCTTCTGAGATATGAATGAAGGATAAATCTGGTATGTAAGATGCTTAGTGCTTCATTTGTCGAATCTAACCTATCTTATTGTGGCTAAGTGTTGAATTATCTTAGATCTAAGTACATACTACGATGCTCTGTGCTATCTGCGAAGTATTATAAGGGTTGAATATTGATGAATAATCTATGCTAAGTGATTACTAAGCATTATAATCATAGATCTGTGTCCCAGCTAAGGTTGTAGACCCCTGAGTCTTGTAGCCACCCCTGCCTCTACCCTAAATCACTGTTGGAACCCTAATTCACTGTTGACTTCTATTTTTAGCCCATATTGACTAAAAAGTGCTTTTTACCTTTTTTAGCTCAATGTCACTTTCCGAATATAACACCAGTGACTGAAGTGACCTCTAGTGACCCTGTTTACCTCTTTTTGGCCCTAGCTATAGTCTAACAGGGCGGTTTAGACCATTAAGCTTCATCTCTGGAGCTCCTATTTGGAAAGGGACATTACAGTCCTCCCTTCTCGAAATTGCTTGTCCTCAAGCAATACAAGTCCAGGGTGTTGCAACACCTATTCGCTCTCCCAAATAGCGTCCTCTATTGGAAGCCCTCTCCATCTGATCAAACACTCTATGATGACCCTGGTCCTTAGTTTCCACTCCCGAAACTCCAAAACCTCCTCCGGAACTAACTCCAACTATCCCTTCTCATCCAACGGGGGAATCTCCTTTGATGTGCTAATGAATTGTCCCACTTCCTTTTTGAGGAAAGAAACGTGGAACACATTATGAATCTTTCTCCCGTCTGGAAGCTCTAGATCGTAAGAAACCTCGTCTACTCGACGCATGATGCTTTAAGGACCATAAAATCTGGGCTTGAGCTTCTCGGCCCCACTTTTCTTCAGAGATGTCTGTCTGTAGGGTTGGAGTCTCAGGAAAATCAAATCTCCAACCTCAAAGCTGTGCTCTATCCTGTGCCTGTCCGCACTTATCTTCTGTCAGTTTTGCGTTATCTGCAAGTTCTCTTTCAACAACTTGAGAATCTCTTGACTCTCTATGATCCAATCCTTGGCCTTGGGAGCTTTGCTCTCCCCGAAGACCAAGTCTACCAAAGTGGGAGCATCATATCCGTACAATCTCGAAAGGGTGTTATACCAATGGACATGTGGAAGGTGGTGTTGTAGCAATGTTCTCCTAAATGTAACCACTTTACCCACGTTCTCTGTTGTCCTCCTACATAGTTTCTCAAATATGCTTCAGCCCATTTGTTGACAATGTCGGTCTGCCCATCTGTCTGTGGGTGATAGCTGGTGCTAGGTGTCAACTCCGTCCCCACCAATTGAAACAATTCTTTCCAGAATGTCCTTATGAACCGACTATCCCTATCACTGACGATGTTCTTTGGTAACCCATGAAGTCTGAAAATCTCCCTGAAGAAAATCTAGGCTACCTGAACTGCGCTATACTCTTTCGCTATGTCATAGAAGTGAGAAAACTTGGTCAATCTGTCGACCACTACATAAATACAGTCCTTACCCTGGACCTTGGGTAGACCTGTGATGAAGTCCATAGATATACTCTCCCATTTCTGCTCTGGATTGGGGAGTGGCTGAAGTAGCCTTGCTGGAAGAGCATGCTCTGACTTGTTCTGCTGGAAAGTCACACACTCACTGACGTGTCTCATAACGTCTTGTTTGAGGCCCTTCCATGAGAACCTCTCTTTGATCTATCTATAGGTTTTGAAAAACCCCTGATGGCCTGCTAGAGGTGAATCATGATCTGCGTTGAGGATCTTATTCTTGAGCCCTGAATCTAGAACCAAGTAGACTCTATCCTTGTAAAATATGACATCGTCAATGACCATATACCGGTCATCCTATATCTGCCCATCCATCACCTCACAAGCGAACATGTTCTTGGAATATTCCACTAACTAGTGGGATTTCCAATCTGTTGAAATCTCCATCAAAGAACATGCCACAGGTCTCCTCGATAATGCATCGGCCACAATGTTCTTCTTCCCCTTGAAATACTCTATGTCAAAGTCGAATGCCTGTACCTTCGTCACTCATTTATGTTGGCGCTCAGTGAGGTCCTTCTACTCAAGGAAATACTTCAAACTGTTGTGATCGGTCTTGACCACGAATATTCTACCCAACAAATATTGTCTGAAATTGGTCAAGGCATGCATGATTGTCAACATTTCCTTGTCATAAATGGAGTACAACCTCTCAGGCTGACTAAGCTTCCGGCTCTCGAATAAAATGGGGTGTCCTCCCTGCATCAAAATTGCACCGATCCCTTCGCCGGATGCGTCACACTCTAGTACAAATGGCAAGGTGAAGTCTGGTAGTGCCAACACTTGACAAGTGCACATGAATTCTTTCATGTGATCAAAGGATTCCTATGATTTCTCAATCCATATGAGGCCCCATGGTTGGTAAGATCTGTTGGCGGTGCTCCAAGCTAAGAAAACCCCCAGATGAACCGCTTGTAATAGCTGCACATCACGAAGAAGCTTCTGAATTCTTTCATGTTCCTGGGCGTCGACCAATCCAGAATGGCCCTGATCTTCTCTTGGTGCACTTGTACCCCCTGTGCACTGATGATGTGGCCCAAGTAAAGCATCTTTGTCATACCGAGCTCACGCTTGGACTCTTTGGCATATAATGATTGAGCCTCCATGATGCTCAATACCTCATCCAGGTGCCTCATATTCTCTTGCCATGACCGGTTATAGATCAAGATGTCGTCGAAGAAAACCAAGAATGATTTTCTTAACTGATCCTTGAATATATGGTTTATGCAAGAATGGAATGTAGCGGGTGCATTGGTTAGCCCAAATGGCATAACCAGGAACTCAAAGTGTCCAAAATGACATCAAAATGTCGTATTCTCTATGTCCTACTCTCGGATGTTGATCTGATGATATCTAGAGCATAGATCAATCTTTGAGAAGAAAACTGCCCCATCCAGTTCATCCATCAACTCGTCAATGCGTGGGATAGGGTACCGGTTCTTGATGGTTTTCTTGTTCAAGGCTCGGTAATCAATGCACATCCTCATGGTGCCATCCTTCTTCAGAACTAAGACAATTGAAGAAGCAAATGGGCTACTGCTCGGTCTGATGTGTTCCATCGCCAACAATTCCTTGATTGCCTTCTCTATCTCATCCTTGAACCTCCTAGGATGACGATAATGGGGGGTGATCATAGGTTTGGCCCCCTCCTCCAACTCAATGGTGTGCTCAAACCCCCTATCAGGTGGTCTCCCTGGTGGAGTTGCCTCAAAGACTTGCTGATGTCGTCCCAATAAATCCTTGATCTCTGTATGGTACTATTGTCGACCCTCTGAATCCTTTTGCGTAGTGATCAAACACTCGACGACATATGCTACTTCCCCATGTCTAAATATCCTCTCCATCCTCTTGGCTGAAACTATCATGGGTGCTCTTGTCGACATACCTCTTAGAACAACCTTGTTCCCGTCATGGTCTCTGAATCCCATCTCCAAGGTTTAGTAATTGGTGGTGATTTTTCCCAAGGTAATCATCCACTGGACTCGCAACACCACATCTGTGTTAGATAGGTCAACCACATAAAATGTATCTCTCACTGTATATTTGCCTAACTTTACCTCCAAGTCTGGAACTCTGTCTAGACACTCCACTGTGTGTCCATCTGCTACTGCAACGTCAAACCCCTCAAACTCCTCTGTCTGAAGTGCCCGTCTCGATACTAGTGAAGCGTTGATGAAGTTGTGGGTGGCCCCACCATCTATCAGGGCAATTGCCTATTGTCCCTTAATAGTCCCTCTGATCCGAAGGGTATCATACTTGGGAACACCAGAAAGGGTCACTATGACTCCTCCCTTTGCTGGTTTCCTCCTGTTATCTTGCTCAGGCGGCTGTGGGACTACTAGAGGATGGACTCCTACCGGTGTCAGAGGTCTACGAGGAGACTGCTCCTCTGCTTGTGCTGACTCCTCCTCTGAGCTAGTGGATCCACTATCCTGCTCCTCCTCCTCATTGTCCACACTGTCTGATGCTGTTGATCGCCTATTTAGCTAGGGGGTCAACTCATGTGCCATGAAGTATGCATCATCAGATGCAAGTATGTTGAAGATAATATTGGTCTACTTGGGCATTTTTCGCTCCAGCACAAAATTTTGTAAACGAAAATTCCGCACCCCTGCGTGGGTTAATAATGTAATAGGTCTGCATGGATCATAGTTAGGTCAGGTACCTTGGGATGTTTTCATTGGGAGAGTTCTTTTCACCGAGGGATGTTAGACATTGTAGAAAGTTTCGCAGAATTTCGTCGAGTCCAGATAGGTTTTTTTTAATTAATTAAAATTAATTAATTTTCCTAAGGTTGGAATTTTAATTATTTAATTAATTAATTGTTTTTGAGCAAATATTGTAAAAACTGGGTCTTTGGGTTTTTGATAGGGGTATTTGTGCTCAAAATAAATGGAATGACACCCCCTACACCCATACACCAAGTTTCAGCTCAGTCGGACAAAGTTTGCTATGCATTTGTCCACTCGGAGTCAAAGTCAGTTAAAACAACAATTTTAATTGCTAAGTCATTTTTGTAATTTTTGTAAAAAAGAGTTAATGGGTTAGTTTGAAGGTGGAAAAGAGCAAGATTAGACATAACATAACTCTTCCAACCTTTTCCAACCTATTCTAACCCCTTACCCACCTTCTACACTAAAAAATCATGGCCCCCTAGGGGGAGTGACGTTTTTCCTTGGTGGAGGTTGTTGTGACTTATTTGGGGCCCCCTCTGATAAGTTATGACTCCCTTTGACCCCCACATCACGTCCTAGGATGATCCCACTCATTTTTTCTCATTAATCCCCCTCCATTCCTTCATTTTCACCCTTTTTTTGCCCC
>ML777892.1:107998-140508 GCA_009831015.1 Picea engelmannii | reverse complement strand
GTATAAATAGATCCCTCTTCTTACTCCCAACTCACCATTCTTTGAGCTAGTGTTACTATACTGGAATTTCATCTCACTCCCACTCTCTTGCTCTTGCCATCTTGCCCTCTCACTCATTGCTCTTAAGAGTCTTGGAACAACTTGTTGCTACAACACTCTCATTTTGGATCATAAAACTTTGGAGGATTTGGAAACATCATAGAGTATTCTTGTTGATTTCTACATATGATGTGATATTGTTGGATTTGATTTCATGTGGGGTGGTTGGGTAGATCTTGAATTGAAGTATTTCATTTGGGTAGATTAACATAGAGTATTCTTGCTGATTTATTTGTGTTGGGTAACTAGATTGCTTTGAATTATTTCAAGTAGTTAGTTTATCCATTTACAATATCTATTCTTGGCTCACCCTTGTCTCAAGTTTTTCAGGTTCACTTCAAGGGATTATTGGGAAAGCCTCTAGCTTGAGTCTTCCCTTAACTCCTACTCAAACTCCAAGTTTTTTTGGGTTTTATATTTCTGCTGCAATCCATTATATATTTCAGTTTGCTAACCCTCTTAGATAGGTCACAAGTATTCACATATTTCAGTTTTGTTACTTGGAGATTTCATGTGTAAAATTTCTGCATAAAAAACAAAATTTTTCCTTAACTTTGTTGTGTTGTGCAACATTTCCAGCAAGCTTTTGCTTGCTGGTTTTTACAGGTTCTTGACAGAAATAAGGGGATATGTTACCGAGTTTCAGCCATACAACACAACAAAAGCTGCCCAATTAAGTGGGTAACATTTCTATCCCCTTCTCTTCTCATTCTTGCATTCTACTTGTATATTTCAGCGATTGTATATTAATCTTTTGCAAAGTAGTTTAGCTTTAATTTTCAGCCATTTTCTTTATTTCTTTACAACCCTCTTTGATAAAAAACGGTAGGCTTGTCTCCACCTTGGCCATTGTAAGTGGTTTATTCTTTTCTTTTCAAGTTTCCAAGTTTTTCTTTGATAAGTTAGTTGCCTACACCTTGGGAGAGTAATCCTCAAAATCGTGAGGCTTAAAGGAAAACTATTTTTTTAATGATCTATTTTGCTTTCTAAGTTTTGTTTAAGATTAATGTGCCTACACCTTGGGAGAGTAATCCCCGAAATCGTAAGGCTTAAAGGAAAATATTCATGTGGGTGATCTATATGCTTAATGGTCTAAATCTTCTAGAATAATCATCACATCTAATATTTAATCTCTTACGTATGCTTATGCTCATCATGGTTAATGGTTTAATGCTTTAAGATTTGTTTAAGTGATATATCTTATCTAGTTTCTTAAATCATTATTTCATCTCTCTTTTTCAAGCATATGTGTTCAAGTTAGGATCTAGATCTCTCATTTTGTTAAATTCTTTATTTCAAGCATATCTTTCCAAATGGGTTAACACATAAGTGAATGATCATTTCCTTTTACTAAAGTTTTAGTTCTATTGCTATTTTGGCAAGTTGTTCTTACCTCTTTCTCTTTGCAAGGTTATATGTTGTGATGGTAAATGGGATGTTAGTTTAGTGATGGTTATCTTATGGACTTTTCTATTCATGCTATCTTATGATATGGTTTAAGATCTTTACACATAACATTTCATTTACAAGCACTTTTCTGTTATAAGTGGCAAGTTGTTCTTGCCTTAACATCACATTTTTCTTTCAAGTTTACACATGGAATGGTGATGAATGAATGACATGTATCTTGTAGCTTTCCATTGATGCTTTAAATGTGTTTATGGTCATTTTATTTACACTTTGCAAACACACTCATAACAACAACTTCAGTTTCGGTTTTTGGCTAAAAACTAAAATTTTGGGCATCTAAAACACTCCTAAAATCAACCAAACACACCTAAAGACTCGCTCGAGAGTCATTATAACATTTTAGACAACTTAGGTAGCTTTATTCAGCCATCTCCACCATCTAAAACGGGTTTGAGGAAAACAACGGAGGGTAGTGGCGGGGGATCGTCCCGTGGTGCTCCAGGTGGGTGTCCTCTCTGGGAAGTACTCTTACTGTCAGGGCTGACCGTGGAAGCTAGGGTGGGCCTCGTTTCCTTACTATCTTGAGCACCCGGTAGTCATTTGGCCAAGGGAGGAGGAAGTTTAAAGCCCCAACATAGTTTAGGGGGAGGGAACTAAAATTTATCAAAATTTTAGGAAACTCTTTAATCATCTAGTTGCATAGAAAATCTTTGTGTGTTGGGGATTTAGATGTATGTGTAGGAACACACATTGATAATAACTACATGCTTATAATCTTTTTGGCAACTACATGGTTTATGTCTTTAATGTTTCATGTTTATATGAGCATATGAGTTAAACATTGTTATATCTTTTGGCTTATTTTCTCTTGTGTTGTGATTCAAGAAGGGGTTGAGTATTCCACTTGGGGAGGCATCACCTTCTTGGGTCTTGAGTGCTTTTATGGTTGCCAGTGAAAAACGGTCCAATAGAGTAAGTGCTATAGGGGCATGCTTGGCTCATGTGTTGCTCTCACTTTGATTTTCATGTATTTTTGTATCTATTTGTATCTTGTGTAATTAGTGTAACATTTTTAATTCTTTTGTAAGTAATTGTAATATTTGGTTTGGGGATAGTTTCAACTTGTTATACTTGTGAACACTTTGTAATTGAAACAACCCTAAACATAGTTGACCCCATTTGCCCAACCTTAGGCACTAGTCTTAGTTGACTTAGGGAAAGGGTTAATTGTCATATAGATAGACTTGCACTTTGCATTTGCTGCCTTAGCATCTTAGGCTAGTTTTCCCCCTTTAGCCTTTAACAAATTAAAAACAACTCCTAGAACAACAAATGTTAAACCAAATCTAGTAACTAGGGTCTACCCCCCTTGGCTTTCCTAGGAGTAAGCCTAGAAGGAAGAGGTTCCAATCAAGGTGACAGTGTGGACTGTGAACCTAGGCATTGTGCCCCCAATGACACACTAAGTGAGCCAGACTTAGCTCACGTTTGCAAGTGTGTATTAGGACGACAACAGATGCCACCTCAATATAATGAATCTCTCCCTTGCCCATGCATCGGTGGCCTGGGACCCAAGTGTCTCTGCAGTTGAAGCAAAGCTTCTTCCTCATAATCGCTCGCCTAGTCTCATCATTCAACTTCTCCTTGACCTTCCATTCTCTCTAGAATGGCTTCCTGTCTTGATCCTTCTTGGGTACGAAGGGTTTGGAAAAGGTTTTAGTATTTGGCACTAAGTTTTCCAAATATTGAGTGCGAAGGATGGCATCCTGCAAGGTGGGAGGCCTGTATGCCTTCACCCATCCTCTCAAAGGCTCGGTGAGTCCCTCTGTGAATAGCATGATCGACCTAGGCTCTGATATATCTGTCACTGCCACGACTGCTCGCTGAAACTCAGTGATGAATGCCTTTGCTGTGCTAGTTTGTCTCAACTGGGCTAGATCCCTGAAGTGAATCTTGGGATCCCTCTTGTCAAACCTGTCCATGAGCCTCTCTATGAACTCCCTATAGAAAGTGATGTGACTGTGACCCAATGTCACCAATCCATGATACCACCACTCGTGTGCCTCACCCTCCAAGTGTAAGATTGCGAAACTGATGGCCTTTGTCTCGGTCGACTGGTTGAGCTTGTTGTATGTGTCTAGCTTCTATACCCAAGTTGTGGCAGTGCATTTGGGCAATTCGTTGAAAGAAGGTATGGTGAGTTTACCAACTTTTCGGATGAAATCCATGTTATGCCCTTGTTTCTGTTGCGGTCCTCCCCTCGGTAGCTCTCTGGGACGGTTCATGTGTTTGAGTCCATAGTACTCGACTAGGGTCATGTCTTGGTGGAAGTCACAACCCAATGCTGCGTAATCCCTCCTATACTCTACAATGTCCTTTGCATGAGTGGGTGGCCTCTGTGTTATCGGTGGCGGTGCGACTACCAGGGGTTCCCTCTGGAAACTGGGAAATAAGGGTCTAGGAATCCTACTCGTAGAGGTGTATGTGCAAGAGGGTGACTGGGTTCTACTGCTTGCTCCTGAGTTCCCCTGTGCTGCATGCGGGACTTGTTTGTCTGGGGTGCCCACTCTAGCCAATCTATCAACCACTTGTGCCAAGGACTAAGACATGGTCCATTGACTAGATAACATATCATTGATAACCTGGATGAAAGCTGTTTCGAGATCTACGGGGGCCTTGCCACTACTCTCTGGTCGCTCATATCTGTCTCCTAATATCCTCTCCGCTTCATGCTGAACCTCACGCTCTGCCTTTCTCTCTACTTCTCTGTGTGCCTCTTCCTATGAGCTAGGAGGAAAAGGGGGAAAGTCGGGCCTTCTTTTCTTATGCCTATTGTAAGTGGCATATTCGTTACCTATGTGTTCATGGCCCTCTGGGTCTTCTGCTGCACTCATTGTATTTAGTCACACACTGGTAGGACTAAAGATCTGATACCACTATAATGTTCTTGACTTGGATAGTCTAGGAAACACTGATAATGTGTGTGTAGGATCAATCGTTTACAACATATAAATGGTCATACAAATAATAAATGTGACAAAGGACTACAAAGTTTATATTATGATATCTTTGCGGATTACAAAGGCCGAATGCGGCTGAATAAAATGACAACACTCGGCGAGATCAAAAGACAAAAGGATCTTAGCCGGAATACAAATAAACAACTAAAGATAATACCCGAAATATGTGAGAATTGTGGGATCAATGGATGCGCTGGAACTATGGCAGCTCATGCGGTAACTGTTGGAAGTCTGAAAAGTTCTCCTTGGGAGCTATACCTCTCAGAATGGCCTAGAAATTATCCCAAATGATGCACCCTACTCTATTCCTCTGTATTGGTAACTGCCCGACCCCTCTGCTGGTGGGTTTGGACCCCAGATGGATCCCCTTGGGGGAATGCACCGTTCTTTCTCTGGAAAAATGTGTCCTAGTGATTCCACCGTTGGAATCAAACGAGATGTGTCTCAAAATGACCACCTTGGTCTACTGGAAAATGGGTCGGAAGGGTTTCCCTGAATATGGTCTGATGTTTGCTTGGGAACCCTGAATATATTCCCCAAAAGTGTCACACTCCCAAGTCTGGAAAATACGCCCCAGAGGATTCCTCCATCGAAATCTGGCGAGGAACTATGAAAAAGATGTGCCTTGCCTTCCTCTCAAATGGGTCGGAGGGAAATCTCTGAATTCTTCCTGGATGGGACAAGTCGATCTCTAAACCTTCTCAGAAGCTGCGCCCTCACTCTCGATGAATGCACCCTTGATGATGAACACTGCGTAACTGTTGCTAAAGAATGATGGAATACCTGTGTGATCTTCTCGGTGACTAGGGTGTGTCTCTCAACATCGAAATCATCTAACTGGTGAATTACTCCTAGAATCCACTGAACTATCTCTCCTGAGATGCGCCTCTCTCCTCAATGACAATTCATAATATGCATAATTATGAATTAGGTCGCTGACCCTTCCTTTATAGCTTTCCAAAACCTTAAATCAATGTTGAAACCTAATTCACTATTGACTTCCAAAACCCTAATTCACTGTTGACTTCCAAAACCCCAAATCACTGCTAAAACCCTAATGCACCGTTGACTTCTATTTTTAGCCCATACTGATTTAAAAGCGCTTTTTACCCTTTTTAGTTCGATGTCACTTTTCGAATATAACACCGGTGACTAAAGTGACCTCTAGTGACCTTGTTTACTCCTTTCTGGCCTTGGCTATAGTCTAACGAGGCGGTTTAGACCATTAAGCCTCCTCTCTGGAGTTCTTATTTGGAAAGGGAAATTACAATGAAGCATGCAGGTGAACTCATAAGTACTTTTTGTATGAATATATTGGATTGGTGATATCTTATAGAGTTGGTGATCAGTTGAGAATATTTGTGTCTTCATTCAACAAGTTGGTGCACTACAACAAATCCCTGTGATTAGCTTCCTTTTTAGCTCCCTTTTTTGTTTCGACTGTATGTTTTAATGTATTTTTATCCAATTTTTTTCGAGCTTCAGATCTATTTATTGGGATGGCACTATTTTGGGTGTTATTTTCACCAAGCAACACAAGTCAGTGCTAAATTAGCACCTAACTTAGCACCTGATTTAGCATATGCTTTAGCGCCTATTGTAGTGCCTAATTTTGTGCCATATTTAGCGCCCAAGTTAGCACGAAGTGTAGCTTTGAGTTTAACTTCAAGTTTAACTTCGAGTTTAGATTCTACTTTAGCTTCCAATTTAGCTTCCTAGTTAGCATCTAGCTTAGTTTCCTTTTTAGCTTCTAGTTTGGTTTCCTATTTGGCTTCCAATTTAACAATTATTGTGCCTAAATAGTCAATTTGTTTAGTTGTTGGGGGTTAAGTGGATAGGGGATTATGGGATTTAAGGATTTGGGGTCTAGGGATTAAGGGTTAATGGATTAGTGGTTACAATTCAAGGGATTAGGGTCAAGTGATAAGGGATTTGGGGCTCATGGCTTAAGTAGTTTGATGGTTAATCACTTAGGGATTATATTTGGTCAAGGGATTAATGACATCCATCTAGCTTGCACATAACCTTTGAGATCATCCATGTCTCATTGTCATCATTCTTCATTTACATATGTATAATATTTGTCATAACTCTCTTGAAATTTCATGGAACTTCCAATACACCCATCACAAATGTCTTCCACTGACCCCACACAGTGAGCAGTAATGGGGCATGCTATCACACAATTCGTACTTATTCCAAAGGAAAGGGTTGAAGGAAGGAAAATTGGTGTAACGGGAGGCTATCCTATCACTGTCACCTCAACAAGATACCTCTATCTATTTAGGGTTGATGGCCCAGGGGAGACATCCCCGATGACCTAAGGGTTTGAGAAGGAAAAGGTTAAAGAGGCTATGGAAATTTCCCCTCTCACAAGTCAAGCTAATCATAAATTCCCATGGTTTTAACCAAATGAAGTAATGAAGTATTAATATAAATTCCCATGGTTTTAACCAATGAAGTAGTGAAGTATTAATATGCACCTGCCCTAAACAAAACAATAAGAAAATATATCTTTTGCAAGTACAAATTGCTTTTAGTACTTCATAAAACCATGGAATTTATCAATAAAAACAATAGTTGATATATGATGAAGCAAACCAAATATTATAACAACAATGTTTATGAGATAATTGCTTCACAATAAATTCCTTAAAATGGCTTCACAATGACCAATAATAATTTCTCAACAATAACAAAGTACTAGCACTTGTCGGAAGCAAATCGGGCAGTGTATAAATAAACTTTACAATTGATTTTATGTGCTTTTAAAGCTGCAATAGATGTCTAGCAAGCTTGTTTTCACTGTATTTTACAGTTTCAACTCATTTCCTTATTGAATAGAAACCGGTTTTACTCTATATCTGTTATTCGGTGTTAAGCATTTTTTGATAATAATCTGTATTCATCTCGTTTTGCAAATATATCTGGATCAGTGGTATCAAAGTGGTCTGCTCATTGTCATTCTTAATGCATGTCCCCAACAAGGTTAGGCTACAAATAATTGGGTCTTGAGCTTGTTTCTCTTCACGAAAAAATCTATTTCACGTCCAAATGACCTGTCATGGCAAAAGAAAAGAAAGACGACGGGACAAGATATCCCTTCAAAATGTTGCTCAAGGAAGCCCTCATGCAATAGAGGAACAAGATGATGGATAGTTTTGCGCAAATCCTTTGGTGACGACCAATGGACGATGCATCTTCCTCAAACGGAGGTGCCTCCCCCTTCAAGGTACAAATCAAATTCGATATTCCTATATTTCAAGGTCAGATAGACGCAGATATGCTAGACTGATGCAGGAGCATCGTGTCAAGCACATAGGGGCAGGAACATTCAACACGTGCGAGTTCTTCCATAACTTCGACGTGGGCGGCTACGACGGATTTTGGGATCCGCCTCCACTCAGCGCCAGAATTCACTTTTGAGGCACGCTTGAACCGGTGCCGAATTTTACCCTTTGCAACAAGTTTTTGAAATTGTAAACAGAGCAGGAGTTTCCACTTCGGCTCTGGAATGCGACTGAACTTAGATAGTGTAGGGTGAATTTTCGAGTAGGCAAGTAGCCAGGGGAAAGCCTAGAAGCATCTTTGAGTTATGTAGAAGTTGACACACCCAGTTAGAACAGAAGCGTTGGAATATAGAGAAAAATTCGCTGTAAGAGAGAACTGCGAGTAGCAGGAGAAAAAAAATTGTTTTTGAGTTACTGTAATTTTGAATGTAATCTGTAGCCAGTGGGCACTTGTGAATATAATAGAATGGAAATTTGATCCAAATGTGTTGAGCTTGGACTGTGTGTATTTTCCTCTTATTTTCTATTTTATAAACAAGTAAATGGAACTGTGAAATTTTGGCAATTTCAATTGTTTTTCTTCATTTGGAGCTCTGCAAGGTGTGTATCGAGCCAGGGAGGAACACTGTGGGATTTTTTTCTCTTCACTGGGAGCTCTGTAAGGTGTGCATCGAGCCAGAGAGAAAACACTGTGAATCTGAGCTATCGAACTCCCTTAAATGCAAAGAGTGTGCGGGAGTCGGAGTCTGAACCAGACAAAGCTCAGGAGGAATAACACTTTGGAAGGTGTTATCAGGATCCAGGAACCCATTCCCTGGAAGGAGCGAAGACTTAGCTCTGTAAGGTGTGCATCGAGCCAGAGAGAAAACACTGTGAATCTGAGCTATCGAACTCCCTTAAATGCAAAGAGTGTGCGGGAGTCGGAGTCTGAACCAGACAAAGCTCAGGAGGAATAACACTTTGGAAGGTGTTATCAGGATCCAGGAACCCATTCCCTGGAAGGAGCGAAGACTGAGTCTTCGCGAAATTAGAAATCTCCCAAATCAAAATCAAGTAAAAGATCAGGAGGAAGAATGCCGTTGAGCATTGGATCGAGGTGGAAATCCCCATAGGCCATCTGATTAAAGGAAGGAGCACCGGCTTTAACCCTGCATAGATCCAGGAGGAGAATTCGAAAATTCGAACGAATGGTGGAGAATCCTCGAGGGGGAACACCGAAACTCCGTAGGCCGTCGGCTCAGGTAGAGCTACGAGGAGGTTAGTGGTGAGAGTTTCTCGATGCTCATTTTGGGACTTCGGGCATTGGGAGGTGGAAGGATAGAGACTCTTGTCCTTTGGAACCCCGAATCATGAAATAGCGAAATCACGATTCGACGGGAGTAGTCGATCACAGGGATTATTGTGAGTTGTTGATTGAATGCCAAGGCAATTCAGCGTTTTGACATTTGGGCGATTCGACATTTCGTGAACCGGGATTTCGAAAGACAGAGTACAGAAGGGAGAACACTTGCCTCACGATTCCCTGAATCGCGAAGGGCCGGTGGCATATTATCATGGGCCATCATTTCGGCATTCCGGGTATCGGGTACTCGAGAGGCCAGGAGTCTGGAGCTTGGGAGCCACGACTCGCGAAACCGCAAAACGCGAAGACCCAAAAGGCTAAGGGAGGAGCCAGTTGAGGCGTTGTTCTTTTTCAGCCTTTTGGAGACCGGAAGTCCAAGAGGACAAGGAGTCGGGGAAAATTCGCTCACAAGAGTCCTGAAACCACAAAAAACCAGAAAGGAGTGTCAGGTCAGAACAGAGAGAAGAGTGCCAAGGAAAAAGGGTGTGTGCACAGATTTTGTCGAAGGCCTGTGCTAGAGGAGAAAAGGGGGACCTGTGGTTTTTTTCGAAGGGTTCTAGAAAGATCTCGAAGAGCTAATTCGGCTCAGAAGAAGAACGATCCAGAGACTGGGAGGTTAGTGGACCCTGCTGAGGTAAGGGGTTTGCATCAGGTGGTTTTAGAGCACATTTTTCGTCTGAATATTTCAGGCAAAGGAGAAAAAAGGAGGAGACAGAAAACTCGGAGCTGTACTTTGTGTGTGACAGACAATCAACACAATGCCGCCATGAAGACGAGATCCGCCTTTAGCTAACCGTGCTGTAGAGAGGGAGATGCGAGAGTTTCACGCCCGATTGGAAACAATGGAAGTGGCACAGAGAAGAGCACCTGACGTTGGGGATGTCAGTGATGCAGAAAGTGAAGAGGTAGAAGTTGAAGAAGCTACAGGAGAGGATGCTGCAGAAGAACATTTGTTGAGAGAAGTTTCCAGATTGGGAGGCAGAGCTAAGATAGAGGTCCCCATGTATGAGGGAAATCTAGATGCTGAAGAAGTGTTGGGCTGGATAAGGTCCATGGACAAACATTTCGACTATGAGGATGTCGATGAGGAAAAGAAGGTGAAATAGGCAATCACCAGGCTAAAAGGGAATGCAACACTGTGGTGGGACGAACTGCAGGCTGAGAGGAGAAGTAAAGGAAATCAAAGGATAAAGAGTTGGGATAGGATGGTAGCCAAACTGAAGGCTAAGTTCATACCCAAAGACTACCAGATCAATCTATTTAGGAAGCTACAGAACATGAGACAGAAAGGGATGATAGTTAAGGAGTACACCGAGGAGTTCTATCGGTTGAACATCAGAACTGGACAAAGGGAGAGAGACGAAGAAAGAGTCTCCAGATATATAAATGGCTTGAGATATGAGATTCAGGACGAGCTTAGCATGATGTCAGTAAGGACTGTAGAAGATGCTTATCAGTTTGCATTGAAGGCAGAGGAGAAGCTAGCCAGAAAACAAAACCAGCGAGGAAGAGGTAAAGGATCAATCCCAAGCAAAAGTAAGGGATTTAACCATGACAGAGCACATCAGTCTAAGGATCAGGCTGGGAAACCACACAATCACTTAGAACAAGGAGGAAGTTCACGAGGAAGACATAATGGTGGAAGAAACTCTTCTAGGGGAAGAGGCAGAGGAGGAGTAAGGTGCTATCACTGTGGAAAGGTAGGGCACATGCCTTGGGAATGTCCCGAGAAGAAGAAAGGAGGAGAAGCTCACATTTCAGAAGAACAACGAAGAGATGTTGAGGCATAAGGAGCAGAGGATGGAGCATCCCTGATATTGAGAAAAGTTCTCTTAAAACCAGAGGCAGAAATTGAAAAGCGAGTGCAGAGAAACAATGTCTTCAGGACATCTTGCAAGACTAAGGAGAAAGTGTGCAAGATAATCATTGACAGTGGGAGTACTGACAACCTAGTATCCATAGAGATGGTGGAGAAATTGGAGTTGAAGACAACTGCACATCCGAGGCCATACAAAGTCTCATGGCTGCAAAAAGGACACCAGGTAACAATCGCTAAACAATGCCTGGTTGAAATTAAAATAGGAGGATATAAAGATGAAATCCTATGTGATGTAATTCCCATGGACGTATGTCACATTTTGTTGGGAAGGCCATGGCAGTTTGACAGAAATGTCATTCATGATGGGAGGAAGAATATATACACATTGGAGAAGAATGGTAGGACACATATGTTACTGCCAATGGAGGAGAAGAGAGCGAAAGAGGAAACCAACACAAGAATACTTCTGATGAGTGGGAAGGAACTCCTGAAAGAATTCAAGGAAGAAGAGGAGATGCAGTTCGTTGTGGTGAGGAAGCCCAGAGTCATACGTACAAGTACATCAGTGAATGATCTACCTGAAGAAGTTCAGGAGCTGCTGGATAATTTTGCTGATATAGTGGTCGATGAGATACCAAACTCATTGCCACCCATCAGGAGTATCAGTCATCATATCGACTTGATACCAGCAGCAAGCTTGCCAAACAAGGCAGCGTACATATTAACACCTCGAGAAAATGAGGAGGTGAAGAGCCAAGTCCAAGAATTGCTGAATAAAGGTTTGGTCAGGGAAAGTTTGAGCCCATGCGCAGTACGAACTGTGTTAAGCCCAAAGAAAGATGGAGGATGGAGAATGTGCACAGACTCGAGAGCCATCAACAAGATCATCATCAGGTACAGATTTCCTTTTACCAAGAATGGCTAACTTAAAGGATTTCTTAAGTGGAGCAAATTTCTTTTCTAAGATAGATCTGAAAAGTGGATATCACCAGATCAAGATGAGAGAGGGTGATGAATGGAAAACAACCTTTAAGACAAATGAAGGCCTGTATGAGTGGCTAGTTATGCCATTTGGCTTAACGAATGCCCCGAGCACTTTTATGAGGCTGATGAACGAAATTATAAAAGATTTCATTGGCAAGTTCGTGGTTGTATATCTGGACGATATACTGGTCTTTAGCAGGACTAAAGAGGAGCATTTGAGGCACCTAACGCTAGTAATGAGAAGGCTACAATAGGAGAAACTGCTAATCAATTTAAAGAAGTCCTCTTTTATGAAGACATAACTCATTTATTTGGGTTTTGTGATCTCTTCAAATGCACTGAAGATGGATCCAGAGAAGGTGAAAGCGATTAGAGAATGGCTGTCATTAAGGAGCATGTTCGAGGTAAGGAGCTTTCATGGTTTAGCAAGTTTCTACAGAAAGTTCATTAGAGACTTCAGTGGAATTTGTGCGCCAATGATGGATACAGTAAAGAAGCGGCACAAGTCCTTTAAATGGATTGAGGAGGCTAAAAGGAGCTTCAATATACTGAAGGAGAAGATAACATAACGACCAATTATGATCTTGCCGAATTTTGGGAAGACATTTAAGGTGAGATGTGACGCAAGTGGAGTTGCAATAGGAGCTGTTCTGAGTCAGGATAACAGGCTTGTTGCTTATTTCAACGAGAAGTTGAATAAGACTAAGATAAAATGCTCCACATATGACAAGGAATTCTATGCCATCATTCAAGCATTGAAGAAATGGAGGCATTATCTTGTCCTGAAAGAATTTGTCTTGTACAATGATAACCAAGCTTTACAATTCATAACCTGACAAGAAAAACTGAATCAGAGGCATGCAAAATGGGTTGAATATATGCAAAATTTTACTTTTGTCATAAAACATATTGCTGGAAATGCTAACAAGGTTGCTGATGCATTAAGCAGGAGATGTTTAATTCTGCAGGAATTCCAAGTGAAGACCTTGGGGTTTGAACACCTTAAGGATATGTATTGTGACGATACAGATTTCAAAGAGGCCTACGAAGCATGTACAAGCCTGTACTGAGAGATAGAAGTCAGTGGACAGAGTATATGGTTCAGGAAGGATTGTTGTTCAAAGGAACTCAATTGTGCATACCAAGATGCTCAATGAGGAACAATCTTCTGAAGAAGAAGCATAGTGAAGGATCGGCTGGACATTTCGGCCACGATAAAACGTTTGCACAGTTGAACAGTTCATACTATTGGCCAGGTATGAGAACAGATTTGATAAAGTTGGTGAACAAATGTAGAATTTGCCAACATGCAAAGGGGAAAATACAGAACACTGGATTGTATCAACCATTGCCAATACCAGAGATGCCTTGGGATGCAATAAGCATGGATTTCGTGTTGGGATTGCCAAGAACACAAAGGGGATTCGATTCCATATTTGTGGTGGTGGATAGGTTTTAGAAGATGGCACATTTCATCCCATGCCAGAAGACCAGTGATGCAACACACGTTGCAAATTTGTTTTTCAGAGAAGTTGTAAGACTTCACAGTCTACCCAGGAGCATTGTCTCAGACAGAGACACAAAATTTGTTGGTCACTTTTGGAGGACGTTGTGGAAGAAGATGGGGACATATTTGTCCTTCAGCTCAACTTATCACCCTTAAACAAATGGGCAAACTGAGGTGGTAAATAGAAGTTTGGGAAACTTATTGAGAAGCCTGGTTACTGAACACCATAACCAGTGGGATCAAATTCTGCCACAAGAAGAATTTGCATATAATGACTCACCAAACAGAAGCACTGGAAGGAGCCCGTTCCAAATACTCTATGGAATGCAACCTAGGGGAGTATTTGAGTTAAGGGACTTGGAACAGGGAGAGATCAAAGGCGCTGGAGCGGAGGATTTTGTTGTTGAGATGCAAAGACTCCATGGTTGGATCAAAGAACAATTACAGAGTTCTAATCAGAAATACAAACACAGAGCTGATCAACATCGCAGGGAACTTCAATTTGAAGTGGGAGATCAAGTTTTAGCACATCTCGGGAAGGAAAGGTTCTTTAGGGGAACATATAAGAAATTGAAGATGAAGAAGATAGGACCTTGTAAGATCTTGAGGAAGTCTGATGCAAACGCCTATGAGATCGAACTACCAGATGGTGTGGGCATTTCACCCATATTCAACGTTTCAGACTTGTATCCTTACAAGAAAGATGACACAGAAGGGTCAGAAGATCAAGGAAAAATTCAGTGGGAGAAACAGATGCCTGTAGCAGAAAAGCCGCAGATGAAGAAAATTGTTGATCAGAGGATTGGCAAGAAGACCAGGAGGAAGACTTATTTTGAGTATCTAGTCAAATGGAAGGGGCACCCAATTGAGGATGCTAGTTGGGAATACGAAGTTGCTATCCAGAAGCAGGAAAAATCAGTAGAGGAGCTCATGGACAGGAGTCCATGAATTTTTATCAAGGGGAGTATGATGCAGGAGCATCATGTTAAGTGCATCGGGGTGGGAACATTCAACACGTGCGAGTTCTTCTAGAACTTTGACGTGGGCGGCTACAACGGATTTCGGGATCCGCCTTTACTCAGTGCCATAATTCACTTTTGGGGCACACTTGAATCGGTGCCGAATTTTACCCTTTGAAGCAAGTTTTTGAAATTGTAAACAGAGTAGGAGTTTCCACTTCGGCTCTGGAATGCGACTGGACTTAGATTGTGTGGGGTGACTTTTAGAGTAGGCAAGTAGCCAGGGGAAACCCTAGAAGCATCTTTGAGTTATGTAGAAGTTGACACACCCAGTTAGAACAGAAGAGATGGAATATAGAGAAAAATTAGCTGTAAGATAGAACTGCGAGTAGCAGGAGAAAAAAAATGTTTTTGAGTTACTGTAATTTTGAATGTAATCTGTAGCCAGTGGACATTTGTGAATATAACAAAATGGAAAATTGATCCAAATGTGTTGATCTTGGACTGTGTATATTTTCCTGTTATTTTATGTTTTATAAACAAGTAAATGGAACTGTGAAATTTTGGTAGGTTCAATTGTTTCTCTTCATTTGGAGCTCTGCAAGGTGTGCATCGAGCCAGGGAGGAACGCTGTGGGATTGTTTTCTCTTCACTGGGAGATCTGCAAGGTGTGCATCGAGCCAGAGATAAAACACCGTGAATCTAAGCTATGGAACTCCCTCAGACTCAAGGAGTGTGCTGGAGCCGGAGTCTGAACCAGACAAAGCTCAGGAGGAATAACACTTCGGAAGGTGTTATTAGGATCCAGGAACCCATTCCCTGGAAGAAGCAAAGATCGAGTCTTCGTAGACTTAGATATCTCCTAAGTCGAAATCGAGTAAAAGCTCAGGAGGAAGAACGTCGTCGAGCATTGGATCGAGGTGGAAATCCCCGTAGGCCATCCGATTGAAGGAAGGAACACCAGATTTGACCCTGCATAGATCCAGGAGGAGAATTCAGAAATCCGAACGGACGGTGGAGAATCCTCGAGGGGGAACATTTAAACTCCGCACGGTGTCGGATCAGGTAGAGCTGCGAGGAGGTTAGCGACGAGAGTTTCTTGACGCTCATTTCAGGACTTCGGGTATTGGGAGGTGGAAGGACAAAGACTCTTGTCCTTCGAAACCCCGAATTGGGAAATAACGAAATCACTATTCGACGGGAGCCGCCAATCATAGGGATTATTGTGAGCCATTGATTGAACGCCAAGGCATTTTGGCATTTCAACATTTTGGCAGTTTGGCATTTCATGAACCGGGTTTCGAAAGACAAAGTACAGAAGGGAGAAAGCTCGCTTCGTGATTCCCCGAATCGCAAAGAGCCGGTGGCATATTATCGTGGGCCATCATTTCGGCATTCCGGGTATTGGGTACTCGAGAGGCTAGGAGTCTGGAGCTTGGGAGTCCCGAATCGCGAAACCGCGAAACACAAAGACTCGAAAGGCTAAGGGAGGAGCCAATTGAGGCATTGTGCCTTTTCGGTGTTTCGGAGACTGGAAGTCCAAGAGGACAAGGAGCCGGGGAGAATTCGCTGACAAGAGTCCCGAAACCCCGAAAAACCAGAAAGGAGTGTCGGGTCAGAATAGAGAGAAGAGAACCAAGGAAAAAGGGTGGGCGCACAGATTTTGTCGATGGCCTGTGCCAGAGGAGAAAAGGGGGACCTGTGGATTTGTTCGAAGGGTTCTAGAAAGAGCCTGAAGAGCTTATTTGGCTAAGAAGAAGAACGATCCAGAGACTGGGAGGTCAATGGACCCTGCTGAGGTAGGGGGTCTGCATCATAGACAAATGGTTGAATCTTCTAGAAGGGTATTTCTCTGTCCATAACTTCTCGAATAGAGAAAATATTACTTTTTTCGCTCCTCAAAGTCGTTCCCCATGTCAAATATTTGTGGGACGCTTTCTGTGAGAAAAAGGAAAAAAAGGAACCCTCATAATTTACAGTCGCAGTCACCTGGGATTCCTTCAAAGACTCTATTAAGTAACAATACTACCCCGTTGGAAGTTATGACAACCTGTACAAAAAATGGACCACGCTGCAACATGAAAGAGACCAAGCAGTGCCCGAGTTCACAAATATCTTCCATACCTTGTGCACCAAGCTGGGTATCAAATATTTTGAGCGACATTTTGTGCTCAAGTATCGTAGCGTTCGACATAGATACATCCAAGACGAAATGGAGTTTCTGGACATCTCATCCTTGGGTGTGGCCTACTGATATGCCATCAAAATTGAGCAAAAGCTCAAACAAAAGATGCAGCAATTTGGGTCTGGGAACACCTCACAACAAAAGACAGGAAAGGGCGGCCTCAACCCACAAAACAAAGGATAGAGAAAAGATGGGCAATCTCAAGAAAAACAGTCCAGGTTGCAAGCAAAGAAGGAAACCAGGAAGACAAATACATATACTGGGAAGTGGTGAGACTTCCATAAGAGCCCTTGGTATAATATTGTTGATTTTCGCTCGAAGTAGTTGTTGGTGGCTGAGGTGAAATCCTTTGAATCAGATGCGGGTTATGACTGAGTCAGAACCAAAAAGGGGGAGATGGATCATAGACGTATAACCAAGTGCTACCGTTGCTACCACCAAGCTCCAACCTAGTGAACTAGATGAGCTAGAGTAAGGCGAGATCCTTTTTCATTCGCATATGTGGGTGAAGGGTACCCCGCTACACTTGATCATTGATAGTGGTAGCTAGAAGAACCTCATCTCAGTAGAGGTTGTCAAGAGACTCACCCTGTCGACAACATTGCATGTACAGACCTACACCTTCAGATGGCTCCGCCAAGGAAGAGACATCTAAGTCATGCAACAATCTCTCCTTTCATATGACATCAAGCCCTTCAAAGATGAGGTATTGTGTGATGTTTCCCCCCTCGAAGTTTGTAATGTTCTTTTGGGACAACAATATTTATAAGAACTTCACGCTGTATATGATTCTAGGCCTCGTAGTGTTATTATTACTTTGAACAAGAAATTGTATAGGATACTCGAGGCAGTCGCACCCAATGTTATTTCCTTCATCTCTGCTAAGTAATGGAGAAAGGTCATCTCTCAGACAGGGAAATTTTTCTTCTTCATGATTCGCTCTCAGAATGAGTGAAAGATTGCATCCACATCCAGGGTCTCCATGACTGACCTCTCCACACAACATAATCAAGTGGATAAGGTCATGGAAGAATACTCATATATATTCTTCTCACTTACCGAGGTAGTTATGCACTGTCAAGTCAAGCACCCCATCGATTTGACCCTCGACGCATTGCTTCCCAATGGGTTGTTCTATCATCGCTCTCTGTTAGAGAATGGGGAGATCACGTGGAATATCCAAGAATTGATCCACAAGGGGTACATCAGTCCCAACTGATCACCTTGCGGGATCCCAATCATGCTGGTACAAAAGAAAGATGGAACTTGACGACTCTACATTGATTACCGGGCCCTGAATAAAATCACAGTCAGAAACGGGTACCCGATTCCCTGAATTGACAACCTCCTTGATCATCTCATGGGGGACAAATACTTTAGTAAGATTGATATGAAGTCTTGCTACCAACAAGTCTTGATAGAATAGATAGATGTATGGAAGACCACCTTCAATTCAAAGGAAGGTCTTTTTGAATGGTTTGTCATGCCTTTTGGTTTGAAAAATTCTCCAGCCACTTTCATGAGTATGATGGACGATATCCTGCGACCATTCACTAATAATTTTTTAGTGGTGTATCTAGATGACATCCTCATTTACAACAAGACTTGGGTAGAACAGTTGCAGCATATTCAGCAGGTTCTGCACACCCTGCAACAACACCATCTCTACGCCAACTTGGGAAAATACTCCTTCGTCATGGACATGGTTCATTACCTGGGTTACATCATTGATCAACATGGCTTACATGTGGATCCAACCAAAATTCAAGTCATATGTAACTAGCCAGCCCCAACCACACTCACTGAGCTCTGAAGCTTCTTGGGCCTCGCTAATTTCTACCACAGGTTCGTGTTGGGATTCTCCCTTATTGCATGGGCCCTCAGCCAAGTAACCAAGGGTGGTGGTAAGGATAAATTTGTGTGGGGATGGTCCCAACAACAAGCGTTCGATGATTTGAAGCAACACATTTTCTCAGCCCCAATACTTTCACTACTGGACCTGCAAAAACCCTTTGAGATTGAGATAGATGCTTCAAACTATGTTGTGGGCATTGTTATCACTTAGCACGACCACCCTGTGACCTATCATAGTGAGACACTATCAGATGTTGTTTGTAAGTACCCTACTTATGACAAATAAATGTACTCCATTGTGCAAGCCTTTCGCCAGTGGAGGCATTATATTCTTGGGAATGAGACAGTCATCCAAAATGATCATAAGCCATTGCAGTTCATGCAGACACAAGGAAAATTTAAGAATGACCGTTATCAGAAGTGGTTAACATAATTGCATCAATTCCACCTCAACATCAAGTATAAAATAGGAAGCACCGACCACATCGCTGATTTCCTCAATAGACCACCAGTTGCGGCACTCACCGCGATGCTAGAGTCTTGTGTCCACGAGACCTCTGGATGGCCCCAACTCTATGAGACAGACCCAAACTTCACCATAACCTACCAAATGTTGGGCGTAAACATAGTTGTCACTAATTTCCATATTCAGGATGGGTTGTTGTGTTGTCTAGGCCATATCTATGTTCCATTAAGCGAGTAGGAGACACTGATCTGAGAATCCCACTATAGTAAAGTGCAAGGACACTTTGGCGTCGAAAAGACAGTGGCAATGTTGCATAAACATTTCTACTAGATGAAACTTCGACAAGAGGTCAATAAGTATATTAGGTCCTGCACTGCCTGTGCGATTTCCAAACCGACCACTAAGAAACATGGCATGTACATCCCTCTGCCTACTTGTGATAGGCCATGAGAATCCATATCAATGGACAACATGTCGGGCCTCCCATCCACCAAGTGGAGAAATGACTATGTTTTTGTGGTTGTGGATCACTTTTCTAAGATGGCGATTATGGCCATCTGCAAGAAGAGCATAACAGTAGAGGCCACTGCTAATATCTTCTTTGAACGAGTCTACATACATTTTGGAATCCCACAAACCATTGTCTTATATCGGGATAGTCAATTTCTCATCACATTCTGGTTAAGCCTTTGGTCACTGTTGGACACCAAGCTCACCAAATCCATGACATTCCACCCCCAGATAGATGGCTAAACCGAGGTTGTAAATTGAATGATCGTGCATATCATGCACATGTATAATTCCAAGCACCCTCGCACATGAGATGAGAGTCTCCCCTATGTTCAACATAGTTACAACCGAGCCCTTCATAGCTCAACCGACCACAACCCCTTTTAGGTGGGGTTGGGATTCCAACAATTGGGTCCCATAGATGTTGCACTACCCCTTGTGGTCACCTTGACCGACTCATCTCCTGCTCCAACTGAAGTTGACAAAGCCACCCAATTCATTGATCAGATCCATCACATCCAACAATAAGTTTAGGATATCCTACATAAGTCCAATGACAAGTGCAAGCAGCGCCATGATCAACACTGGGTGCCACATAAGTTAGGTGGGCGACAAAGTTTGGTTTCACTTGCAGAAAGAGTGCCTTGCATGACCCCATTTATTTTAAAATGTAGAAATCTTGGCGAATCTTATTAATCCTTCATATGCTAACCATAAATGTTTGGCGATATTTTTGTAAAAATATTCAAATTTCTAAGGATTTTATATAGTTTGTATAAACTTTTGATGATTTTTAAGGTAAAATAATTTTATCCTATAGAATTTGGGCGATTCATTTTTAGAATAGTGAATCTTTTTTTGCGAAAAACCTTGGAAAATTAGCCCATGAGCGAAATTTAGCCCCTAAAATCATCCTTGGCTATGGGTCATACACCATCACCAAGGCTATGGGTGACAATGATTTCTAGCTCAACATTCATGTTTTCCTTAGCTTGCACCTAATGTTCAACGTATATATCCTTCGACTGTATTTCCCACCATTATTGGACACCTCAGAGATAGCAGAACAATTGACACCAATAGAGCTCAACCCCGACTGCATACAACAGGAATCCAGTGATCGGATTTTGTACAAACAGATCAAGGGTACTCGCCAGCAAAGGATCTAGCTTTATCGAGTAGTCAAAGCAGGGAAACTCCTGCACCAAGGCAAGTGGCTCACCTAGGGCCAAATTCAATAGATCATTTCTTCTTAAGGGGGGAGGATTGATCCAGATGGATTTCGGTGGCCTTCCACCTATTCCAACTAGCTCATTTTGACAGTTTTTTCGCTAGTTTTTGGGTCCCTTACTTGCGGGGCCGTTTTGAGGCCCTAAACAATGTTTTTTATGGATTGCCACAATTAAAGTGACCATTGATAGATAGAATCAAAATGTGTAGTCCTTGGATAGATCTTTCCAACGGGCTATCGTGTGCCTAAAATGAATATCGTATGAAAAAGTTACAACCTTGGGAAGTTGATGTACTAACTTACCCAAATGGGTCCCACATGACTTTTGGCGCTTCATCTCCCAGGGTTAGGTTTTTTGGATGTTTAGGGTTTTTGACATTGCTATTTATTGTAAAAATGCCTTCAGAGCCTCATTGTAATAATCTTATTGTGAATGAGTGTATGTATTACATCTCTTCTCATAGATAAGCCGCCAACATTTTAGCAAGATTGTTTCCGCTACGTTTATAGTTTCAACTTATTTTCTTATTGAATAGAAACCAGTTTTACTGTATATCGGTTATTCTGTGTTAAACATATTTTGATAATAATCTATATTCATTTTGTTCTGAAAATATATTCCAGATCATAATATATTGGACTGAATCCTTTTATAGAAAGGTTGTTGAGTTTTCTCCCAAGGTTGGGTTTCCCAGGATAAACTCTTGTGTTATTTTGTCTACTATGCATGGTTAATATTTCTAGATCTTGTTATTTCTGCTCCATTGTTATAGTTGATATTTTTAGAGTATAGTTATTCTATGATAACTGATGTATGGAAGTGAATATTTTTATTAATCATAAGGAAACAACTATCAGATCTGAGAATCATAAAACACCAACAGTTTCCTCACATTCATTGATGATTGCATCATTATTATAGCAACAATATCACCAATATGTTTTTTCCATTTGACTAAATAAAAATCAATAACTTGAGTCAAATCTACTCCAACGGAAGTAGTTTTGTATTCTATCATTTTGGTACCTTTATTTGACTTTGGTTGCATAACCGAAAGATCAAATTGATTATTTTTCACATCGGTTGAAATTATAAATCTTGGTCCTGACAATTCTTCATTATCAACCAAGGTATTATTCTTAATGACTAAGGATAAATTATGTTTGTTTTGTACATGTAGACCAAAAGAAACCATGACCAAGGGACCTTCTAATTTATTTCTTTCCAATTCTCCAAGACGAGAATTAATCTGATCTGAGATATCTTCTTGCACTTATTCAGTCTGTTCATTGGTTGTATTTGTCAACTTTCTTTGTTTGATTTCGCTCTGTTTTGAAATATCAACTTCAGTTGCTCCCACTGTAATGTTGTAATGTTCCCAAGCCAATTTTTTCGCTCGGAACGCTAACTGTTTACTGTTTGTTGTGTTTGTTTATGTATTTGCATGTTTACTCATGAAGATGTGAATTATGGGTTTACTTAATGTTGAATGAGCAATAGATCTGAATCATATAATCATAAACAAGACAAGATATACAAGAACACTAGTAGAGAACCAATAATGTCATATCTGACCTTTATTTAGATAATAGAGGGATCTCATATACAATAGATCTGCATATCTGGAAGGAAACCCCAATAATAACAAAATGGGGTGCTAGTCGATACAATAATAAGCAATACAAAGATAAGTGCCTCCCAAAGGATTTCTCAAGAGAGATCCAAGCGTCCAAAGGCTACCAGCAATTAAGATAAGACTTAAGATAAGAAGACCATGTCAATACACTGCAAAACCCTTACAACTGGCTGAGTTGCACCCTGCTATGGATGCTGATGAAGCCTCAAGTTTTGTCCCTCTTCTTTATGAGCTCTAATTCCTCCCAAACTCTCCTGGAATGTGGAACGGGCTAGTAGAACCCACCAGGCCAAGTTTCAAGCTGAACTGAGAAGTTCTGCTCCTCCAACTGAGCAAACCCTCAACTAGTTTGTGCCCTCGTAGTTTGACTGAATCAAGGAGATTTCGTTCTCCCTTCTAGGAGCCTCCAATTTCTGCCAAAATATCTTGGATTCTAGATTGGTCCAATGCTAACAAGATGTTGAAGTATCAAGACAATATATGAAGATCTGAGCCAATAAACAATGACAATCCCTTTCTGCAATGCGCCCCTCTTTCCTCTAGTTCATTCTAAGATCTAGGAAATAAATTGTCAGGATAATCTCCTTCGGAATAGTCCAAGAATGATGTTAGGGACACTACAAAGGAAACCCAGGTTCTCTTTTTCCAAAATTCCTTCTCCTTCCTCGATATCGAATCAATCTCCTCAAGGTGGTGCACCCGCCTAGCTGGAAACCTCTTAGGTTGCACACTAGCCTAAAGTATGCCTGTAGAACAACACCTGCAACACTGTAAAATGGTGTGGGAGGATTATTTCACCTCCGGGACCAAGCTTGGTTCAATAAAGGTGGGATCTTTCACCACTGAGTTCATCTCTTGGGTTTTAGACTCAAAACCCTCAAAATTGCTTGTGTTCAAGAGCTCCAATGAAAAATAAGATAATAATCCATAATTCCTTAGGAGTGTTCCCTACCCTTTCCTTTATAGCTCCAGTCTCTTCATTTATTGAGTTAGTTAATCCCTAGGGTTAACTGTTAACTTTAACACACCTTTTCTTTTCTTTCATTGAATTGTCCTTTTACACACAAAGTCAACTTAATAATAGAATGTTATGTTTTTTGATTGAATTTGTCTCCAATATGCCTGAGATTATAGTCTAGTCGGGATAGATAGACTATTGAGTCTCTCCAAACCTCTTCATCCAGAGGTGGGGGACATTATAGTCTCCCCTACTAGAAATTGATTTCCCACAAGCAATTCTGGACCTGTCTCCTGGATCAACTATTCCCCTTCCCAAGTGGCATCCTCCACGGGTAGGTTCTTCCACTTAACCAGATACTCTCTAATGCTTATTTTTCTCAACTTCTTCTCTTTGACTTCAAGTATGTCCTATGGTATCAATACCAAATGTCCTTGTTCATCCATAGGTGGGAATTCTTCGATAGGAGTGATATGCTTGTCTATGGCCCTCTTCAAACATGAAACATGGAAGACATTGTGTATTTTGCTTCCCTGTGGTAGATCCAACTCATATGCCACAACCCATACCCTCCTGTTGACTTTGTATGGACCGAAGAAACGAGGTTAGAGCTTCTCTGCATCACTTCTCTTAATGGATGCATGTGTTGGCCCTCGACTAAGTTTTGAAGAAACATTGGTCAGGATTGACCACTTTTTGGACATCGACATGCTGGTCAAAGATGGAGCGCCCAGGCGGAGCTGAGATCGCGGGATATCACTTGTTTTGTGGACCCAACAAGGGGCTCATTAGGGTTTATGTAATGTGTTATGGGATGTCGACCCATGGGTTTACCCATGATTATGACTTTTTGTAAAAGTATAAATAAGTAAAAATTGTAAGGTAGAAGTAGCGAAGTAGGAAGTGGCTAAGTGCAAAAGTAGTAGTATGTGGTTAAGTGCAAGAGGCAAGTAGCTCTGAGTTGCTTGGTGCAACAGACTGTGTATGTAAGGCTCTGTTCTTAGTAGAGGAGTTGGCTATGTGCCTTGACTTGATTTTGGAAAGGTGGATCTAGTGCACAATGCGCAAATCACCTGTCCAGTATGAAACTTGGCTCTGTGGCTTAGTGCATAGGAGCAAGGAAATGTAAGAGATTGAAGACTAATAAAAGAAGAAGATGTAGCCCCACACTAGGGTGAACCATGTATATCATGTGTTGATGGTTGTGGTATGATATTTATGTTGTAGATATGCTTAGTGCATTGATTATAATGAATGATAAATAGATCTATGAATGCTTAGTGCTTTGTATATGTTGAATGTGTTAGATCTAACTTATGATGCTAAGTGTGAATTGTGTGTTATCATTATTAATGCGTCGATTTTTACTTAGGGTTTGATTTGAGATGTGAATAAAGATAATGAAATAATATTAGTTGCCCCTAAGTACTTTACGAGGTGTTATAATCACAGATCTGTGTCCCAGCTTGGTTACAAACACTTGAGTACTATAACCCCCCTACCTCTACCCCGGGTGAGACTGCATCTGCTTCACAGGTGTTTCCGAAATGGCTGGTATTTAGGGTTTTGTTGGTGTGTTGTTTACACGTTGAAGCCTGGGTCTACCCCTGTGCCAACAAATGGTTCCGTTGTTGGAACTTGAAACTGTGATTGCTGGGAACTGAAAGAAAAGAGAAGTTTTGTGCGTAGAACTGCTGTTGTAGTGCACAATATTCTACTTGAATTGCAAAGCTCTATGCTAAGAAAGAAACCCGATATGAAGAAAATAGGTAAGATCTTGAAAGAGGTAAAGCTTTATGATTTAATGAGAGTAATATAAGTGCAATTTTTTGTTTCGAAAATATGAATCTACGTATGTTTGATAGATTCAGTTCTAGCCTGAAAGCTAGGGTGCAGTTAGAAGAAATATTTGATCAGAATAATACTGATAGAAATAGAGAAAGATATGTTATCCCTATGCTTAGAAAGAATTTTTGGACTAATAAGTGGATGCAAGAACCTAGAAAGAATATTTGCAGATTGCAGGTCTAGCATTGTGATCCCAGTGCGCAGTACATGAGAGGTTGGGGAATGCTTAAGAGAAAGAGAGGATTGACACTATGTTATAGCTGCAGAAGACCGAAACATGTTGCTAAGGAATGCCCTGGTGCAGGTCCTATTTGTCTTTGTTGTAAAATTGTTGGTCGTGAAGTTGAGGATTGCCCAAGGATGATTGCTAAGTTGAACAAATGAACATGAGTCAAGAAAATAAGATCTTATTAGAGAATCATAAAGAGAAAGAATCAGAGAAAGATTAAACTATGTGAATACATTTAAAATAAGTAATGGATGACCACAAAGATGTTAGTTTACCAGAGATCTTGAAATAAAAACAATGCATAAGTACAAGAATAAGATATTTCGACATAGACTGTGTCTTGGATGAAGAGACACCAGTGAATATTATGACAGAAAGCACTTGATAAATTTTGGGAAAGTCTACTGTGGTACTTCACTAGGAATGATAGGCTTGTTTAGAGGAAATATGATAACCCTATGTGGAAGAGTTACTAAGGTACCTGTTATCATCCATAGAACATCGACTCAAGAAGAATTTGAAGTTATTAAGTTTGTTGAGAACAACGCCTCTTTTCTAATTTTGTTAGGAATGACTTGGATCGAGAAGGATCAGATTAGAATGAAAGAGGAGGAAGAAGCTACATAAAAAAAAAATCAATAACTAAGGGATTCCATAGTTAGAAGAATAGATCTACTGATGGAAGAACGAGAAGTTGAGTCCAAGCAATAGAACACAAGAGAATTATCTATTGAGGTTGAAAGAACGCAAGAAGGTTTGAAGGACCTATGCATGCAAGAAACAAGAATACCCACCCTAGAGTTAATAAGAGAAGAGGTATTATCTTTGAACCCTTTGAAAACTCATCACTAGTGCGAAGCCACTATACTAAGAGAAGATAAGAATAAGAATGGAAAGATGAACCCATAGACTCAGATCATAGGAAAGAAGGCAAGGAAGCTCAGTAACAAGAAAGCCAAGTTAGAAAAACTACAGGAAGTTCCAGAGAATACTTCGAAGGAGGCAAGATTACAGGCTTTGAACCTCTCCGACACATTAGAACCACGTAGAATGAGACTTCACCTCGACGAAGCTATATGACCGTTGGAGGTGCCCTGACCATTAGAGTGATGCTCTGAACAACTAGGAAACACATTTATGGGAGACTAGACTGCGTTTGAGAAGTTGAGACCATGCCATAACAGATGGATTCACATTGATTGAGGCATTCCTTCCCATTGGAGGAATTCGTTATGACACTTGCTTATTTAAACCGTCCGACGTAGCACCAGGTCCTATTTTTTCCACCCATGATTATTTGAGCTAACAAAAAAGTGATTGTGTGTGTCGAACTATGTTATCAGACCTCACCATCTGTTGTTTACCCTGCTATCTTCTTACCTACCTCGACTTATTTGTTAACAACGAGAATGTCGACCGAGCGCACCGAGCTAAGGAAATCCATCATAGAGGTTCTGAAAAAGTTTATGGTTGATAAAGCTATGTTTGAGGGTGTATAGGCATCATCGACCAGGGGACTGTAGGCATCCCCCTCGACCAGACGTTGCTCGGGCCGTGTCAACCCCACCACTAAGAAGCGAAGTAAGCATCACGACAATCTAGCTAACGCGAAGCAGATCTCGTCAATCTTACCTGATTACATCCCTCCTTTGGTTGGTGCAGTTAACCGTGACAACATTCCATGGGACTTCGAGTATACTTTGATCACCACATACATCTCAAAGGGTATACACGTATAAGGAAGCCAATTGGGGCAGATCCTAACCTTGAAGAAGAATGATTTCAACTTTGGGTATAGAAAGAACTACGCGATGCTTGCGCCCCATAGATATCTGATGAAGATGACTGGGAAGAAGCCTCACATTGTCTCCCAGCATTGGATAAAGGAGCTCGTATAGTCCACAATACTGAACGAAGATCCCTCACTTCGGCCGACATCAAGAGGTTAACGCTTGCATTAAAATCCTCTTGTCGTGCTATCATGGAGGATACCTGTGGCTCGATAGGTGCATTACTGTGGATCCGATGCTGATCCACTTGATCACAGGACTGAGCATGAAGGGCCCCAACCCTCAGCGGTTATACCCAGGGAAGAGCTGAGATCGTTCCCTAGAACAACGCATTAAGGAGGCATACAACAAAGTTGAGAAGGGAAAGCGAGGCTATAAGGTAGCATCCATCCAGGATGGCGCAGTGTGCCTAGCTTTTTAGCTCATAGTTGGGAATCTTGTCCGAAAGAACTTCCCCACGCAAGTCACCGAGTTCATGGTGGACTTCACACAAAAATGTGTGGAGGGGATGCAAATGAACTGAGCGAGCTTCCTTGTCAACGAGATTGAGAAAGACTGCCACGAAGTGCAGGACCAAGGATACGAGTTCCATTTTAGCTGGTTGCTAGTGTTGATTGCATTTGTCACTTGGAAAATTTTGGAAGGAGCAACCTTCCTGGAGATTGAACGATCGGAGTCGTTGGCCGCGAGGTTCTCGACCCTATGGTACACGAATGAAATATCAAATAAGTGAATGTCAAACGCAGTTTTCCACACCTACTATCAGCGGTTGAAGGTTGCTATTGAGTCGTTACCACGCATGATACCACAAACATTGCACTAGTACAAACCATTAGCTAAGTTCTGCGTAGATCGACACTTCATTTATATCACTGCGCCCAGGGATGAGAGAAAGGAGAAATTATAGTCTTACTATAAGATGATCGACGAACATATGGAGGATATCACCAAGGAATGGCCGGTAGAGTTCCTTGTACCGGTTGATGATGCAGAACTCTCCAATCCTGACATCATCAGAAGTCTCTTGGTCACCCAGGTGGAGCATGTCCGACAAACTAGTGCAAAGAAGAAGAAATAAAAGGAGGAATTTCAAAACATAGAAACTAATGAGGAGGACAACGCATCAGAATAAAGTAGACCTGACTCGCCCGCAGGAGGAGGATGAGATGAAGTAAATCAAGAAAGAGGAGGGGAAGAAGGAGAAAATCAAGGAGAAGGCGAGGCTACAACACCGAAGGACCCCCTATCGAGGCAGAAACATCAAAGAAAGGAAGGTTTCCCCACAGAAATATTCAGCAAGAAATAAGTCCCACGCCAGTAAACCCCAGATGGAAGCCACCCTCACAGAATATGATATAAGCCTAGTCCACGAAGCAATGGAGGATGCTTCTGAGGACATCCTGCAGATATACAGAGTGAAGTAGGATGAACTCTATGGCATAATAGAAAGGGAGTTGAGTGAAGTGCAGGAACCTATTCGTTCAGTCCACGTAGTCCCTATTATGCCCTCCTCCCTAGAAACTACAGAGTTGGGGGATGAACCCACCCAACTTTGAAGATTGGCAGATGCAACAAAGGCTCACCTTCAACGAGTCCAAGAGGAGAAGGAAAAGGCTATAGAATCCTGGACGGAAGTATGAGAGGAGATCTTGGAGAAACTACGAGTTACACGGTACCGTGAAACCGCTTATGAGAACGAGAGGGAGGAGTTTCGAGGGATGCTCAAGGAGGACAACGCCAAGATACAGAGGGAAAAAGATGAATTTCTTGCAGAGCAAACTACATTCAAGGAAGTTGTGAGAAAAGCACTTTGCTCTGTGCCAGGCTCGACACAGGAGGAACATGAGGCAGTTGGGGCTCAAGTTATTATCACTGAAATTTCATCCGCAAATGGTTACAGGAATCCAACATCTTCAAACAACTATGAGTCCACCCATGGACCAAAATTACCAAAACATCATTTCCAAAAGGTCCAAAACTATACAACCAGTTATAAAATCAAGATGCGCTATGACTACATAGGGCGCGCGTGCACATGCGCCATCAAGAAACACAGGAAAAATGCACATGCGCACGATGCATGACTGTGGATGCTAAAAGCCATGCACATCTGAGAACGATGCATTTATGATGTTGGTCGGCCTCCCATCCACTTCTGGTTCAACTTCCAAGTCGATTTGACATCCAAATCTCGGCTGGATCCGGCTGGGTGGCTGTTCAAAGACCTAAAGGTGCCCTAAACAACCCCTTTTCACACTAAAAGTTGGTTGCACAATACCTCAAAGTGGTGTTATAAAACAAGGCCATGGGTGCACTACATTTTCAAGGAATTCATTTGTAAGGTTATGCTGTTGCTATTCTCTTGGGGAAACCTCTTTTCTTATCAAGAGCATACTAGAACTATTCCATTTGGGTAATCCACATCACCTTTTGAGTGGGTTAGCTTTGGATTCTTTCATCATTTCTTTCAAGTTTACAAGTTGTAAGAAGAGCTCAATCTTGGAGGTCCAAGAGCCGTCCCTTGGAGGAAGAAGGGACCCAAAGTCCCCTTTCTCTTCGGTGTTTTCTTTTCACTAATACAATCCTTTCCATTGGTGACATGAGTCTTGTTTGTTTCTTGTTCTTATGTCCTTACGCACAATAGTGTAGTTGTTTTTTCCTTTCCTATTTTAATTCTTAGCTTAGTCTTTTATGTTTATTCTTCTAACCCTTTCCTTTACTGTTGTCTTTCTTAGCTAACCCAACTAAGCTTGTAAGCACCTCTGTTTTGCTCATTTAGGTGACAAAAGAGGTGCAATAGATTGGCGACTCCACTGGGGAAAGGTATCAATTCCTTATCCTATTTGGGTTATTTTAACTCTTCTTTTTGTTTATTTAACCTGTAGGTACCATAACCGGCCCAAGCCGACCTGCAGAACATCCAATTCAAAGCTGAGTTGAGAGAATTCCATCCGGAATTTTCTTCACGGCCATGTGATAGTTGTGCACGGGTTTATTGGCCCACAATTGCGCATCGTGCACACATGCGCCAAAATCACTGTATTACTCAACGCCTTATGCGCACCTGTTCCCAAAAGTCTTTTTCAGTTCGCGCATTAGCACTGTTATCACACATTTTGTAGTTGAGGTCACAGGCTAAGGGATAAAGACAAACTAGCCTAACAGGAACCTTCCCCACCCAACGTCACCACGATGGGGATGTTCTTTCTTTTCAGGGAGGTTATCCCAGGGGAGACGTCCCCGACAACCTGGGGTTTTGAAGAGGCTAAGATATAAGGTCATAGTTGAAGTTTCCTCGTCACAGGTTACCACCAAAATCAGAAGGTCCGGCTAATCAACCAATAATGAAGTATAGTCCCAAATGAGAACACCTGCCCGCAACAAAGAAACAATAGAAAAATATATATGCAAGCTATATATAAAGGGTTAGCACTTCATATGACCATATGATATAATTTAAGCAATGTGAAGCAATAGATATCAATGAGATCAACGTTTTGTCAATTATCTATGGAAAGAGCATTAATTCATCAATAACTATCAAGATGACAAAGCCAATGATGTATTCAATCAACACTTCAATCAATAAATGCTTTAGATCATCACTCAATTACTCATAAAAGTCAAAATCTTGCTGCGTCAAAAATAACCAACTATGACGTCAGCCTTAGTTAGGGTTAGCGTTAGTTAGTTAGGGTTTCAAGATTTAGAGTTTAAAGTGTTGTTTTGTACACTAAAGCTTCAACGTTGGAGATCAAATCAGTGCCTTAGGGTATATGGAGTCAAAGATAAGGGCACAAGGTCTCGGAAGGATGATAACTCAGAGACTAGAAGGTAGGGTTCTATGGTGCTGCAAAGCTAGGGCCCTAGAATCAAAACCCTAGGGGAAAGAGGCTCACTCCGATGTTGCTTAAGCAAGGCCTCATGCTCTTTCCTCCTTCTCTAAATTGACTTGACAAAACGGCTAGCTTAAAGCATAAATCTAAGGGAGAAAGTGTTGCAATGACAAGGCTTTCAAACCCTAGAAGGTGAAACCCTAGGTGTAGGCAATCTAGGCCTAGGACATCTCCTCTTTTCAACTTATGGACTTCAAAGCTAGCTCAGAAGATAGAAGATAAGTGTAGCAACGACTAGGCTCTATCTCTTTTCTTCAATGGCTGAAAAATATTTCTCAACAAGGGGACATGTAATAATAACCTACTTGTGTGCTTGTTACCTAGGGTTTTAAATCAACAATACAATAAGCAAATGCAAGAAATTATACCTACAACCATTCATTTAAGAAGTTTTGCAAGAAAATTCACTTACATGTCATGAAGAAAAGCACAAGCAAACTCTAGTTGTAAACGTTCTTTGAGAGAAATGCCATAAATGCCAAAAATATCCTTCCAATAGCAAGTGCGTCTCACTTAAGACAACAAAACTACCCTAGTAGGGCGCAAAAATCAGATCTCCTAAGAGAATGAGTTGTGTTATGTTCAAAATGAGGGAAATCATCCTCAATTTATATCATCCAATGACCTTTAATTTAAAAATTAGGTCATTAAAACAACCGACAAGGATGACTACTAAAATCATACTGTTTTTACATTTAACTGGAAATAAAAGCCTAAATGAGCAATAAGCAGGATGTCTAGCCCCTCTGAAGGAGACGTTGGCCCTTTTTAGGGAAAATCTCAGCACTAGAAGACAAATGTTGGCCCTCATTGGGCCTCCAAGCTCTGCCACACGTGCCAAACTGCTTTGTCAAGGTACCACTCATTGGAGGTGACATCATGGCTCCTAGATGACATCCTGGGGCATCAGAAAGCACACGTTCCACCTGCAGTGGGTCAATCCCCCTAGGCTGGGCTCAGCCAAGGAGTCCAGGATGAAAACACCCTCCTCCCTCTCTTATGCAAAGGCTCGATCAATAATCATCCTGTCTCTGCTCCTGATGAGGTCCCAACAACCATCTGATGGGCTCTTCAGCCTGATGGAGGTCTGAACTAATCATCTCCCCATGTGTACCGGTCCACCTGGTACCTGTCCATCAGGTATGGTCCTGCACATCAAAAACTTCGCCCTCCATGGGATCATTAGTCCTCAGGATCATAGCAATGTCAATCATATCTCATCATTAATTTTATCAAATGCATGCATAAGACTCCTAGCATATCATCTAATAGCTCAAAGACATTATATTGACCTACTATACAAAGCCGAAGAAAAGACTGTTAAGGTCCTAAACCGCACATAGGTAGATTAATGTATTCGGATGTAATAAAGGTCAATAATAATAAGACCTTTCAATAAAATAGAATAAGGCGGATGTAAGAAGACCTAATAGAAGCTTCTGCTTCTAGAAGGATCTTCCTCTAGATGCTTCTTTT
>ML777892.1:91183-102249 GCA_009831015.1 Picea engelmannii | reverse complement strand
TGTTCTGCATATTTTATATATCTGGTATCTTGCAAAGACAAAGTGCCCTGTTGGGCCAACATCCATAAGAAGAGGAAAGTTTCCAAAGGATATCATTCAAGCCATGTAACATGAGGTGGTATGGTATAAGGATGTCCAGACACAGTGAAAACCAGGGGTGGGTATTATCCGCGGGTGCCTTTGTAGGAGGCGAGCTGTACCTGTCATGGATGCAGTTCTTTCCAAGCCCTTTATTGCCTTTATTCTTTATTTTATTTATTGCTTTTTATTTTTTTTTGCTTCAAGGTCTAACCAGAGGATACTGCCTTGGCATGGTGACTAGAGCTGACAGTGTTACCCATGAGTATTTTCGCAGAAATGATAAGGCTGGCTCGTGATAAGACCCCCTTTCTAGTCTGAGACCCGCGCACCCGTGCAGAAAAATACACATTGTAAGCCTTTTTGTGATTTGTGGAAGGCCCCTAGCCTTCTTAAAATTGATTTCATGTACATTGTAACCAACACCACATTTAGTTCCCTCTCCATATAAAGGGATTAGTAAAAACATAGGCACTTAGAGGGTTTAAAATCATTATTTCCTCTTTTTCTTTCATTTTACCACATGGATGGCTTGCTTTGACTAAGTATAAGTTGGAATAATTTGTAATCACATATAAAACTTGCATTGGGACCAAAAATTGGATAACAATCATTGAGTATGCTCTTCTCTCGTTCTCCAAAGCGATCTTGAGAATCAGAAAGAGGTTGAGGGAGAATTTCATATCCCTTAAAAAAGATAAAACCTTTAGGAGAGGACAACAACCCCCTCGAGACTCCTCTTAGTTGATTTTTCAAACACATCTCAAGATTGTAACGGGCCCATACATGCCACAAAGATAGGATAGTGTTGAAATTTACTTTCTTAGATTAAATCACTAGGGAAGTTTAAGAGTTTTGTAACGGGCCCATACATGTCCACATGATCACAATCTATGATAGTTTCAAAGCTTTCTTAGATTAAATCACATTAGGGAGTTAAAGGAATAGTAAGGACCCACATGTCCACATGTTAGTTTCCTAGGGAATTTACAATTCCATAGGGCTATACTAATGACACATAGTAACTTAGGTAATCAACACTTGTAAGGATCAAGTGAAGTTCACATGCAGCAAGTTGACATCTAAATTATTAAAAATTGACACACTTTCACTTGTTCACACACAAAGTCACTTCTCACTCACATAGTTTTTATCTCGAAATGTGGAGGTTGAAGTAAGTTTCTTCCAAAGGGATTCTGAAAAACCCCACCCTTTTCTTGATGAAATTATCCACTCCCACTTAATTTCAACGAGATTGGCTCACACCCCCAATCTCTCAAAACAACCACATCTAAATTTTTTCTTAAATCTCACTAAGTTTTTCTCCACAGGAGGTGCCAAAAGAAATCTTTTAGTCTAGGTAGGATTTCAGAGATATGCATCCAAATAACTCCCTGTTATCTGGTTCCCACATTTTCAAAACAATAGAGGTTGTTAAATAGGGAACTTTAAATCCTCCAAGTCAAGTGTTCCTAACACCATAAGGCAGGGAGATACCCATGAAGGGTTGAAGGCTGAGGTCCGGTTGTTTTGTGCATCCCCCCTTGAGGCACCCACGTTTTGGATGAGATCCAGCCCGTGACCTATTTCTTAGGTCGAAAATCTAAATGACACACTTTGATCGAGGTACCTAGTGACCAAATTTTAGGACATGTACCCAGGTGGCAATTGTGGGCTGCAATTGCACCTTGATCGGATTTTGTGTAGCTATTGGAAAATATTGTCAGTTCTTTTGGGATATGCCCCCTCTACCCCTCATTATAATTGATTGGATCATCCTTCACTAGTTCCTCTTCCGGTGGCTTCAGACCCCACGGTTGAGTATTATTGGAAGGTCCAGTGCTATTTGAGAGGAATGACATTACGTCTTTTAGGACACGAGCATTTGTTTTCTTTGATCCCCCACGCAGACAAAACCAACCTATTCACATATATGTTTCTTTATCAAAACAGTTTATGTATGATGCACTTTTGATTACATTTGATTTAGATATATATCTTGTAAAGTTCAAAAATTGCAGCAAAGGCTCTTGTTTATTAATTTCTCTCATCACCATTTACGAACATTCACTCAGCTAGTCGGACATCATAGGGGATCCACATAACCCCTGTCGTTCCAGACACTTTCTAAACCTCCCTCCTATTCTAGGAGAAGTTCCTAGTCTTGACAACTCATCGACTTAACATTCTCACACTCTCGTGAGTGCCACTGCCTTAGGATCAACTTTGCTTGGTTCCACCTTACTTGGGTCCAATTCCCAAGGTCCACCTTCCACTCTCTCTCCTTTACATGGAAGCGGGGGGCCAACTTCCTCTCAAGGGGGAAGTACAAACCCACCTATTCCCCCTCAAGGGTCAGGTTCACAAAACACTCACACCACAGCTGGAACTAATCCTCTACCACCACTCCAGATGCCATATTTGGCCTCTCTCAACATACCAGATCTAAGAAAACACAAAAATGATCCTATATTGCATGACTCCAAATGGCCTGCAATGCCTACCAAACTGCCTTCAAATATCCCCAAGTTTGAAGGAAAGGAAGGAGATGATCCTGCCAACCATGTCATGACTTTCCACTTATGGTGCTCTTTCAATAGCATTATGGATGATTCCATCCGATTACGATTATTTCAGCGCACACTCACTGGCCCATCAGCCAAATGGTATGTAGAAGAAAAATCAGGGTCCCATGCGACTTTCGAGTCCTTGGCCAAAGCATTTTTGACCTTCTTCCAATTACCAATCCACCATGACAATGGTCTTGAACTACAATCTAATTTTAACCAAACCTCGGTCACACATATCGCTGAGCACATTCACGAGTGGCGTCAATGACGTAGTTTGTGCAAAGCAGAAACCACCAAACAACAATGTCTTGATTGGTTTCTCAGATCAATTGTCTCTCTCCTCGGTAAAGATGTGGCTTCCACCTTCCCTCAATCAGAAGAAAAATCCATCAATAAGGCTCAACAATACGACCTCATCTATTCACAATCAGGATACTTGTACAAAGTACTTCTTGATCTCCCGAGACCTGTGCCATTTGGCCAAGACAAGCCTGGGATGTCTCACTCAGCAGACAGATTGATTGGTAACACCACAGACCACAACCCAAAACCCCAACAACCACCAATGTATGGCACACCTCAATATCCGTTGGCATATGGAGGAACCCCTTATTATCCTCCACCCCCTTATCAACAACCATACCCTGTTGCCCTTCCTCCACCCGCCAGTGGGCCACCGCTGACACTTACAATACGCCCACCTATCCAAGCAAGTTCTAGTACTCCCTCTACCTCAGCTTATACTCTAAGTACTAGAAAAAGTGCCACACCTTCCTATGTACCTTACAGATCATTACCACAACATAATTCGTACTTTCCATTTCCTGGCCCTCCACAACCGATGGCTCTACCACAAGGACACCCTCACGCCGGAGTGAATTTTCTTCAACCTTTTCCCATTCAGCAATATCAAAATTTTGAACAGCTAAATACGACAAATCCAACCCATCAGTTGAATAATGACAAAAAAAAAGGAAAAAATTGGAACAATAACAACCCAGGTCAAGGCGGAAATCACCCCCAACAGAACCAATCTATTGGGGGCAACCAGAATCAAGGGTCTCAGAACCCCCAAAGGGGCAACAACAACAAACATCAAGGGAAAAATAACAATAACCTTTGAACCAACTTCCCCTATGCCCTCTGTGGTGAGTTCGGTAACTATACTCATCATTGCACCCAAATCGCTGATTTTAAACGGATGAAAGACTCTGTGAATGGACCACATCCTCCAACAGCACTTTCCCCTCATCAGGCCTCACAAGAATATGTGAAACAACCATCCCTAGCCGTGCTGCAGAACCCCATTCCACACCAAGGAGTGATGAACACCCAACAGGACATGCAACCTCCCCCACCACAGTTGGGACAATATCTCAATCCAAGCAATCCCGCAGATCGTACTATCCTCCTCACTAATGAGGAAAAAGTCCTTCTACAAACACGTAGTCATCAATACAATGCACCCTTTGAGTCTCCTCCCATTCCGCTAGAAACAATCCCAACACCAACGAGACCGCCGTTGATGATTCCTCACCCTAACATGGAAACACCTCTTCGCATCCCTTGCATTCCATTGCGTAGGAATGTCCAAAACCCTCAGGCTAGGGCGGCTCATAATTACAGTTTAGTCGATGACTTGGCACAATCCCCAAATGCCATGTTAGTCTTAGAAGTATTTCAAACTTGTCCCACTCAGCGGAAGTCACTACTTTCTGCCTTAGGGGCAGTCGACCCTGCGGATACTCAACTCATCACATTTGATCTCGATGACGGAGAACCTTGCCTCCCGACTCTCACTGCTTTTCAAATCCCCATTAAAATTCGGAACATTACAGTTCATCGGTGCATCATTGATGAAGGTGCGTCCACATGCATCATGTCCAAGTCTGTATGGTAGAAACTTGGTTCCCCCAAACTCATACCATCTACCATTACCTTAAGAGCTTATGAGGAATGACCATCTTCTTATGAAGGGCTCTTCCAAAATGTTCCTATAGAACTCGGGGGCAAGACCATTCTCATTGACATTGAAGTTATCGATGCCCCACTCAATTGCAATATCTTGTTCAGTCGTAGCTACATGTATGCTATGAAGGCATTTGCCTCTTCTGTCTTTCGAACCATGATGTTCCCCCATAACGGGAAGATCATTACCATTGATCAAGTTTCACATTATGAGCCTAACCCTTCTGCCAACATCGATAGCATTCTCCCTTTCGTCTACACTAATCCCGAGGCATACCCACTCATCGAGATGGGGCCCAGAATTTTCAAAGACCCATCCTTGTTAGGAACTTACCATGGTGCACCATCGCTCATTCATCCTCCCAACCATGTATGTGTCGTCTCGTCCAAAGGAACTAACATTGATGATACCCTTCCTCCCAGTGAGGCTTCTCTTATATCTGACGTCCCACTAGTCGCAGAGCTCCTACCTCAAGAATCTTTTGCGAACTCGTCGACTCCACTAGTTCATAATTTCACCTCACCCCAAGGCCATATCCTAGTTTGGGAGACAGTTCCCCAAGACATTACTCAAATCCCCTTCTTTTACCCTCCACTAGGCGTACAAGATTTCCAAGTAGCTGCAACGCTTACCCTTCCCAATATGGTGCTGACAATTCCAGTATGGTATCTACATCCACCTGCCATGGTCACTCAACCATCCCTCCCTCCTCAAACCGAAGGAATTCCGATGCATATTCCAGTACCTACTCCCACAACGCCACCAACATCCCCACTCGCTACCACCGTTGCTAGAGCTGGGGGCAGACATAAAAATTAAATATCCCACCGCTCCCCTACCCCCACATGTCCAACCTCCTTGCGCACTATGTGAGAAAAATGGACACCCAACCAACAAATGCCCATCTCTACCCGAGTTACATAACCTAATTCAACTTAATCAAACACCATCACCGTTCGTCACTTCATCAAGTACTGCCGCTACCTCCCCTAACATAAGTAGCAAAGGACTGCAAACCAAATTCACTTGCACCATATGTTCAAAATATGGCCATTATACACACCATTGCCCAGTGCTACCTCAATTCCAATAGACATTAATAGTAGTATGCCAGAGCTTCCAACACGAACCCAATCCATCTACATCATCCGCACCAAACGTCACTGACATCCATTATGTCATGACTTCAGTCAACAAACGTATGAGATGCCCTTGCTCTCTCTACGAATCCTTAGATCATTTCAGATATCAATGTTCTATGATTATTGAATATAGACAACACCAAGTGACCCTGATTCAAATTCCTACACCCCCTATAGAATCGATGATTAACCTTACCCTATCACCAGAGATTCTTCATATTATTTCTCCTGAGCCAGAAGCACTCCCTACTCCTCCATGGTTCTTGGATGACTTATAGGAGGATTTACCCCCAAATTCCCCCAATTCCCCCATTCATTTCCCCACGGAAATTTTACGCCCAACTACCATTTATAACCCTCAGTGTCTTGATATTTGGTTTATGTCAAGCGAACCATCGCAATCTCATTGCGTCATCCCCCCTACTTCTTCATCACCAGAAGACAACCACACATTGACAGTCACCGATATCACTCTTTTTGATCCCATTGTATTCCCGATAATTCCACTATGACGAGGACATACTCGAGGAATTAACCACCCCCGACTACCCATGGGATGCGCTACACCACATAGCGCTCTTCCGTTCATAGGAAGCCTTCACACCTCCTAACCAACACCCGATATACGCAGTCGAAACCAAGGATTTTATCCCATCAGGGCATATCGACTGGTTCAACAACCCTATCCCTGCCCCTGATGCTTTTGAAGAAGGCAATATGGTCAACATTTCCCCTACCATCAAAATCGATATTTCCATCAAAAATGGAGTTGTCGAGGAAATCACCATTGGCGCCGCATGCACTCCTGAAGAAATCACCACTTACAAAATGCTCTTCAAAGAATAACGAGATATTTTTGCCTGGTCATACACAGAGATGCTTGGCCTTGATCCCTCTATTGTTGAACATCTCATAGACACCTGGCCTGATATCACACCAGTTTGCCAAAAACAATCACTGCTACACCCATCCAAAGCAGCGGCCATCAAAGCCAATATTGACAAATTACGCGCTGTTGGGTTCATCTACCCCATCGCCTATACCTCATGGGTCTCCAACCCTGTCCCCGTTAACAAAAAACAGGGCACCATCTGTGTATGCACGGACTTTCGCGATCTCAATCACGCCCGTCCCAAAGACAACTTTCCAATGCCTTTCATCGATCAAATTATCGACGACTGCGTAGGCCATGAGGCTTTATCCTTCATGGACGGTTTCTCTGGCTATAACCAAATCCAAATCCATCCAATCGATCAATACAAGACCGCATTTACCACCCCTTGGGGTACTTTTGCATATCATGTCATGCCTTTTGGCCTAAAGAACGTTGGCGCAACTTTCCAATGGGCTATGACATACATTTTTCATGATCTGGCTCACATCATCATCGCATACTTGGACGACCTTACAACTCGATCCAAAAAATGCGCTCAGCATCTTGATGATTTACGGATCATCTACCAAAGGTGTTGGCCATACAACATCCGCTTGAACCCCCTCAAGTGTGTGTTCTGTGTCACTGTCAGGCGCCTCCTCGGGTTCATCGTTTTCCAAAGAGGTATTACCATGGATCCCCTTAAAGTCCAGGCCATCACAGAAATTCTACCCCCTTGGAATTTACGCCAACTCCAGAGCCTACAAGGAAAAGCTAACTTTTTATGGCGTTTTGTCCCAGACTATGCCACTCGAGCACGCGGTTTCCTTCGCTTACTATGCCACGACATCCCATTCCACTGGGATGAAAATGCCCAAAACACTTTCGACGATCTCAAAATGGCACTCTCCAACGCCCCTTTAATTAGTTCACCTGACTATAATCACGATTATATTCTCTACATATCAGCTTTAGCTGTCTCAGTAGTAGGAGTTCTCGTACAAATAAGAGATGATGATCGTGAGCATGTCATTTTTTACATTAGTAAAAACCTCTCAGGACCACCCTTGAAATATAATCACGAAGAGAAGCTAGCCCTTGCATTCGTCCTCGCAGTCCAGAAACTGCGCCATTACATTCTGCTTCGCACAACCAAAGTCATAACAGATTCTAACTCCATGCAATACTTGCTCAGTCGTCGACAAATTAAGGGTAAATTTTCTCGATGGATCGTTATCCTTCAGGAGTACGATCTCAAATTTTAACAGCCAAGAGAAAGAAATCTCTCGTCCTCACCGAACTTGTCCCATCCTTCCCCTCCGATACTACCAGTTCCCCCGTCAATACCAACTTCCTTGATGAAGATCAATTTTACATCACTTTGGATGATCCTTGGTACGATGACCTCCTTGTCTACCTCCGAACCCAAAAGTTCGGTAACCACCTCTCATGAGATGATCGTCGACGTATTTGCCATCAGGCCCCCCACTATCTCCTCATCGAAGATATCTTATATCGATGAGGGGTCGACACCATACTCCATCGATGCTTGACTATTGACGAGATCGATAGAGTCTTGAACGATTTCCACAACGACGCTTGCAGAGGCCACCCCTCGGGGATGTCCACCGCTTAGAAAATCATCTGCGTAGGTTACTTTTGGCCTAAATTATTTCACGATTGCATTCATGTCATGAAGCGATGTGATAAATGCTAGCTTTATGCCAACAAAGCATGAGCACCACCTGCTCTTCTACAACCATTCATTACTGCAGGCCCCTTTTGTAAATGGGGCATCGACTTCATGACTTGCAACCTTCCATCAAGCAATGAACACAAATACATCATCGTCACAGTTGATTACTTCACAAAGTGCGCTGAAGCTATGCCTACCTTCAACAACACTGATGACATCGCAGCGTGTTTTTTCTTTAACCATGTCATATCTCGCTTTGGAGTACCACTCCAACTAGTCTCTGATCACGGGAAACATTTCGAGAATGAGATTTTCGTCAAACTCTCATCCAGGTTAGGATTCTCCCACGAGTTCACCTCACCATACTACCCTCATTCCAATGGACAGGTTGAAGCAGTTAACAAGTTCCTCAAGACCATGTTGCAGTGCACGGTTAAAAAACATAAGACCAATTGGCATCATATGTTATTTTTCGCCCTATGGACTTACCATACAACTGTGAAAACTGCCACTGGTTTCACACCATTTCATATAGTCCACGGGGTCGAGGCCACTCTTCTTATCAAGAGCGAAATTCCCACCTTACGCACCACGATTAAGCTATTACACAACACTGCTCCAATGGAAAAGGTTTGCTGAACTTAGAATCCCCGGATGAAGATCGTCGATCTTCATTACAGAACAATGAGGCAGTTAAAAAATGGTCAAAATCCACCTTTGATCGTCATGTCAACCTTTGCTCATTTCACGAAGACGACCTCGTCCTTGCTTACGGTATCGCTCACGATACGCTTGACCATAGCAAATTCAAGTCACTATGGCATGGCCCTTACATTATCCAACATTGCCTCACTAAAGGCGCATACATCTTGGCTTCCCTTGAGGGCCTCTCTTTCAAAGAACCTGTCAACGGGTTGTACTTAAAACAATTTTACACCTAAGCGTAGCCATTCTACACTAGGTTATTTCTTTTGTAGTGTTTTTAATCTTTTTTTCCATACCTCACATCTAAACCATGATTTTTGTTATTGACAGATGCCTCCTCCATCGGCCTACCACATCGGTTACGCCAACGACGCCAGCTATTGGACACAAAATCTCGCTTCGGCTTCTTGGGCCCTCTATTTCCCCTCACATGAACTGCTCCACTCCAGCGGCATATGTTTGGGCTCAACAATCAACAACCAAGCCGAGTACACTATCGTCATTGGTCTCCTCGCTGATGCCAACCGTCATTGTATTCGTCACCTTAGAGTCTTACTAGACTCCCAACTAGTCGTCCTCCAGCTCAACAATGTGTATCGTGTCTGCGATCCTTGCCTCTTTCGCAAATACTTGCAAGTTAGAATTTTACCTCGACATTTTGATTTCATTACATTTACACATATTCCAAGACAATTTAATCAAATCATAGATAACATGGCTAACGTTGTACTAGATTGGCATATATCACATCAATACATCTTTCCACACACATAAACCATCAGAAGTCTGTCACAACATATAGATTAGACATCATAAACAACATTTAAAAAATTCTCACACACATGTGAACATCACAAAGATCCCAAAATGTGTATATATATATCTATATATATCTATATATATATATATATATCGGTCAAATGTGCCATCAAAATGTTTACAAAAAATAGAGTACATCATGTACAAAATCCGTAGGTCAGCGAATCACCTCGGTACAAAATTGGTGTCACCACACCAAATGGGCTCACCAACCTATATAACATACAAAAATACATACAGAGACACTCATGGTGCCTCTAGAGCACCACCACTTGGCCATCCCTCAAGAGGTGGTGCCCCACCCACTATCGGTCCCTCCGAACTTGGAGGTAGCCGCTCAGTCATCACAACATTTGCTACTTCCGCTCTTCGAACCACAGTCTGCTACATCAACGGAACCCCCACACACTGCTCTAGTGTAATGACCAGTTTTAAATTAACAGCTAATAATTCTATCAAATGTACAGTAATTTCTATAAGCTTTATAAAGAAATAAAATTTTCAAAATTTTCTCAACACTTACGCAAGTAAAATTTGTCAATGAGTAATAAATCTAAGTAAACAATCCATGCATTTGAATTTAAATACCTTAACTCTGATGCTATCCGCAACTTTCTTCCTTAGCTTGCTTCGTTAGGACGCCACCCAAAACCGACCTCCCTGCCGACTAGTTAACTTCTAGCCCTAGGGTATCAACGGATATCCTAGCCCTCCGAGCCCAAAACCTCCAGCAACCCCTCGGTGCACTGTAAATTCCTCCCTCTATCCAATACTCAGAGCTCTCCCAAAATCCTTCTCTACTCCCCGTCGAATGATCCCCCTCCAAAGTCGTCCCCCCCCCCCTTATTCCTCCTTCACCGCCTTCCTTTCATTAACTTTCCCACCTAATATCTTATCAATTATTAAATACCTTATCCCATTATTAAATACCTTATCCATTCATTAATATGTTTCCATTTTCGGGAACGTAACTTAAATTAATAGTATATTTTATTATTCAACATTAATTTAATGCTTTATTAATTAATGAATTAATTAATAATTAATCAATCATTAACCATCATGAGCAGTATTTAATAATAATCAATTAGAAATGTTATTTTAAGACATAAATACAGTTTAGCTAATCTTTTAGGATTACATTAATAAATTAATTATAATTAATAATCAAGGGTCGTTACATACACCCACCCTTCAGGAAACTTCGTCCCGA